>NEWO01000210.1:684355-718431 GCA_003013225.1 Phalaenopsis aphrodite
TATATATATATATATATATATATATATATATATATATATATATATAAGTTAAATTCTTTTTTTTCTTTAGGATCAAGTTTTTGGTTTTGTTGCAAAATAAGGAAATATAAGTGAAAAATATGATCAGAACTATTGTTATACTGTGCATAAGCATTAACTCCGGATCACCTATTAAGTCATACATTAATTAGACTTAACTAATCCTTAATCCCTAATTAGGTCTGACATACACTATAGCTAATTAACCTGATAAGTCTTACTTAAATTAGTCTCGATTAATCTTTAAACCTAATTAGGTTAAACTTACATGAGACTTAATTTTCCTATATGTCTCACTTAAATTGGACTTAGTTAAAACCTAAACCTAGGTTCAACCTAACTTGAAGCTATCCCTAAATGTTGAGTCTAACCCATATTAGACCCAATCCTAATCTTAAATCCTTAGGGTTAACTCAAGTTGAACCTAACCCTAAATCTTTAAGGTTAACTCAAGTTTAATGTGACCCTATATCCCTAGTGCTAACTCAAGTTGAACCTAACCCTAAATCCTTATGGTTAAATCAAGTTGAAATTAAACCTAAATCTGTAGGGTTAACTCAAATTGAACCTAAACATAAATCCTTAAGTTCAACCTAAATCAAACCTAACTGTTGGTCCAGCCTGAATTTAACTTAAAGCTAAATCCTTTTAGGTTCAACCTACATTAAATCTAAACTCAAATCAACTAAAACATCAGGTCAACCTGACCTAACTTGGGTTAGCCCAAATCAACTAAAATACCTATCAAACCTACCTAACTTGGGTTAACCCAAATCAACTGAACTTTTGGACCAACCAAATCTAGCTTGGGTTAACCCAAATCAATTAAACCAGTAGGCTATTCCGATCTAACTAGGATTATTCAACATCAGCCCAACATTTTAAGTTGATTTAACATAAATCAAGTCAACTCGAATCAACCTAATTTGAGACTCAACATTGAATTTTGAAAGAAGTATAACTAAGAATCTATTCAAGTATAATCCAACCTAAACTAGAGTAGCAAGTCAAATATAATTTATTTTGGACTTTAAGTTTAATATAACTTAAACGACTTAATTTAGGATGATTAGTTTCAATCAGCTTAGTTTATTCTAAGTTGATTTTAAGTTAATATGAATCGATTAAGAATCAACTTGATATCCTTATGGAGTTAATATAAAGGTTGAGTAGGCCTAGTTCAACAAACCTAATTCATGTTAACTCGGATTACTCAAAATCTCACTTCAGATCAATTCAATCTAACTTGAATTAATATAAAATAAACCTATAGCTGGGTAACTGGAGGCCTTACTCAAGAATAATTTGGGTCAAAATGTATCAAATCAAAAAAATGACAAAAAATTCAACATAAAAGCCACTAAATCTTAAACGTTAAAAAAAAAACAAAAGCAACTTGGGTTGAGAAGATATTTTGGAGGAGGCAACCCGTGGCTGCTAACAAAATATCTTTCAGTTGCTCATGGCTAATCAAAAGACAAACCTCAATGACATGGGATGACGAAACTATGAGATCTTGATTGAGTCATCCTAAACAAAAATAAACAAAATGAAAGAAATATATTAATTGACTAATAAGATGTAACCGACCTAATATTTTCTAACATTAAAATCAAAAAAAAAATTAAAACTTAAATGAAACCTTAATGAATAGAGATCACCTCAACTAAACACAAACCTATAGGATAAGATGTTGAAGTTCCATTCCTTGACAAAAACATTTAAACCTTTCAAAAATAAATAGTAACCTTAATCAGTAGATTTATTGAGTGGTTTCAACAACTTAAAATGTAATTAACTATGATGGTTTATTTTTTAGGAGAATTTGGACCCCAAAATAGGTGATACCACCTAAAATCTCTAGTTAAGGGGTATTTTTCTCACTAGGNCCACCTAAAATCTCTAGTTAAGGGGTATTTTTCTCACTAGGCTTTCTTATAGAGAAGTTTTCAAAGTGTCTACAAAAATTGATTGTACTTTGGTTAAGCATAAACCTTTTCCATAGGATTCACCTCCTGAAAATGATTTCCCTCACATTCTTCTTTCGTTTGATTCTATTATTATTGTCTCTCTTCTTCCTCCCTGGTTCCCCCTTCTCCAGATCATTAACATGATCTGAACTATAAAAGCGTTGGGAGAGAAGGGAAATATAATAAAATTCAAACGGGCGACTCCACAACGACAATGACATAAAGTGAACGACAAAATGAAGATCAAAGGAGCTACTTCAGGAAACACCTTTTTGATCAAATCATTTTTATAAAGGGTACTAGACTTTAGAGAACTACACATGCTACTATAAGGAAATTTAGATTAAAACCTTTATTTTAATAAATAAATGAGGGATTTCATGCAATACCATGTTGGGATATTAATAAGTAATTTTTATGTAATTTAGAAAATTTAACTTGCATGATGATAACTCTAATATGTTGTATATTAGTGGTTAAGTAGTTCTCTTGTTTGATAATGTCGCAAGTTATTAAGTAGCCTTTAGTTTTACAACTCGTAGGAGGAAATGTAATTTATGCTAAGATTACGAAGTAAGACAAATTATGCATTTGTGGCAAAATGTATTGAGGATCTGCATGGTTTTTAATCATGCTCCACTTGTGTAAAAAAAATATTTAGATCCACTTAGGTTATTATGAATAAAAAATGGAAGGTAGAGAAGAAAATTATAACACATACATTGATAAATATCAATTTATTCTTAGAAGATATCAGATTATTATCTACTAAATTACTATCCAATTTAGTAGCAACATTAGAAAAACCAACTTTATCCATCAACAAAATAAAAATTTTGTTGACGTAATTATATATTTTTATGAAATCTTCTTAATAGTTTTGAAGTTCTAAGTCCACTCTTAGAAAATGAAAGACTCCCTACTACAATAAATTATGGGGCCTCATTTTACATAAGGCTATAAAAAAAGAATCATTCAATGTGTACATTAAGATTGAGAGTACCTATAATTCTTCACGAACATTCAATAATAGCTTAAACTTAGATAAAAAAAATTGATCACCAATTAAATATATACCCAACCAATTATCCCTAAAAGAGAAGTGTGGAGGAAGATAATCCAAAGGAAAATGAGTTTAGATATACAATACTACTCTTCGTAGGATGGGAGTAAATGCCTAAAAAGGAGATAGTCTCAATAAGGGAAACTCTAAAAATATTTGTTGAAAATAAATTGTGAAAATAAGATATGGAAAAAAGAGAAACTTACACCGCTTTTGGGCCAACACAAGGATTAACTTTCAAGAAAGCTAGGAAGACAAAGAAATGAAGAATTTCACAAAGAAAGCAATATGGTTGGCTTACAATATACTTAGGAATTACTCTTTTTTTCAAAATATTTCTTAAAAAAAAAGATAAAATTCATATTATGCAAATTGGGTCTTAAATTTTTTAATAAGAACATGTCACAAATAGAGCTATTAATAAGTGTTTGAAAGCATTAGATCTTTAATGGTGGCCAATGCACTATACCATTAGTAAATTAAAATTTAGTTTGGTATTTTATCTCCCCAAAATATTAAAGAAAAAACAATCATTTAAGCTGAATGTTTTATACTTTATGCTAAAAATAATTCAGAAATAGATTTATGTCTGAACTATGAATGCTTATGAGCTATCACTTTTATTTTTAGCCAACACTCAAAACATTTTCAAGTTAAATATTTTATATTCAAATATTTCATCTCTAGTTATAAAGTAGCAGAACACAACCAACATAAATTTATGGGAACGAATGCCACAGTAGATCTAAGAAATGTGCTGGACAAATTCCAAGCTGTGTTCAGAGTGGACAAAAAGCTGTGTAGTCGGTGCCAATGCTAGCAGATGCCGTACGGGTGAGGGAGAGCTGGACAAAAAATCAGTATAAAACAAAGTTTAATGTATGGTTATATCTATTCTGACGGCGAAGGAATTAAGTTGACTGCATTATTGCAGCCAAATATTGTAAAAAATAAAAGAAGTCGGTGAACAAAATGGAAAGAACACTTACTGACGTCTGGCGAGGTCGGTGGTGGATTGGACGGAGCAAGTGATGGACAGTTGTCGACTGCTAAGGCTTTGGTTGGCAAGGAGATTTGATTTGATGTGCATGGGAATTATGCCCGTTATTTGTTCTCTGAAATAGATGTTTATAATTAATTTAATGATTTGAGTGAGACTTCTTTGCTGGACACGTTTGCTAATCTTTACTTATATTTTTGGAGTCATGCACGTATGCGCTCGAGAATGGCGCAGCGCACTGAGAAAACGAAGGGATTTTTAGGGCAACTACGTACATAGCGCACTTCAAATATTGCAACTTATCTAATAAGTATTTTATTTTTAGGGATAATTCGTAGGGCTCGCTCGTGCTCGGCTCATTTATATTTCGAGCTCAAAAAGTGAGTTCGTGTTTCGCTCATTTGCTTAGCGAGTCGAAGAGGAGCTGTTCACGAACAAAAATTTGTCTTAACAACCCTAATCAAGGTTGTCATAAGACGTTAAGGGTTACGACAAGACATAAAAATTATTGTTTATATTAAAACATCATTTGAATCTAATTTAATAATTTTTATTTTATTTTCTTAATAAATATTTTTAATTAACTATAAATCTTTATAGCCTTGTAGTCAATTAAATATTTTAAAAATATTACTCATCAATATATATATATATATAATTGAGCAGTATTTTGAGCCAAAACTAGCCGAACACGAACAAACAAATCTTTGTTCATGTTCGGCTCATTAACTTAGCAAACGAGCTAAACACAAGCTTCTTAACGAGCCGAACATAAGTTGTTCGCAAACAACGAGCCGTTTTGACAGCCCTAATAACAACATCTAAAGCACAAGAAATATTGTTGTTTATTAATCAAGCATCTAAGTGAATTTTTTAACTACCAAACCGATGTATTTACGCATGTAACAATCAAATTATTGTGAATTTGATAAAAATGAAAAATATGGTTTTATCATGACCTTTGATATTTAAGTGAGAATTTGAAAATAGAGGAATCAGAAACCCATGAAATTAAGTGACTAAGGAAAGGAGGCAGGGTTGAATTTAATATCAGAGGCTTCATGGTGGTAGAGTAATATCACTTTGCTCTATATGAGAATGATATTAATTTTTTTAGATGATAACTCGTTCTCTCAAAATTTTATACAGTACTGGGGATATTTTTCAATTTATCTATTATTTCTATTCTTGTGAATGTCAGCTAATTTAGTTATATTAACTAATTATACTAATAGTAGTTATATTTGCTCTAATTGATATTAACAAAAATTCTTAAGAAAATGACTTCTTAAATACTTTTTCTATAGTAATTATACTTGCAAAATATCTAATAATTATGTTGTATCATCATAAATTAATTTTTAATATCTAATATGATCAAATTTGAGGTGTGAGATATATGATCGGTATTATTCTACTCTTCTAGGTTGCTTAGTCCACTCAAAACTAACTCCACTAAAATAAAGAAATGGTAAATATTATTTTGGCAAGTTTTTGTTGTGATCCAAACTCCTCCATTTCTGAGGGACAATATGAAATTAATGATGGAGGGGCCTATATCAACCATCACCTTAACAACCCCCTATTAAACTATTTGGATATGCTTCTATACATTATAATTTTATTCTACTCCCAAATGTAGCAATTGTTTCAATGTACTATTGAGAAAGTCTTATTACTTCTAGAAAGTGATATCCCAATCAAAGCTATCTCTACACTAGAACTATTAGTGAATTCAATATTATTATATTGAGGATGGGATTTTAAGCTTTAATTATATGGTCATTATAATTTTGTGATGTCATATTAAATCAATGAAATTCCTACAAAAATAAATAAGAGATTTCAAATTTAAGAATTCATGACTTAGTAAAAGGTAGTTATTTAATTAATTTTTTTTATAGTCTGATCAGACCATACATTATTGTTGTAGGATGAGAGATAAGTGTGAGTTGAAATGACTTATATGGTTCAGGAGGAATGAGATATATCTATATTTTCGTAGGATGAGAATTAAGTGTTTCTTGACATGATTTATGTGGTGGGGGAGGAATGAGATTTAATAGATAAGTGTAACAAATAATATGTTCAATACCACCTATTCATAGCCTCTTTGGTTAGACAATTCAACTTGAACCATAGAATTTTAGGTCCAATATACTTGGAACTACTTGTCCTTCAGCAGTTAAAACAAAACAAAAAATAAAACTTTGTACTGGTTTGTCACATTATGGCTTGTTATCATTGATAATCAAAATGCTAAATTAAAGTTAAATTAGTCCCTAGTAAAAAAAAGCCCAGTTGACTTATTATGTATCATGAAAATAATATGTTTATTTTTGGAGAGCTTGAGCTAACGGTTCAATTGCCACTATATATGATAATCAAATTCATAATTTATATCGTTTTTTCATGTCAAAGTATAACAAAAAAAAGTGATCAATTATTAGACATCAACAAAATTTTTAATTAAATTTTAAATTAAGTTCACTTTCAGCCTTTAACTTATATGCATTAATCATAATCTTTATGTTCACAGACTGAGATTAAAAAAATACAAAATATATTGTCCTATTAAATTATAAAGTACAACTGGATTATAAATTATAATGCCAAATCAAAAAATTTCATTAAAGTGATTTTTATATACGTTTCTGCAAAATTAAATCAATGATTTGAGGGTGGGCTTGGAGAAAATTTTGGCCTTTTAAAAAAAATTTTGGAGGCCTCAAATTCGGGTGATAAAAATACACTTCATGTATAACGGATAACATTTATTTAATTAAATCTATTTCATTTCAATTCATGCATTAAATAAAAAAGTCTAAATTGACTAAAAGTTTATTTGATTAGAAAATAATAAGTGTGTTGCACACACATACGACCAGTCAATATAAGGAGAGAGAGAGAGAGAGAGAGAGAGAGAGACATTCTCTCTCCCTCTCCTCTCTCATTTTATTGGTTGGCCATAAATGGGTGCTACACACTTAATATTTTTTCTTATTTAATAGATATTATGTTGTTGTAGTGCTGAGTTAGACCATCCAGTCATTGTTACTCAGTCAGAGATTAACATGATGCTCTAGAAAGCATTGCATTGTTTAGAAGTCATTAAATAGCCTAATATTTAGTACATGCATCGGACTCTATATAGCATGTTACAAAATAATTAAATAAATAATGTGCTTGTCTTAAACGTGAACTACAACTGAAAAATATTTTATATCAGAAAATGGTAAATATTAGTTTGGCATGTTTTTGTTGTGATATGAATTCCTCTATTTATGAGGGTCTATATGAGATTGATGATGGAGGTGTTGTATTTTTGGCTTTCTTTATAATTAGGGTTAATTTTATTTTTGGCTTTACTTACTTGTATGCTCTAATCCGCCTCTATACAAGGGACTTGGTGGGTTAGTTAGGCTTTGTAGTTGGATCTATCTTTTCTTTTCATTTTAGAGGCTTCTTTATCATTGTCTTAATTGTTATAAGTCCAATTTCTACTAATTTCATCTAAGTAGGGTCATAGAGAATTATTTATTTCTTTCTTTTGACTTTAGTTCACAGAAGATGCAACACATGGGTTACTGACAAGAGATCTTTGGTCGAGTTGGGTGGACTACCTTTAGGGCCGGGTAGGCTTAAAGCCTTAATAGCATGCGGTGATGGATCTATCGAATCCTGACCCGACTTTCTCTACCAGTTCAGGAACTACGTTCCTGTTCATTGATATACCCACTTTAAGCCCATTCATATTTATGGACACATCATTGAGGTTATTTCGTAGGCCTCATTTGTCAATAGGTCATAGGCCATTTGGGATATGATGATCCATCCTCTACCCTTATGGCCCAATATTGCTTTGAAGTACTTATATTTTCTTACTTGAGATGATCATTTAACCTTTTGGTATACCAATTCACTAATTGTCACAAAATCATAAGCATGACTCCTTTAATCAATAGTATTTTTGGGTATCTCCCATAATATAATTAACCAAATGGACATGTTTCTTTGGAAATTGCTCTTGACCCTAGAACAAAATATAAATTTTGATTTCCTGGTTATGTGGGTTGATTATGAAGGGTATTTCTTCATGGATATGTGTTTCAAGGCGTCTTGATCCTATATTATTTTTGGACATACACTTTTGAGCTACCACATGAAGATAACCTTACATAAGTTCTCTATATTTTTTTTATATTTTGTTTATCAAGTTCCATAATTTTTTTCTTTCTCTCCAATCCCTCCTCTTATCTAAATCATATTGATGATCTAAGAAATGGGGTTATTTGGTAAAGAGAATTATAAGACGACAATCAGACAAGCTAGCAACTATGAGTTAAGAAAAACAAAGTAGTTTAAAGCATTCAAAAAATGTTCAAGTATTTATTGAAGAATCCAAATTTCAAACTCCATTATCCTATTAAATCTAAGGAAGTGAAAGAGACAAGAAACCTAATTATTTTCTATACCATAGGATGCTTCACATTTAAAAGTTTGATGGAAGGAAAAATAAGGATGAGACCATTGTTAACCCAAGGAATATCTAAAGGAACTAAAATAAGGGTTTGTCAATGTTGTGCTTGGTGAAGACATAGAACCACATGACCTCTATGTAAAGAAGAAGCTTGGAACATTATCTTATTTATGACCGCCTAGAAGATCATCAACCAACACCAAAAATTTTGTAGAAAGGCTCTTGAAAGAAATCAAGCACCTATCAAATAAGAAGCCTTTATAGTCCCTTAAGAGAAGAAAGAAGTCAAACCAACAGTGAAGTCAGTAGAGCCTAAAGTGAAGACTAAAGGAAAAATAGTTTGTAATAAGTAACTAAGAGCGTTGAGAAAAATTATATGAGCCTAAAGTGAAGACTAAAAGATAAATAGTCTGTAATAAGTAACTAAGAGCGTCGAGAAAAATTTTACAAGGATAGTGTTTCAAGTGTGGTCTTAGGGCTCTTTCAGCACTAACTCTGTATGACTCCTTTATTTATTCTGAATCTATTAGTGAAATGAATAGTGATTATGTGTTTATTCTACCTCTTTATGACAAAATATATTTAATTAGCTCAGGTAGAAACTTAAATAGCAGAAAAAGTTCTAAACATGATGAAAATGATTCTCAAGAATTAAATAAACCTACTGGAGATGTTTACTTAAGAGGCAACTTTTTTTCCAATAGTGATGCACTTATTATCAAATTTTATGGCATGTCTATCAAAATTGGGCTTGAAACTTCAAACTCTAATAAATCTCAAGGAGAAGTTCCAGAGGTTGTAGAGCAATTAGTAATACTATGAACTCCTACAAAATATGTTTTGGAAATTAATCTTAGAAGGGACAAAATACTTCCACTTCGTAAAACTTCTCTAGAAAAAACTACATAGACTATTAGTCATAATCAACCAATAATGCTCATGTAGGATACTCCCATCTAAGATACGTGTGTAAATGTTCCACCAAAATTTTATTATAGCATGTTGTCACATTTAAAAAATATGGCAGCTAAATTTATAATCAGAGATACTCTCATCTTATCTAAAGAGATGAGAGAATTAAAGCCTTGATCTCTAAGTCAGTAAGGCCCAACTGACAGTATTTTTTAGATGGAGAAGTAAATTAGTCCAATGAAGTTCTCAAATAAACTTTTATCAATGATGACCTTCTACTTAGAATAACAGATCATAATCAATCATTTTTCATCTATGGAGTTTTAATTTTCCAGAGTTCTTATTAATTTAGGTGCATTGGTCAACATAATGAATTTGAGAACAATTGCCTACATTGACATTGATACATGCAAACTATGATATGATAAGATGATGTTACATGGCTTGAATGAGAAAGGTAAAACATCATTAGGCTTTATGACTCTCTTTAAAAAAAATTGAGATTTCTAGCTTGAGGTAAAGTTTCATCACATTGACTCGAATACATCATTCAAAGTACTTTAGGAAGACCCTAGCACTGAATGGTTCCTTCCTCCCCCCATCAATGCATCAAGTATTGGTGAGATGTCAAAACATATTGCATTAATGATGATCAAAGTCTATTCTTGGTCCACAAAATTGATATTTATAAAGATGCAACATAATACGTCCTAAAAAAGTCAGCAGTCTTTGCCAAAGAGATGCTTCCAATAAAAAACTTGAAAAAGAAAGAAAAGAAGAATGTCACAAAAGAAAAGATTAAAAAATAAATGCCAACATAAGAAAAAGATAAAACAAAAAAATATAAAACAACATCAAAAGATGGAGATGAACCTTAAGAAATATACCAATAGTTATATACCTCTCAAAACTTACAAGCATGCAATAATAATATATGAATTTATGGAGTAATTAATGATTGGAATCAAATGACCACTACATGTTCTTCTTCAAAAAATTTTAAGGATAGAACTCACACGGTGCATATTGATTTAAAGTCAAGCTCAGAGTATGGCGCATGCCCTTTAGTTTAATCTATCACCTCAATAAAATAAAATAAAAACTCTATGAAAGATCTCTTCTAGAGAATTAGATGATGAAAAAATAATTATTATCGCAAGGTGATGGACAAAAATTTACCTCAAGGTAAGCCAGTCAATCACATAAGTATACATGTCAAGTAAGATGTGGTATAAGAGTTAGTGTTTTGATCCCGAGAGGAAAAGGTTAATAATTATTCTTGACAAAAAATCTCTAGTTTACTATCTAGTGATCCTAGCTTGGTGTGATCATGAAATAGGGTTGAAATCCTAAAATTTTAATAAATAGAAAAACACAATCGTAGATAATGAACATAAAGCGAAGAAAAATTTGGTGTTCTTTAATAGTGATGAGGCTCGTGCCATTCTGATTCAAGTATCGTGGGGATTTGTAATTTTTCTTAATATTATCCTACACGATAGTTGTCAACAAAGTATAAGTTTCTTCTTATGTCTATGCCTAGGCCAAAATAAGAATTAGAAATCTTTAAAATTAAGTTTCACATAACCCTGCAACATTTCTCATGATTACTTCATCCCTCATCAAGGTTGTTTAATCTTGACAAAATTTGTATATTCTATTAGGATTCTGTGATTAATTTTTTTAGTACAATACGCAACAAACATAAGTTATAGATCATAAAAGATATTAAATTTCTAGTTAGCCAGACTAGAAGTAAATGAAATTTGAAGGTTAACCAACAACATAAAGCCATAAAAGCTAAAAAAATGCTATAAGAAAAATATCACAGAAAAACCATGATAAATTCACTTACACTGCATCATATTGACACTGAAGAGAATTTATTCACACATAGTAGAGAAATTCAAAGAAAAGAAAACCATGCAAATCATCATTGCAAGAAACAAAGAATTGTAAAGCTTAAAATCAAAACTTATTTTCTCCACTAGAGTAAAAGCTCTTCTTCTCATACACAAGCTCTCAAGAATATCAACAAAAAAGGAGAAGGGAAGCAAAAACAACCCCTGAAGGTTTCAATCCAAAGAGAGGGAGGAAACTCTTGGGGAGATCTCTTTCTCACCAAAATCTATCTCCTCTTATAACTTCCCACCACCCAAGATTCCCTAGACGTGTCCTTATAAGCATATATATGGGAAAATTTTGACAAAAATAATAAAAAATATTTTGAGTTTGGTTTATTGAGATAGGAAACCGTGAAGATGGCATGGGCACCTCAGATTTGTATAACTAGGTATGGATGCACCACAATAAGGGCGTTGGTGCTTAAAATTGGCGTGAACATGCTCTGTTTTAGGTGTGTGTGCACTGTCGTGGGACACAAGCACTGTAAGGTCCGTGTGGGGGCACTGCATCAAAATTAGCCATTATGTGCTTAAATTTAACTTTTTTTCATTCTAAACAACATCTAACCTATTACATACACACATAATACAAATATACCTTTCTAAAGTATAATATGAACATTAAAGATGTAAAAATATGGGTAAACATGGCAGGAATATAACACATATTTTACTCAGATCAAATCCACCCAACTTACTCATTACTTGCCCTCAAGTAATCCTATAACCAAGCTCAAACTTGGAGAATAGCAGTTGACCTTCTCATGGGGGCATCTTTGCCTTTTATTAGCATGGATATAATTTTTCAAGACTTGGGATTTCTAGCTTTAGTAAGGTTGTTCATGCATTAGCAATAAATTTAACATTCCTTTAATCAGTTCCCTCTTGACACAAATCTTCTCAATTCAATTAAACCAGTGTGGTTGTATTTCTTTTCATCCTTCCAGAAGATTTTTATGAGTACCCACATCTCATTCAAGCAATAAACTATAACCTAATTCTACCTATTTTTATAGGATACTCGGATTTCATTAAGAAGGAAACTTGAGGAGATAGCTAGAAAATCAATGTTGAATTACTCCGATGTTTAACCGTAAGCATCTTCTCCATTAGGTTTTTTGTTTGATTGTTTTACTTTCAATCTTTTTATTTGTAATTAGTAAAATGTTCACTTTTTCTTTTCATTTGTTTTTTTTTCTTCTTTTCCTCTTATTTTATGGGAGAATTGCTATATTTGGTTAAGCAGGAGTTTTTAAGAATTCTAATTTTTTAGTGCTCCCTACGTAAAGTTTTAATTACCCCTTATTAGAAAACCAGGTGAGCGTATAAATCTAGTGGAAATCAGGTTAGTACTATTGTTTGAATAAAAATTTAGACTTAAAAAATATTGTGGATTAATTACTTCATTTTATAAGCACACTTTTTCAAATGTTTTGGAATTTTTATGCAAGAAGAAGAAAACATTAACATCTAGTATTAGTTGATTATCAAAACACTTCAATCTCAACCTTAACTAGGTTTCATATTGATTTAACACTTATTTCCTTCCACTTCCAATTATCAAAAGATACATAAAAATATCAAATCAAATATGAGCAAAGAAATAAGATTATATTCAGGCTACCTCATGTGACTAATTATCCCTCCCAAACTTATTTTCTATCCAGCTCTACTCACATAATGGATTATCAGAAAAAAAAAGGAGTTGTAGAACAGGGAATGAACACAACAATGCAATAATAATGGGAAAGAAGGTGTAATGCAGTGGCTCAAACAATGTATGTATACCCAACATCTTAAGGAAACACAAATACTTCAAAATAATTAAAAACTGACATAGGGTTAAAATCAATATTGTCAAAAAATCAAACATAAAAATTTATCAAAAATAAGTACACCAAAATCTAACAACCAGATAGTCAAGAATATTCATGTGCAATAAAATAAAGACATCCAAAACAAGTGCAACCAAATCATCAAATCAACTCCTCACTACTTATCAACATCATCATTATCATCCACATCCATGAACTCTTTATTAGACTCGTACACCTCTTATGGTGGTGGTGGTGGTGGGTAATTTAGGGGCTCAGATTCGGTCATCCATCCCTGTCTCCAGTACATCTCTTCCTAAACAAAATTGTGTAGATGTTAGTACTCATATTGTCATTGTTGCTGCTTAAAAAAATGTATTGACAACTTATGAATCTTTTGCAACTTACAACACAGTACAGTGAAGTCTTTCACCAAATCATCAATCCTCTTGGACAACTCTCCCACGATCCTAGCCGTCTTATGTGGTGACTCCTTCTGCCTCAATGAGCTTGCACCAAGATCTCCTAAACTTTATGCTCTCTCTCCTATCCCAAGTCAGGGTTTGCTCATAGGTCCAAATAATTTCTCGAGTTATGGGTTTCAGGAGGTGTAAGATTTTTTCACCTCTCTCACTAGGAACATTAACAAGGCTACAAATAATGATGACCAGGTGAGGAAGAGCTAGTCCTACAGCCGTACCACCAATAATAATGTGACCTAGGTAGGAAGGAAGGAACGAGTTTATATCAATCAAAATACTTCTTTAAATACAAAAGCTTAGAGTGGTAAAGTCCTTGGTGACTTCATTGAGGTTCGTAGTTGGCATGATCCTGACATAAATGAAATACTGCCAGACATTAAACTCATTGTTCATCAGGGAGATAGAAAAATTTATACTTATATCCTCCTGCCAATGTCACGAAGTTGAGCTGTTAGTGAAAACATTCATAATTTTATCATAATTAGAGTCCAAGGTGAAAGAATATCTGCACTATGGTACCTTGGAGATGGTAAAAAATAAGTTGATCATGATGAGGTCAAGAGCGACCCATTCCCCCACACAGACCTTGTCGTCCACAACGTCTTTCATGTTGGTGAGGAGTTTGTGGGACTATGATGAGTGAAATAGTATAACATAAATTTTGTCATCTTCTCTCCTCAACAAATTTCGTAATCCACCCTCCAAGTTATGAGAACACCCACTGGAGGATCAATTTCCTTAAGGCAACAAGATTGTTGTAGCGATTGGAAGCATCACACTCATGAACTTCTGACGGCGAAGGATGCATCCTCCTTTTACCCTTGGTCTTTGGTGTCTTAACCTTGGAACTGAATGTATGAGGAAAGACCATAATGTACGGTGAAAATTTGCTCAAACACAAAAATCTTATCTCACCGGAGCTAAGGATGTGGATTCGAGTATTTGACGGTATTTTACGGTGGCCGGAGGTGTTTTACGGACATGGGGGAAGGCTTTGGTGACTCTCGATGCAAATATGCAAGCTGGGGAAATTGTCAAAATTTTCCCCAAATTGGCGTTATAAAGAGTCGGCGCGGTGCACTGCGATCAAGGCATGTGTGCGCCTTTGCACTGAGGATATGCCTAGTTGCACTGCATTTCAAGCGCAGGTGAGCTGGGGTGCCTAGGGCGCATTGATGTGGCGTGAGGTGCAAGTGTGTTGGACTTTCAACACAGGTGTACTGAATCCTATGCTAGTGCACTAGGAAGTGGTTGTGCATTCACCGCTCTTTCCCGCATCCCTTTTGTGATAAAAAAAGAGCATTGGCTGGTTGTGGATGTGGTGCGGGGTGTCAGATGAATGTTTGGGCACTCACTTTGCGGTGTGGGTGTTTTGGGCCTTCTATTATCCATAACTTATTTTTTTTCCTTCCTATCCCACAAGTAGAGATTGATTATGTCGGGGATATTCAAATCAACTAGAAAACAAACCACATGATAAAAAATAAGACCACAACACACAACAAAAGCAAACTCTACTCAACATGAAAAAACACTCAAATCTTAAGATAACGCTTGGGTTATCTCCCAAGATAACACTTAGTTTAATGTTGTCAACTTGATGATGTCAGATCTACTATCACAATGACTCCAACATCAGAATTTTCTTAAGACCTTTCGTATCTCCTCCTGAGTATGACTTCAACCTTTGTCTATTAACCTTATAAACTTTGTTTGTTTTCCTACCCTGAATATCTACGGGTCTAAATGGATCACTTTTACTATAGTGAATGATCATGACCACCTAAACTTCAATTTTTTAGAAAAAAATTTAATCATGAATTGTACAACAGAACCTTCTGTCCAAGTTGAAATTCCTTTCTAATTGGCTTCTGATCATGCCACTTCTTTGTTCTCTCCTTATAGATTTTGGTGTTCTCATAATCCTCATGTTTAAATAATAATCTTCTTTCTGCCACATATTTTAGATTGTAATTAAATTCCATAACTATCTAATAAGCCTTATGTTCCAAAATCCACTAGCAGATGACAATCTTTTAAAAAAATTATCCTATAGGGTGAAAAATCTATGGGTCTTAAAGTCAACTCTATAAGGCCCCAATGATTCATCCAACTGAAGTGATCAGTCTTTTCTACTAGGGTTGATAGTATTCTATAAAATCCGCTTAATGGCCATAGTAGACACCTCTGCTAATCCACTGGCTTATAGGTAGTAATGAGTAGTTATCTAATGAGTGATTCCAAATTGGGCAACTAGTATTTTCAACTTCTTATTATAGAAATGATTGCCTCCATCACTCATCTTCACCCTTGGTGTTCTAAATTGATAGAAAATATACTTCTTTAAAAATCTCAAAACACTTTTACCCTCATAATTTGCACTGCTATAGCTTCAATCCATTTGGAGACATAACCTACTATTACCAAAATATAGGTTTTTCCTAAGAATAGTATGAATGGTCCCATAAAGTCTATTCCCCAAACATAAAAAATTCCCACTTCTAAGGTAAAATTGAGGGGCATTTCATCTTTATTTGATATTTTGCATCCCCGTTGGCATTTATCACAATATTTGATATATTCATTCACATCCATAAACATGGTAGGCCAATAAAATCTAGTTTGTAATATCTTAGCAACAATTCTAAGGCTTCCAAAGTGCCCCACCCAAAATTCAAAATCATGTCAAAATTTTATGATATTGTTGAACTCTTTTGATGACACACATCTGTTAAGAATTTATTCCTTAAATCTCCTAAGAAGATAGGGACCATCCCAATGATAGAATCTAGTATCTGAAAAGAACTTCTTTCGCTGGTGGTAATTCAAACTGTAAGGGACAATCCTGCTGATAATGATGTTTGTTATGTCAGCGTACCATGAGATGTGATCCTTAGAAATGGCGAGGCATTTTTAATCAGAAAAAACTCATTTATGTAGACAAGATACTACTGAGAATGCTTCTGCTCAAGCGTATACAAGTGATCGACTACCTGGTTTTATGCGCACTTCCAATCAATAATATCCATATTAATTTTTTATAGTAAGAGGACCCATTAGATAAAACGGGGCTTGGCATCCTTCTTAGTTACAAGGTACCTGATATCAACATAATCGACGTACACCGTGACTTGTGTTCCTATTAGGTAGAACCTAAACGTCTCAAAACAAACATTATGACCAATAGTTTCTTCTTTGTAGTTGTGTAATTCACTTGGACATTATTGAGGGTCCTAGTGGCAAAACACTGCTCCACACATATAGTAACTCGCATATTTAAACTCACATCACTCTGTATTAGCATCATTTTGGTACATTCTATTTAATTTAAATTTTAGTTGTAGCTAAACACTGGTGAATTTGAAGGAAACATTACGTGCGGATAAGAAGAGTGAGGATTAGGTGTGGAGTTGTAGTGTTCTGATGAACTTGTAGTGACATTTTACTGTAATGACACCATAATATTATCAAAATACCACTAAAATGACACATAGTAGTGTTCTGATAGTATTTATAATGGTATTGTATCACAATACTATCATAATACCAATCCACACCTACAATATTGAAGCAATATTTTGTTTGAGATAGGATAAAAATGAAGCACTTAAAAGCAGAAGCTTTTACGTCGTGTAAATGTAGTTCATGATGAGCTCAAAATAGATCTTAGGCCCTCGAGGACTTCAATATTTTTCCGCTTAGGACGGTAAATCCCGTTGCGATAAATCCGATCCGCCTGCCAAACATCTTCTTTTTAACCCTGAGCGATGAAATGCTTAACAGAAACTCAAGCCAGTAAATTGTCCACTTCTGATATCCAAATCCCGAGCTATAGCCATTCCATGGACTCCCGGCGGTTACCACGCACGGTTGCTGACCCCAAGGTACGTCGGGTCGGATTCTTCACCTCCGTTGACCCTCCACCGGCAAGATCCCTGTCCGTCCCAGCTGACACTGGAGCCTCCACTACCTCTGACAGTGGTATGATCCCCTCCCCGACTGCGCCCGACCATACCGTCGGCGGTATCCCCTTCTCCCCTATGATGATCCCACCACATCGTTACGCTTCCGCTGACGGCCTCGGCGCCCTTGGCCGCGCTGCAGCAGCTGCGGCCCCTGTATCTGTTCACAGTCCCCTGTCGCCCCTCCGGCGGGATGCAGTCCAGTTGCCGATCGGGAGCTTCAACCCGGCGGAGTACATGCAGGGCACGTCGGAGATGCTGTCCCCGTCGAGCAGCCGGTTCGATGACTTGGAGTTCTCGGAGGAATTTTCAACTGCTGCGTGGTTCGGAAAGAAGCGGTCCGACAAGGAAGTGGCGTCTTTCCCTGGGAGCAACGAGGAGACGATGATGGCTGCTAGGAGTGGGGGGAATTCTCCTGTCAAGAGCTCGCTGACGACCGCTTCGGTAGTAAAAATACTGCCGGGAGTCACTGGTATGTAGCGAGATTCATGCTATTGTGCTGGTGAGAAATAGAGGTTGAAGTTGTGCATTGGAAACAGTGTTGCTAGGCTAGAATCAAATGCATGACTGCGTTAAAGAAAGTTGGAATTCATTTAGTCACCTCTTTTTTTTTCTTTGTGCCGTCTAACAGTTGAATTAGGGATGGATGTTGGCAGGATGGGCATGGAATTTAGTTTTTATTGTCATTGTATTGTTTTTGTACACTCTTATGATGCGTTAGCCCATGTTAACTTAGCTCATGTGGCCGATATCTCATGTCTTATTCAAAAGGAGAGGTCACATGGGAACGGCCTGACTGAGTCCATTCAGACTTACTCCATTTAGAACCTCAGTCTTAAATGAACACACCAAGATGGGAGGGTGTCACTTAGTAGGGGTATAAACGAGTCGAGTTGAGCAAGAGACATTCCAAGCTCAAACTTGGCTCAGTTGTTAAATTGTGAGCTCGAGCTCGTGTTGAGCCCGAATGACGAGCTCAAGCTCAGATTGTAGTGGTAGCAGCTGACTTGCGAGCTTGAACTAAAAATTTAAATTTTACGGGATCTCACTGAAGAAGGTATTGGTGGATGGATGTCCAATCTAGTCTTGGCCTTCTATTTTTGTTGTGACAAGAACTTTTAGCATCATTTGTTTACATGGAGTTATCTTGGCCATTTTCTTATCATTAACTTGCACGAGAAGAAAATATATTTGAGTATAACCCTCCCTCGACATCTTTTCACAATAGAAGCATTATGTATGGGAGTGTTTTGTTCTTTTCTAAGCATATTAAGATGTTGGGTCTAGAGAACAAACCAAGAATTAGAAAGATGGATTTTGTTTTTTTTAAGTGCTTTCATAATGGACTTGTGAGATCTTGCTAGTGCTATTTTTTTGATGAGCACCTCTTGTATGACTTGAGAAGGACTAGCATGCCAACTTCCTTCATTTGAAAAAGATTGGGCTGAATGTTCACATTTTGCTAAACTCCCAAGTGGTTAAGTAACATCTTTCTTGTGAGTTTTTCGATAAGTTTTTCATTTACTTATTTACATTCGTTGTTTCGCCTTTTGAATTTATAAATTTCTTACTTCTTAGCGGACCCTAATGCTTACCCGGGTTGGACGCCCTTGAGGTTTTGAGTTATTTGAAAGATATTCTAAAGAAAAATGAAAGAAAATATAAAAAAGCTGATTATCATGTTTGAGTAGTATTAAGTATTCTAATGTCTAGACAATTTTGGCATCCCACAGAGGTGGCGATATATGCAATAATGCTTTTCAAGGCTAGTTCATCTTTTTTTCCAATTGAAGTTGAGATTATTGTCCCCTCTGTTCCTGAAAAGGAGGACCCAAAAACATCTTTCCCTATTAATTCTTTGATTATCTCTTCTGCAACTTTTGCAACGACCGCTGCTCCAACGATTGCAGTCTCAAAATTTTATGTTCCTATTGCAGAGACTGAATCTTTGATCAAAGGAACATTTACAAATTTGGAAAATTATTATTGATAAAGGGTTGACTAAGAAGAAGACTAAAGATAAAAAAAAAAAAGAAGAGTCATCTTTTAAAGTGGTAAAAGTAAAGGAGTTGCTGAGTCGCCACAAAAGAAAAAAATTGAGTTTATCTGGGTAGTTTGAAGTAGGCTTGATGGTGGCTTTAAGATCAGGGTGCATCTCTTATTGATTATATTATTGACTCCCAGATGCAAAAAATAGCATTGTTTATGTGACTTTAAGGTATAAAAGCAAGTCTGCACTAGATTGTGGGTTTTGAAGTAGAGGTTGCGAGGATAAAATCAACTTCACTTTTCAAAACGCTTTATCAAATTTTTCTCACCATTACAAGTGCTTAGCACTTATTAGTGTTTTTAAAAAAGGTGAACGTTTCTCTCCAGCTTTTGAAATGAACCGAGTTTGCCCTGCATTTTGACTAGTCAATTTTTATTACTTGAAAGTTTTTGGAGATGACATCTTTAAATTGCTTTAATTTTAAAATGATCTTAATTTACTAGAACTAAATGAAAATATGACACTAAATAGGGCGCAATGGAGAAAAATGATTCATGTAGCCGACCCCATGTAGTGGGATTAAGGCTTTGTTGTTGTTGTTGTTGTTGTTGTTTACCCAAGATTATATTAATTCCTTAAGGGCAAGTAGAAATTAGAAAAATTCTCAAATCATACTACAAAAGTATATTTGAGATGGTTAAGGCTTATACCATATTTTCTAAAGGTAGAAAATGTCTCTTTCAAAGTAAATATATGTTGCTTAGGTTATTTACTCTTTACCAAATATACATAGTCTCTGCTTTTTAAACACTAAATTTATTATCCTATGGTAGGTCGCTTCTATATTATTTAAGCAAAAAGGCAGCACATTGTAGCAATTTAGCCCATCCTCTGTAATGAATACTGTCTATTTAGAATCTATAGGATGTATCTGATCTGATTCTACTTTGGTTATGCAATAAGAAAACTTATTACTGAGAAGTTAACCGTAGAATTAACTAAAATATCGATCCTTGAAAATTGATAGCTTTTTTGTGGCAAATCTAGTTCAATTTTATAAAGTAGAAACATATCCTTCATTTTTCATTTGACTTCGCACCACAACACTTTTTGAAGTCCATTCAATATACTTCTCTTTCTTTATATATGAAGCCCCTAATAACTTTTCATTGCTAATAAGCTTAGCACGTGTTGCATCAATAACCCTTGTCTTCTATTTAATCAACTTGATCTCTTGGTTTATATTTAGCTTATGGCAAGTCACATAAATCTTAACACCTAAAATCTTGGCTGTGAACCATGAAACTACTTCTATGATTTCTTTTAGTGTTTGATCCAACCAAGTCTTGTTTCACCATCAACATAAGTACTATTTTTTATAGTGCACTTTTGATCTTCTTTAATTGGCACTCCTTTTATTACGTTTGAGTCTCCAGTCCTAAATCTTATTGATCTTCGAATCAAAGAACCTTTTTTTTTGGAAACTTCCTATGGCTTTTAGATGACAAATCTAGATTGCACCAAGTTGCTCCTTAGGGTCACCACTTGACTTCCAGCCAAAAAGTTTACGACAACATGATATGTGGAGAAGACTGTTTAGAATAGATCGGCCAAAGATAGCATTAGAAATTGCTAGAATGTTTGAAGCCAACATTTGCTTTGTACTGCCTGTTTCCTTCTCCCCAAATGATTGGCCAAGCAATCATGCCTTCATTTTTTTTGTCTCTCACCTAGAAAATTAAGTAGGGGCTTAATATTCTGAGATAGATGAGATCCCCGATTATTCTTTTTTTTTGAAGATAATCTTTACTGAACTCCTATGTTAACTTTTTGCTGATTTAATAATTTGTGATTAGTGCAGTGAAGAAAATGGCTTTGTTGTAAAGATTATCGTTCAAAAACCTTTTAGCTACGAAAAATTTAAAGGCGCTATCCCTACTTTTGATCCCCTTGAAGTAGTGGTTGAGTTCATTTCTACCGAGTAAATTCATTAAGGCTAGTTCGGTGAGATGCTTCTTTAGATCCGTCAATAATGATGGATAGTACCGCAGCTATGAATAACATGTGTTTAGATGGGCTTACTCGATGCCGCTATGGGGACCTTTTGAGCATGTACCTCATCCACTATGATGAACTTCTTCATCTCTCATGCCTTAGTAAGCTCTTCAACTAAAATTTTGAGCTATTGATATGTTTTAGTATCAAACCTATGTTCTTATGGAAAGTACAATACTTTGATGAATGTCTTTTTTAGGGACTCAACTTCATCAGAGCATGTTGCTTAAAGTATTCTTTATTTTGAACGTATACCTTTTAATAGTTAGGTATTGTTGTGTAGAATGCAATAACAATGCCTTCTCTTCTCTTTGACCTTCATTGCTAAATTCATTTTGAACTTGACATTTCTGGTGATGAAGCCATTGAGGTTAGTGGCACTACAACTATTGAGGGCGATAAAGTCCCATAGTCTTGAAGAACTCGAGCAATTTGCTGATTTCTAGGAAATTGTTCAGATTTTTGTGCCCAATTAATGTTGCTTGGTCGACTTGAAGTTGATGCTTCCATCTTGTTAGCGTGGCTATTAGGGATTTTTAACAACTTGGAGACGGTTTTAGGCTACTGCAATCCAGCTGTGCGGTGAAAGGGATCTTCTTGAACATCGAATAAGGATAACCTGAGCCATAAGTAGGTCCAAATCTTTAACCTTTAGCTTTTTCTTGTGGAACCTCGAAATGAAGTTTCTCAGTGACTCGCTCGATTCCTATCTTATATTCAACAAAATCTACAAATTTTTTAGAAGTCTATATGCATTGGAGAATTTCGTTATGAATATTCACGTGAACTTGACAAGTGACGTAATCATTTTGAGTGACTGATAAGAAAATTACTTAAGGGTTGATACTTTCAATGTTATAAAAAAATATATTGTCATTCAATATGTCATTGATGTCTACCAACAAAACAATGAATTCAAAGTAGTTGATATGGTTTACTGGGTGAATTCTTGCATTGTATGAACCAAGATGTTGAATCTTGAATTTAGCAGCAGGCTTCTCCTTTGCAATCTCCTTGGAGAAGATATTTTTTAATTGTGATTTCTTCTCGTTGCTCCTCTCCACTCTATGAGATGAGGGAGATGAATCGTCCTCATCAAAATTTGGATAGTAGGTCTCATCATCTATTAAAGTGGACGGTAACTTTTTCACCATATTTTTCCTTCTGATTAGTGAATTAAGCGACTCATCTGGTATCAATAACCTTGGAGTAGTTCGTGTAATTTGCTCCAAGGTTCCTTGAATCATCTTTTTGAACCCCTCTTCCATCTATGCTAATCGTCTCCTAGAGGTCATAAACTTTTGGTTTTCCATGCGGACAAAAATTTCTATAGTTACTTTTTTGTAATTGTCTGTTCGTTCGCTTTAGCTTATTATATATCCATATTCACAACATCTTTGATGATGTTGAATCTTGAATTGTTTGTTCGTATATTATTTAAAAAGTTACTTAGCTCGAAGTTAAAAATAAGAATATAAGAGAGAATTATAGAGTTAGAAGTGCAGGGATTTTTAACAAAGAAGTTTCCTACAAGAATTTATACTAGATGATTTATGAGTTTATTAGCTTGGGCTCTTTCTGTAATCTCTTTTCTTTAAGATTTGGATTGGGATTTGAAGACTATATAATGGCTACAAAATAAGTTACATGAATAATAAAAAGTAAAAATCATTACCCACCAATCACTTGTAAACTATAAGAGGTGTATGTATGGTCAAAGTATGAACTCAATTTTGTAGTCATATGGCAGGGAGGAAGCCGTTGATTCTCTAGAATAAGTTGCCATGTGGTTTCTACACTTAGGCGACCATTTTTGAGCTTGGTGGTTGACGAGTTAATATATGCCTAGTGAGTATTTCATGAGCTCGGCTGGAAGGTTCATCTTGAACTTTGAGTGCGATCAACAAATTTTATCTTTTATGGTGAGCACACTTCATAAGATTGGGCGATTTTAACCTTGGAATGTTTGGGTGTAAAGAAGGGTTAAAGATGGCACGTTTTATTTTCATTGTTATCTCTTTTCAGCAAAAAAAGGGCCACACATAAACTCTTATTCAAATTGTACTCATGAGCTATTATTGATGTATTTAAATTTGAAGATGAAATCTAGAAGTTATTGATGTATTTAAATTTGAAATCTAGAAGACTAGATTCTACTCTTTGGTTCACGTTTTTTGATGTATTTAAATTTGAAGATGAAATCTAGAAGTTATTGCCGGTATTTCTTACAGTCTATACCACGTCAAAATGCTAAAATTATTTTTTAATGGTTCCATGGTTGTTGCTGACGCATATGTGATTAGCCAGAATACATATTTAAGAGGGAAAATGTATGGAAATTCAATGATTGAGGACACTGTTCTCCCACCTTGAAATTTTTCTTTAGCCATTTCTAGTTTCCTCTGAAGTTTGCTGTAGCACTTGTCCCCCATCATTCTGAATGTTGGAGTGTAACTTGTAAGGAAGGGAACTATTCTATTTTAAATGGCTATAACAGCAACGTTGTCCCTCATTATGTAAAAAAAAAAGGAAGTCATGTTTGATGAATCATTAGCTAAAAAAAGGATATTATATGCATTAAATATGCTATTAGGGGATTTTTCGGGTGCTTTGAAAGTCACGTTAGTTACTCTTCATAAGCAGACTTTATGTTTCCTACTTGAAATTTTACCTTATGGTTTCAATTGGTCTTGCTTCTCTTGCGGCATTAAGTAACATCATCTAACCTCATCACTATGTTTATGATAGAAAGGACCTTCAAGACTGTTCAAAACAAAAAAATGAAACAAATAGTTTATATCAATTTATGCTGCACCTAAAGGGCTAGTTTGTTCAATATAATGCCTGGGACGCTGAATTACTGCAAGCATGAACGTGCCTGGTTACTTAAAAACGAAATGCTTTCATGCTTAATGATGAATGGGGATGATTGAGGAAGCTTTCCCCAACTTAACGCACTAATAATTTGCGTATCATACTAACATGTGGGCTAGGGCTGAACCGGCTCAAATGGTTCAGCAAGGATGTGGCCACTCCAATAGGAAGGCTGAACCGGCCGACCCTACTTAGGGCTGAGGGCTGCCGCCCCGCTCGTAGTTATCTCTACTATAAATATGTCACTTTGCTGTTTAGGGTTTAGTTTTTCCTGATTTTAGATTTTTTCCATCGGCATTTTTCCCTTGTTAGGGCTGTATTCGAGTAGAGGTGGTGCTCCGCCTGTATCTTATTCCGAGGTGATGACTATCGCTACCTAATCTCCCATGCATTCCTCTTACTTGCTCCTTGCCCTTTAGTCTACACCCCCCTTCCCGATTCCAGTGCCGATTTCCAGATCACCTGGTCCCCCTATCTATTGCTACTGCAACCTCCACCAATCCCTTTTCTGCTTGTCGTCAACGTCTCCCTGCTTTCCTACCATGCCACAAACCCGCCTTGTTGCTCTCCAGTTGGCCCACAAACCCCTTCTACGCACTTCCAGTTGCAACCACCACCTGCTAACCCTATCCTACCACCACCGAGGACTCTTTCTATACCCCTCCCACCGTCCACTACTTTTTCGGATTCCCAGATCCCCCTATCTGTTTCTATCACAAACTCCACCAGCCTTCTTTTTGCTTGCTGCCAACGTCTCCTTGCTTCCCTACTATGTCGCAAACCCCCCTTCTTGCTCTCCAGGTGGGCCACAAAGCCCTTCTACCCACTTCTAATTGTATCCACCATCCGGTAGCCCTTTCATACCACACCGAGGACCCTTCCTAGACCCCTCCCTCCCACCTTCCACTACTTTTCCCGATTCTCTTTCATCCTTATCTATGGGTTGTTCTATCCGGCCCTAGCGGGATATCCATATATTTTCCCATCATATTTTTTGTTAAATCTGATATTATTTAGTATCATAGCTAGCTTAACCTTAATTATATTATAGAGTTTCTTAGCATCGGCCTCATCCCCACAAAATAAATCTTCCCTATCTTCAACCACCTATTTCAATCCCAAACTATTCATTTCATTAAGGAGATACATGCCAGAATCTACTCAAGACGAGATACAGTGAGAGATCCATCAGTTTCTCGCTGAAATTAATGATGGAACTCAGAGGAAAATTACCCTTGTTCATGATCAGGAAAGTAGAAAAAGAAAGAGACGAGAATTTGAATCCTGTGTATAGGTACGACTTCAGTAACGAGGAAAACAAGTCCGACACTTCAAATTTTGGCATTAGGGGAGGCCGAGAATAGGCTATATATGGACGCTTGGTTTTTGGTATCAAAGTGGACCTATCAGAGTTTGGTGGATTTCATTGAATGACTACAATCATTTGACAGGATTTTTGAGTACAAAGTAGTACTTGACAATAAAAGTGCTAAGCTTGCAGCCATCAAGTTGAAGAAAAACACCTCCTAGTGGGAAAACTTATAGAAGCAGAGAAAAAGAGAAAACAATGACAAGATTTCCAGGTGGGAGAAGATGAGAAAGTAGATGCAAAGAAAATACCCGCTACCAAATTATCATTAGGATACGTTTCTAAGAGTCCACCTGCAACAGAAAGACCTATCAGTGCAGGAGTTCGTGATGCAGTTTGACCAATTGCAGTTGAAGTGTGAGTTGGTTGAGCCAGATAAACATAACATAGCCTATTATCTTGGTGGCTTGAAACCCACCATCAACAACATTGTGCATCTACAACTGTATTGGTCATTGGAAGATGCTCAGAACTTAGCTTTGAAGGTGGCAAGACAACAGAAACATAGTAGGCAACAATCCTCGATCAGACAACAAACCTAGTTTAGGCAATCACCTGCAGCTACAGTCGTTGAGAAGGATAAATTTAGAGAAGCTGGAAAGACAGGACAAAGAAATAATATGACAAATCTGATTGGAAAGAAATTAGAAAAGGGTAGCTTACCCAATACAATGCTTTCCAGGAGATGTTTCCGATATAACGACTACGGACACATCGCCTCCAGCTATCCCACGAGCCGAGTTGATTAGTTCACAGAGCAGGGTGTTGTCAAGGAGTTGGAGGAAGAGTAAGCAAAGGAGAATGTAAAGGAGGAACTTCAGCTTCAGGGGGACTAGGGAGAGATTCTTATAGGCCGAGCCAACAAATGATCATTAATGGCTAAGATAGTATTTTTCGTACCAAGTGCACATTGAAGGGCAAGGTTTGCAGTTTGATTATCCGCGGTGGGAGCTATGAGAATGTAATACCACGTTGATGATGAAGAAACTTGTACAAAAAACACAAAAACATTCTCAATCCTACTCCCTTTCTTGGTTGAAAAAGTGAAATGAGATACGCGTAGATCAACAGTGCTTGGTTAAATTTTTGATTGAGGATCAGTTACAGAAGCAAGTGTGGTGCGACGTGGTTCCTTTGGATGCGTGTCATATTCTGTTGGGAAGGCCATGGTAGTTCGTTTGGGGATCAATTACAGGAGCAATTGATATGGTGTTAAATATAATTAGCTTAAATTTTTTTTGGCACCACTCCTAAGCATAGAACCTTTAATTTAGTATTCCTCCCTCATAATATTTCTACATAAATTTCTCTATTTATTATATTTGGTATCTTCTGCCATTTTTTGATCATGACTAAACCACATTTTTTTATTGTTTTATCTTCAATATATAAGACTCCCACCATTCCTCTAATTTAATGTTTTCTCAATTTCGCTTCACCGTTCTAAACATGAATCTTAAAATTTGAAAATTTTCTGCACTCAAGTTGCTATAATGACTATTTTATTGCCAAGACTTGATACCATGTATCACAATTGGCTCATTAGAGATTGTTTTTTTAGTTCTCCATCATTTTCTTTATTTGCTATGCTGATAGAAGGTCCGTCATACTGTACCTTTAGGTGTTTAAAGCATAGGCCAAATTTGATTATGACCCCTTCAAACAACTGGTTTTGATTCAATGCGAGATTTATGCCATTGTTGAATTTAATATTTTCTCAAAATTTGCTCATAAGAGTTTGTTTTTTTAATTCTCCTTTATTTTCTCCAGCCGCGTAGTGCCCTTGAGTGACTTTTTTTTTATTTTTAGTCACCTAGCACGCATGCAACTGTTTGGAACTCTGATAAAGGAACTACCTGCAGTGACGAATGGGGGTACTATAATAGAATCTCAAAATGAAGTGACTGGAACTGTGAGATCTCTGAAACAGAAGACTACTAAAGCCGAAAGACGTGCCATTCAAGAGGCTCAACGTATTGCAAAGTCAGCAGCCAAGGAGGCTGGTAACTTTTTTGTTAATTATTTTCTTTATATTCTTAACACTTGTTATGACTGTGCTTTATTGTATTAAATCTGCTGTTGCCTCTGTCAGTTGTTGGTAACCGTGGTTCACTGCCTCATATAGTGATTTTATCTCTTAAAAAACCTTCACAAACTCGTTAACGGTTACGTTTATTAAAGAAGAAAAAAGGCTAGTGATTACGTAAATATGCCTCTTTTTCCATGTTTTAAAGCAGAAATATCCACCTAGCTTTCTCACTTTCTTCTAGGAAGTGGCACTCTTTAATGAAAAATACAAGCTTTTTACTTGCTGATGTCCATTTCTTTCATCGATGCTTTCTTTCTTGTTTTGTGTTGCAATGAGTTTCACAATGATTTCAAAACCCTCAATTACTATTTGTTGAAGCACATTTGCAGCATTCTCTGAGTGTAGGCATGTTGATGCATCCATTCATTGGTGCATGTCTCATGTGAATGAGAATGTTTATCAGAAGATTAGTCCCCACCATGTTTGATGAAATTAATTTTTTTTTAGACCACTGTTCCGTGAGTAGGTCTGTTGAATTGTTGAGTTTTACTGGCGCATTCTAGGACTTCATTGAAGCATGGAGGCATTTTGTATATGCATCTTTAGCAATCCGCACGAACCCCACCATGTTATTGCTTTTTAATTTTTGGTGGTTTTATCAATGCAGTATAGATCCTTGTTGAATGAATGAAAATCATTGGTAGTGTTAAGAGTAATAGGGGTATATTTGAAATTTTGAAGAAATCACAAATACACTTAAATATTTTTAAAATTGTCAAAATTCACTTTATCTTTATTGTTCAATGGATTATTCATGTTTTAGAATCAGATTTTTCAATTTTTATTCTTCAATTGTTCAAATTAAAGAATAAAAAATATAGAAGGGCAAATTTGCAATTTTGGAGAAATTAAAAACTTATCTTCCTTTACTTTACCAATTGTGGCTTTTACTGAATTTTTCATTTGTTGATCTCTAATTATGTGAACTTAAATTCCAGGAACTTTTATTATTTTGAATTTTTGAATTTAAAGGTTCAAAAGTCAAAAAGGGTATATTTGTAATTTTCTGAAAATTATAAATTTACCTATTCTTACTTTCCTTCTAAGTGAATTTTATTGAAATTTCATTATTTATGTTTTCTTAAAGGTTTCTAATTAGATTTTGTTGACTTTTAAGATTTACATGTGTTTAATTTACCCTTTAAGGTAGATTTGTAATTATTATTAGTTTAACCAATATAAGAATGGATTATGGATCTAAAAAACACAAGATTATTTTCTTATGAGAAAAATAGATTGCGGAGAATATAAATACTGTAAGTTCATTGCAAGTTAAAATTTAAGTAGTCAACATCAATTATTAGTACTAGATTTTAAGACGAGGAGTTGTAAGATACAAAATACAATGAAATATTATCATAGAATTAGATAGGGGCATAGGAAAGACACATAAAATTTTTTTATGAGTAAATGTCAAGATTTCAAGATTTGGGATGTTCATGAAGAAGCTAATTCTATGGGGACAAAGTAACAAATGCTATTAAACATGTGATAAAAGATGTACTTGGTGAATCAGAAGGAAAAGCCTTGGTGGTGAATAAGAATATAAAAGAAAAAATAAAATATAGTAAGTTATGTTGTAAAAATTGGTTAAATGTAAAAGCCGAGAGTACTGAGAAAAATACAAGGTGACTCGTAGGGAGTCTAAGAGATCAATTTATAACGTTAAAATTTTTTTTTAGTGTTCTTTATAATAGATTAGATGCTAAATATGGTGAAAAATATATGCACAAACTAGCCACACAAAGAGAAAAAAAGTAAAAACTTAATTTAATAAAAGTGTATTAAAGATGAAAATAAAAAAGTTTTTTTATTAGAGGAAGATACTCAACCTATTTGGGTAAGCTAGTTTCATAAACCTTTCAATGGAGTTTTTTTAATAAGATCGATCATAGTGATCTTCATATCGTTAATAATAATAAACGTTTTATTTTTACCATCACATTAGTAAGAAAAAGAAACTGATGAGGCTTTAATGAAAATCAAGAGTGAAAAATCTTTTGAACCTGATGGTATCCCAATTAAAGTGTGGAAATATTTAGGAGATTTGAGAGTATCTTGGCTTACTAAACTCTTTAATATTATCTTAAAGCTAAAATATGCCCGAGGAGTGGAGAAAGAGTATTTTGGTCCATATTTTTAAGAATAAATCAGATGCACAAGAGTGCAAATTATAGAGGAATTAAGTTGAGTATCATACTTCAAAATTGTGGGAGAGGGTATTTGAACATAGGTTAAGAAGTGACACAATAATTCTCATAATCAGTTTGGATTTATGCCTGTCAGGTTTACTATGGAAGCTATACATTTATTAAGAGGTTTGATGAAGAAGTACAGAGAGAGTAAGGAGGATCCACATATAATTTTTATGGATTTAGAGAAAGCTTACAATAAGGTTTCAAGAGAAGTTCTTTGGAGGGTTCTAGCAAAGAAAGATGTTGATATAACTTATATTCAAGTCATTGAAGATATGTATACTAGAATTGTTACTTGTGTTCGAATAATATGAGGATTAACCAAACGTTTTCCTATTTCTGTTAGATTACATCAAGAATCCTCTTTAGTCCCATATCTTTTTTTCTTTAGTTATGGATGCTCTTACTGGAAATCTATAGGAGAATGTACCTTGGTGTATGCTTCTTAATGATGATATCATTTTTGTGGATAAGACTAGGGTACTGAAGTCACTTGTGTCAAATGGGAATGACAACAAAAATGTGAATGAATCATAGGATCTTACACTTACTATTGGCTCCATCAACTTGGTCATATAGCAAGATATTGTCCATCGCTTAGCCAGAAAAGCGCTGAAGATCGGAAAACTGGTGAGCTCCTTCCTAAAAGTCTGTAAACGGGCAGAAAAAATAGTCTATAGCTTCAGCTTCGACCCAAGGTCAACCAAGATAACCTATTCCACTCCGGGTATGTTCCCTTACTCATTGTGAGCTTGAAGAACCTACTGATGCTATTGGTGATGTGGTCTGGTTAGTTTCTCTCTTTCTAGCATTCTTTTTGCTTCAGTAACAATGTGTTCTGAAGTATAGTTGAGTCGTCTTGTATCGAGTTTTTATCTTTATAGTGATTATTTGTCATGAATGGCCTCTAGTTTCATGGATAGCAGTTGTCGACCTGTTTAATGAGAAATAACTTGAGGAAAGTTTATAAATCTCAAGGACGAAATTTTTTGTAAGTGGGGAAGATTGTAACAGTTCCGTTTCAATTACAGGGAGCAGATGAAATGAAGGATCGAAGGAGAGGAAAAGACGAGTCGGCAGTTGAAGAAGAATTAAAAGCGAAAGGCGCGAAACCGAACAGGATGGGAGAGGAAGCGAGCGGAGGTCGAGAAATGGAAGTGGTGAATTCGCCTATATAAATTGCAAATTGACTTACCTAACACATCAAGCGACTCGATTAAGGGGAGGGGGATTGAGAGGATAGGGCTTAGGTAAATGTGCTTGCAAAACCGAGAAGATCGCAAGCCAGGGCTTTCTTGATATATACGATTTTAGTGATGAAGTCGGCATACTCGAGACAGAAAACATCGGGCGATTGCGTGGAAGGTTGAGCAAGGTGGTAGTATGCGAGATTCATTAGAAGAATCCCTCAGAGGAAGCATGTGACATTGATCGGAGGAAGCTTGTGCGAGAAGAAGCGAGCCAAATTTCTCGCACGCTGGGAAGCTCAATCATGTAGGGAAAGATGCCGCGGGCTGAATTCGTGAGGAGGAAGAAGTGAGCCGCGCGTGTCTGAGGGTTAGGGCTCGACCAAAGAGAAAGGTGAGGTTTTTAATATTTTAGGTTATTTAATAAAACTTATAGATGTGTATGTTTTGCGAGCATGTAAATTATGTTGAATTAAACTTAACATCAGATTTGGACGTGAAGCGTGCGAGCTAAAGAAGAAATATTGACCTGCGCCAACTTTGATAAAGAAAATGTAGGTTATAAATTTAATTAAAGAGTTTAATTAAGAGTTCATAAGGTAAAATAGTGAAAATTTAATACTTAATAATGTAAATTTAATAGCTACTTAAAATGATAACTGTATAAGGGATCAATGACTAAGGACGAAGACTTAGGCGATCGAAATTCTAAACCAAAGAGTGAGTATCCGCAGAAAATAGTCGACCGGTTAGCCTGAACTGATTGACCGACATACCTGATGACCGACAATACTGGTGGCCGGTGGACCGATTGGGCAAGATGATGCGATTGAGTGATCAAAGGACTTTCATCAATCGACTAGATCCTCGATGGAAGTCATCCGATCGATTGATTTGACCGTCGATTTGGAATTTCGAACGATCAACATATATCATATTTTCTTTGTGTTATACTATAATTCTTATTTGACAGGATTTAGTTATTTGGGTAGTTATCATAACTGTTCTCTCTTTTTGTTACTGTATTCTTAGGCCCGTATAATTAGGCAGTCATGACATAAATTAAGACAACATTTCTCTCACTCAATTCTCCAACTTTTTTTCTCATCTTCTCAGCTCTATCTCTTGGGGAGTGTTTCTCTAAATATAATTTAGGATTCAACATCCAAAAAGGTGGTGCAGTGAGGGTAGACTTGTCATAGATAAAAAGCGGAGCACATTATGAAGGAGAGTCGCAACAGAGAGACGCTTCGCAGTGGAGTTCACAAGGGAGTAAGTGAACCAGGAGATTCAACGGCAAGTCCAGTAATTGCGAGAACAGATGATGGGCCTGTTTAAGGCCTTTTAACAAGCACTTATGCAAAAGGATGATCAAACATCGCTCCTGCAGTGGGATCTCAGGGAACTTGCTCTCAAGGGGTTCCTCTGGAGCTTCTGCCAGTGCCCAACGGGCGTCTAAGCAATCAGGTGACCGAAGGAGGAGATTCTTAACAAGTGGCCAACACTGGATCTACGCCGATGGTTAGGCATCAGATAAAACGTGTCGAAACACCAATTTAGTCAGCCCTTGATAGTGCTTTCACTCAACAGATTGTGGAGGCGGTGCCACTAAAGAAGTTAAGGACTCCTCACCTGGATCCATATAAGGAGAAAAGTGATTCGACCAACCACCTAGCTTCTTTCGAATCGTCTGTTGGATTACTACAGATTATAGATGCAATGAAGTGTCGCCTCTTCTTGACGCACTTAAAGAGTCTGCTCGTTGATGGTTTCTCAATTTATCGGTGGGTATGACACGCCTAAAAATATGCTACTTTTTATATACATTTTATGCTCATATTTTATGATATTGCATTTTAATGGAAGAAATTTTACGCGTTTTTGTTTTAAGGTACAAGAGAAGAAGTTTTGAAGAAAATAAACAAAAAAATGTTGTAATTTGGAGTCAAATGGAGCAAGAAAGAAAATTTTGACCTGACGCATTTTAATGTCTTCCTTTTTCTTATGCTTAATTTCATTTATATTTTGCTTATGTTTTTGAATCAAATTGCACTTTAAAGAAAGATTATTTTATGTTTATCTTGCAAGTATAACACTTGTAGCGGATTGGAGCTAAAATGGAGCGAAACGGGGGTACTGCCAGCAGAGTGGCGCCTAGGCGCCAGTCCCCACCTAGAAACTAGAAAAGATGGCGCCACTTTCTAGCGCCCAGGCACCAAAAACGGTTGTGGACGGGTTCTAGACGCCCAAGGAGTTATTAGGCGGACTTTGACATTTGGAAATGCACCTTTTCGCATTACAAACTCTGGAATCTCCTGGAACGTCAAGAGGTCGTAGATGGGAGTAGGAATTGTAGATTTCTACCTTTTCTAGAGAGATTAGAGAGGGGATTTTGAGAGATATTTGTAAGCCTATGCGCTAGAAAGTGGCGCCATCTTTTCTAGTTTCTAGGTGGGGACTGGCGCCTAGGCGCCACTCTGCCGGCAGTACCCCCGTTTCGCCCCATTTTAGCTTCAATCTGCTACAAGTGTTATACTTGCAAGATAAACATGAAATAATCTTTCTTTAAAGTGCAATTTGATTCAAAAACATAAGAAAAATATAAATGAAATTAAGCATAAGAAAAAGGAAGACATTAAAATGCGTCAGGTCAAAATTTTCTTTCTTGCTCCATTTGACTCCAAATTACAA
>NEWO01000210.1:719251-758384 GCA_003013225.1 Phalaenopsis aphrodite
TTTATGAGTTGTATTTATTTGAGGTGTGATGTGTTTGTTTTAGTGTGAATTGATCAATTTTATGTTAGTGGATGTTTGAATTGTTATGGATTGATTTGATCAGTGTGTGTGTCATGAGTGAGGTGATTCCTTAACTTCTCATTGTGACTAGACTTGTTTGTGCTCTCTGGTAGTAGTTGAATTAACAAGTACATTATGATTCAAATCTAAACTGGACATGAGGATTAACTGGAGACATTATGAGTTTGAACATAGAACAAATCCATCTAAATTCTTTTACTTCCTTTATCTGACCTTGTTTTCTTCAATATGGTTCAATAAACCAGTTGATGAATAACCCGATGATTATCTTACACTACTCTTATAACTGTTAAAGATGCATACTTTAAGGGATATGTTGATGCATGAGGTTGGTATTCACGAGCCAATATGCAGAGATAATCATATCCATAGGCTTAGACCCGATGAAAAACTTTTAAAAATTCTAACTGATTAGTGAAGTGATTCCGTTAGAATTGGAGGTAAGGAATGGAGGTGTGATTAGATGGGGGAAGAATTGATCTCATTTATCAAGTTTGTTTGTGTTTGTGTTACAACTATATAGAGGATTTGGGGAATACTTAAATATATTTCTATGTTGAAACCTGTTGTACTAGTAGACTTTTCTTTAGCTTAATTTCATTTCAACATATTTTAGTTTAGATTTACTTTCTGTTGCAAATTGTTCTGTCCTAATGAATTCTTGCAGATGTCTCTGATAGAAATTAGTGATAGATAGGATTTCTGAACTTTTTCCTTCCCGTTTATATTTTTTTATACTGAATGCTATACGAGTTTAAAATTAAGTTTGGGGGGAAGAAAAAATTTTATAACTTAACTTTATTTGTCCTCAATAGTCTATAATGTGATATGTAAAGACAACCTTTCCGGGTAAAATTGACATCCCGGACATGCTCGCGCTGTTCGTTTCGTCATTCGGGGTCATTCAGACAAGTTCGTTGGTGATTGGGCCAATTTAATTTATCGCGTGGTGCAGTGGATGTGTGTGAGCAGGCCGTTCAAGGTCAAAAGGTTGTCCCTAAGGCCTTTAAATTATGCGGGGAAGTCATTTTTGGACCTTCAACATGTTGTTTTTTAGCCATTGCAACTAAAAGTTGAGTGCTTGGACCACTCATGTGAGGTCTTAACAAAAATAGGTCAAGAAGTTGTTTGAAGTTCTATGTAAGGTGAGTTTCATTACTAGCCTTCTATGATAGTCAATAGGAAAATCCTAAGGCTAGATCTTAGACTCTAGGAGAAAGAAACTATGACCTCACCAAAATAAGGTCAACACTCCATGAATAAATGTAATATTCACAATGAGTTGGTGTAACTTTCACCCACGATTCACTACAAGAGAAACTAGTGTCCTCACTCAGCTCATCTTTGCCACTAGTGCAAATGTTTCATCAGCCAATGCCATATGTCTAACTGTACCATTTCATGCTTTGTACCATTCTATCATTCCTTCTGAGTTTGCTTCACTATGAAGATTCATTTGTATTCAATTGTCTTTTTTTCCGTTGGTAGTACACTATCTCTCATATTTAGTTTTTATTGAGAGTCATCTGCTCTTCATGCACAACGAATTTCCTCTTGGGATCTTCTTTAGCAACTTGCCAACTCTTTGGTATAGCTATAGTGTCCAAAGATGCAGTGAATGCTCCGTTCAAAGGTGATATGTTAGAATATGAAACAAAGTTAGTAATGTCATGTTCTCACCTAATACAATTTCTTAAAGTAGGGGGGTTTGGAGAAGAAAGAGGAGGAATCATATCACACGGAAGATTTGTTTCGGGGGTGGATGGTGTAGGTGCCTCAAGAGTCGGGGAAGACTAGGAGAAGAGATTAGTTGACACAAGGGCCACCACAGGCATTGTTCTCTCAATCTGTTTCCATCTCCGTGTAGACACCCTTAACTCACATTCAGCCTGAATCCCACCACCTTTGGGTTTACTCTCCTCATTTTTTGATTCTTTAATTGATTCATCCCACATCATAATACAAGACATGGCTCCTACGTGTACCACTTTCTCACCGTTGATGCTCACCTAGCCTTGCCTTATATCTCCAGTATCTGGTGAGTCACCGAAGAGTGTGGTCACCTCCTCGGTGTAGTACTGTTCAAATTCTCTAAATGACACATACATGCTCACAAGCAATCCCTTTTCTATCTGGCTCCAACAGATTTACGCCTTCTGGGTAATAGAATAACCTATGAACACACTTTTCATAGCTCTGAGATCCAGCTTCCCTACTTATGATTGTTTTCCTTCACTAAACATACATAAACAACTATTATCTCCTTTCAACATATGACAATGAAAATTTCAATCCAACACTCTCGATGACACCCTATTGATAAATTGAGCAATTGTCAAAATTGCTTGCCCCCCATAAGTGCTTTGAGACAATCTTTGAGGTCATCATGCTTGGGAAACCTCTAGAAGATATTTCTATTTTTTCTCTCTGCTTTATTGATTTTGTGCTGGTGTATATGGACATGTGGTTTGATGTTGTATCCATTGAGTTGACAAGTATTCCCCGAATACTTTTTGGGTATATTCTGTTCTATTGTCTGACATCAATATATTCACTATTGCACCATATTAGGTATGGATTGTCATGTGAAAGTCTTAAAATCAAGCAACACATTACCCTTATTTTTCATCAAATATACCCAAATAACACAATAAAAGCAATCGATAAAGGCCACAAAATATTGATAATCATTCGTAGAACTTATAGAACAAGGTCCCCAGACATCAGAATGAATCAAGTCAAAAATACCAGAACTCCTATTCTCATAACTTATGTAAGAGCTCCTAATAAGCTTGCAAAACTCACAAACATCACTAACATATTTTTGTCTATTTGCCTTTTCATACAAAAAAAGATACAACCGAATCAATAAACTAAAACAAGAGTGTCCCATGCTGCTGTAATGTAGTAACAACACATCCTCCACACTCCTGCCAAATTCTCCTACTCCATCACTCTCCACCATGGATGTCAAAGCTAAGTTCATCCCCTCTAAGTCTAATTATCAACGTCCATTATGCCACGTTCCAGTCCCAAGTGTCTGACCTATCTCTTTTTCTTGAAAGATCACTTTAGAGATATCAAAAGAAACTACACGTTTTAGCTGGAGAATAATGATATTAATAGATAAAAGATTCACTGAAAAAGAATAGCATGTAAAACATTGAACAAATTCATATAATTGGTACCCTTCACTGTACCTTTATCAACTATAGGCTATGTAATAACTTAAGTAAAAGAGTAATAATAATAATATTAATTAAAAAAATTGAATCAACTTGTGGGCTAACCATCATTACGATTAGGCTTAAGAGTTGAGAGGATCATTTCAAAAATGAAGCGAGAGGGGGAGTAAAGAAAGGAGAATGGGAGTAACTTTTGTTCAGAGAAGAAGAGAAGAAGAAAAGAAGGAAGTCACCGATTTCATGCGTAAAATGACGTTGTGCTGTAGATGAGGTAAATTGAACGTCGCCACTTGCTATGAGTCGCTTGGATTTGTCGAAACCGACATTGTTATTGTGCTTGCGGTGTTATGTTGAGCCGCAAATCAATGGAAGAGGAGGAAGGAGGAGACTTAGATGCCGTGATCACGCGGAGAAAGAGGAGGAAGAAGATTGTGGGTGATGTCTATGTCGAGCCGTGCAAATGAGAAGAGAGAAGACTGGATGTTTAAGGTCCCTAAATAATCATCCTAATAAGGGTTCACTGGAACAGAGGAAACTTCGACGCTATTCTCTTTTTACCAGTAGGTCCCTAAATAAGGTCCAATTCTCAAAAAAAAAAAAATTTGGTTAGAGCGGATTTTCTCGCTAGGCTGGAGTTTAAGCTGAGTAAATAGGCTTTTCTTTATGTTGTTAAAATTTTCTTTTCATGTTATTTTTTACTTTTCTTTTTTTTCTGGGGCTATAACAAGCTTATGATATGTTAAATTCTGTTTTACTGAACGCAATAGTAATTCTAGACTGTTAATGGTAAACATATGTTTACTTTCTTACTGTGTCTTTTCTTTTTTAATGTTAATTTGTTTGTCAGCTAGTCAACTTTAATGTCCAAACTATCCAAAGGAAGGCGAGCAAAATAAAGGATGAACATCTAAGATGAACTTCTACTAGGTGTAGGGCTGGTTAATCTTTTGGTAGTCTTGTTGTTTTGTTGTTATCTTCGTTATGTTTTTGTTTGATAGGTTTGCCCACATTTTAGGTTATTTTTTTTGCTTTTTTCTGGGTTATCGTAGACTCATTATTAACTAAATTTTCTTCTTAGAATAAATAATTTTAACATAATATTTCAAAATTAAGAAATTAAACCAAAATCAAAACAAAATAAAATATTGCATTCACACCTTATGACATCATACATTTAAAACATCAAAATTAAAATTAAACAAAAATTAGTAGAAACTTTTCGATTTAGGAATAACCATGAAAATATTATTTTAGGCATGTACATTTATATTGGTTATTCCTTTATTGACTTATAGAGTGAGTTTGCTTTTGGATAGCGATTGACCTTATAAATGAATCTTCTAAGCATTCGTTATCAAGGACATGCATATTTATACACAGTTTGCTTTATTACCCGACACTAAGAGCTAACAAAAATAATAAAAAGCTTGAGTGTAGTGAGTTATAAATATTTAAATTTTTAATTGTAAAAAAAAATTACGATTGCCTTAGGACATTTTGCATACCACTCATACTTAGACATCTTGATTTTTATAATCAAGTTATACGACTTACTTTTTTTAATAAATAACAACCTATCATATCCTGCATTTCATGACACCGATGATTTACTACGTTAGGTGGTTTAGATGTCAACCCTTTTCAGGTAGGGTGGTAAGTCCATTTAGTTAGTTTGTTTGTTACATTCTCTTCCTTTTAGATCTGGTCCGAGGTTCTACTTTATTCGGTAAACCTGATTTTGACTTTAGGATTCTGAGATAGTTCGTTTAGTTACGATGTTAATCCTCAGTTTTTAGTCTTTTTCACAATCATATAGTGTGTGATATAAATCCTAATTTTCTAAATAAAATGTTAACACGAATATCAAATAAATCTTTCTTTCAAAAATCAATAAAGCCAAATAAAATGATAGTTGAGATCCCACTGAGTTTCTCAGTATCTTCGATATCTACTTTTTATCTTATGAATTCTATAAATAACTATTTCATTTTTGAGCTTACCAATTTGATATTCTCTTTAATTAATTGTCGAAAAGATAAAAATACAATCGTAATAGAGAGTTTTTTTAATAAAGATGTAATTAACTATAGGCTTTGCCCTTATAGGAAGTTAGCAACCTGGATTTTTCTAAACCCTATTTGATCTTCGGATTAGGTAGGGGAAAGAGCTATGAGTTAAAACACAGACCATGCAAAATCCAAAATTTCTTTATTAAAATAATTAAACCCATCATAAAGTGATGTTTCTATCTTTCATGATAAGTTATTACTTTTAATGTCGTGTTCAACAATTTAAATAATAAAATATTTCAGATCTGTCTAGTACCTTATTTTCAAAATATAAAATAAAACCAGCACTGTGTTGCAAAGCACTTTTTATCTTTGTTCTTCACTGTAGTAAACATATAAATGATCGGATTTTCCAGCAAAATGCTTTCATTGTTCTTTATTTAAAATGGATGCATTTTTTTGCATGAAGATCCTGCCGATATAAGCTGTAGGAAGCCATCTCTATATACAGCCGTAGCTCCCTGCATTTTCAAAAGGCTATTTCTATAATTCAATTTTCATGATCTTTGGTCTCGGTGAGGACATTATAGCTATTCTGCATGATTAGATTTCTAAGAACTTTAAGGTCTAGTTGAAGATAAGTTCGCCACATGAACTGGATAAAGTTTTGCATGTCCGATTGTTTTGATATGCTGTAAATTAGCATCATATAAAGTAATACATGATGTTAGCACCATGCCATCTTTTTTGTTATCAAAATATGTATTTTTGTTTTTGGAAACGAGTTTAACTTTTTTTTTTTCTTGCTAGTATGCTCTGAAATTATTTTATCTGAATTTGGTTGCACATCATGCATGCTGCTCACTCTCTATTAATTGCAGAAAGAGAAGGCAATCCTGCAGCTGCATCTCATAGTGGTGCCCAGGCTAATGCAAAGCAAGAGAAAGGTGCCAGACCACCTCAGAAGAAAGATGGGCCTAAAGATACAACTACGGCTTCTGAGAAAAGGGCTGACCGCAATCACGATAAAGAGAGAAAGAAGGATGTTCCTCAGCCTGGCCTGCAGTATGATGATAAAAATCGGGTTGAAAAGGCTAGAAGACGTGCTGTAGTTAATCAATTTGAAGCTAGAAATAGAGTTGAACTCTTCCGGCACTTGCCACAATATGAACATGGGTCTCAACTGCCATATCTTGAGTCAAAGTTTTTTCATCTTGATCATATACATCCTTCAGTTTATAAGGTATTTTATAATTTAGCCTTTCGTGCTAATAGCAAATGTTTTTGTGTGGTCTTAATCACCATCACATTATTTGAATGGATCATCACTCACAATTCACTATGCTCAATGTCTTAGTATAGATTTCTTTTTCTTTTTTTAGGTGTTATTTCGATTCACTATTTTGTTCTTTTTTTATATGCATGAATTTTGATGTATATCTTACACAAGTTGTTCTAGCTTAAATAAAGGATAAGATCTAATGATCTTTTTGAGCTTTTAAATCCCTACACCCTTTGGTAAGTCATATTTTGGCAAGCGAAGGGAATTATGAGAGAATAGATTTTGAAGTCTTATTAACTTTCTGTTATATTATTTGACTGTAAACTTCCTTTTGACCTAGACCATTCTCAGTTCATGTGCTTGTAGACCGTTCCAAAACTCCATCCTCCCATATTCCCGAATATAGGCTTTATGATTTTGGCCCGGCTCTACTTGGTTGACTTTTTCTTTGAATATTTTTCCATATATCATTGGCTCGCATACTTTTTGCTGGCATTAGAGTAATTTAGCTTATCAATTCCCAATTTACTTGTTTGCATGCAATGGCTTGAGATATTATAACTAACGGTAGACGAGTACTCTGTTGGGTAGATGAAGAGGGCATGGGTTTTCCATTATTTTGAAGGGTGGCAAAGATGAGCTCACCCAACTGTAAATTTTTGAACTCAAGAATTTCTACCTCTACCAAAATTTTATCTCGACACCTACCACCAAATCCTAAACCCCCGACCAACTTTGATTTGCAACCATACATCTGTTTCAAATCTGATCAAGAGGAAGGACTCCATGCCGCCAAGGCGAAACCCTCAGCGAGGTGCCCATAAATTTGTTAGGGAGGATATGCAACGGAAAATCCTCCAACTGCCACAAAGGCTTGCCACTTTTGAGAGAAAACAATCTAGTGAACTCACCCATAGCCACAACGATATCTCGTAATATCGAGAAGTGGAAGTGAATTCCTTCCATCAGACAGTTTTAAGTGATGAAGAACCACTTTCTCAATGATTTCACATGGAGCATTAGAAAAGAAGCCTGGATCTTGTAGTAAATTTTAGAATTATCCGATTTTAATAGTCGCATGGGTCCATATGAGTATATCAGGTGGCTTCAAGTAATAGAGTGAATTTTTTAGTACAAAGATGTTCCTGAAGACAAGTTAAATTGGTAGCCTTCAAATCAGAAAAATATTTTTTTTTTGTGGTGGGAGAACCTAAAGCTTATTCAACAGAGAGAAGAACGGGAGATGCAATAGACTTACCTTCCTCTACATTACAGACATGATATGTTCATAAAGCTTCAGAACTTGGGCGAGAGACAAACTTCTATGGAGGAGTACATAATGGAATTTGATTAACTTTTGATGAAATATGAGTTGGTGGAACCAGAGGAACACACAGTGACAAGCTATTTTTGATACCTGATGTATTTTATCGTGAATGTGGTGCATCTGTAGCCGTATTCCTTTCTACTCGATGTCTAGACCTTAGTTTGTCAGGTGGAGAAATAACAACATCATTACTTGAATGCCTCATTTTTTGAGTAGAGTTTAACCAAGTGTGAGGTAGTAAAAGTACACCTAGTGGACCACTCAAGCGAACGCTTCCAAAGGTGAACCCAAATAGAGTGGAGTAAGCGTGGAGATTGTCAGCATTCCTAAATCTGTTCATGCCAAGAAGTGCTTTAAGTGTCATGGTTTTGGACACATTGCATCTGATTGTAAAAACAAAAGAGCGATATCTTTCACTAAGCAGGGTGCAGGGAAGGAGGCAGAAGGGTGAAGATCTAGATGAGCAGCGTGGAGGGGGTACCATAACACACCGGCAAGGGAAATTTGTTGGTGATTCATGTTGAGGGTTAAAATTGGTTGTTCAAGAAAGTAGTAAGTCTGAGGTAATAGGCATTCATACAGAGTACGAGGATGTGGTGTCACAAACTACTCTTTTGCAGGCATTAACAGAGGCATCAACTAGGTTGGTATTGGTTTTCCAAGTCGAGCATGCGATTAAGTGGCTAATATCTGACATTGAACAACCCCAGATAAGAATTTTAGGATTTTCAGACGTACAATCTACCTTCTAAGTTATTAGTACCGAGGGAGGTCCAACATGCCATCACTTTAGATAAAGATGAGAAATTTCTTAGATAATTTTGGATGACTATAGAGAATACGTCCACATACAGATAGCTTGGTAGGCTCGCCAAATTGCATCTTCGACAATCTTCATAAGTGTTTTTTGGGAAAGAACATTCGACAATTGAATCTATGCCTTTTTAGAGAAGAAGAAGCATCTGTTAGTTGGGGAGGATGATAAGGGAGTTTCTGATATAAAATTTTTGTGATTCCTGAATCGTAGAATCCCACGGAATTACTGAATCCCACAATTTGGTAATGCGATGCCGCGAAATCTTTTGGAGTCACAACCGTGGAAGTGTCAAATAGACATATTCCGCTTCTTTATCAAATTTAGGTATATCTTTTGACTTTTCTTGTTTATTTCACATCTCCTTTCTTCTAATCAGGGTTTCTTTCTAGCAGAACCTATATATATGTGTCTGCTTTCTATTTTGGGAAGACTTTTGGCTATTTTTATGTTATTTGGATATGTTATGATGCCTGAAACTTCTGCGAAGCAGACGACAATCATAAAAGTATACGAGTCTGTCAAGTAATATATTTATTTGAGTCTGTGTGTCGATCATATGAAAAAACTAGTAAATTTTTTAATTGGTGAAGTTTTAATTTAGTAAACCCTAAGGGTGCATTTGGGGCAACTTCTTGAATCATTGTTTGATAAAAAAACATCATTTTTTCACTGTTTGAATAACACTTTCAAACACTTTTCGCAGCCACATTTCCCAACCGTGTTTCATAGTATAATAGAGATGCGAACGCATCTAGTCTCTTGAGTTTGCAACGTGCTTGTTAAAATTTCCTTTACTTCCCTGAAACCCTTGCCTGGGTCTCCTACTTCACTCGAAACCCTCTGCCCCAAACTTTTCTATCTTTTTTATCTTACGCTTCCAAAATTGGCGAGCCTTTTGTTTATTGATCATTCCTTCAAAGTTCTGCATGGCAGCATCACAACCATGATAGCGGAGGGCATGGAGAGCATGGGAGCGTATATGGCCTCTGGCTTCCAGCACGTCACTGGCGTCCAACTCTCCACTAACCATATCAAAGCTGCCCGCCTAGTTTATGTCAAGGCATTCCCAATTCAGCAAAGTAGAACCATTCACGTAAATTCTATCAATCCAACTTTGTTTTCGTCGTTTAACTTTTTGGCTCGGGCCATTATTAAGAAAATCTTTATGTTACAAGAATCAAGAGCTCCTTTAACTTGAAAGTTATAAAAAATAGCACAAATGATAAGAATATGAAGGTGATGGAAAAATGATTGCCTAGTAAGAATAAACTGCGGCTACTAGATCAACCATTAAACGTAATAAGATGTTTTTAAATAAATCAATCGCTTCTAGATCCTCTTCATTTTGTCTACCTAGATCCGTGGTATTATAGAGGACACCTTGGTTTATTCTTATATTAATTTCAATTGGATCTTGAAGTGTTTTAAGTTGCTAAATTTAAAAGGTTTCTAAAATCATAATGAAGAAAATAAATGTTTTATAGTTTTTCAGAGATGATGAAAATCATACTCATGTGACTCAAACTATATGAATCCTCAAAATTTTCCTATAAAATTCCCACATTATTATTGACAACTAGAGACAAATATTTCTTAGTCTCTGTCGATGTTATAAGAAGCATTGTAAACTCGCTTTATAGGCAAGGGGGTATAATCATACAAAGTTTCGCTGGAATGCTCTAGTCCCTTATCTAGATTGCAATCTCTTATTGACAATAAGCTTATTCCAACATGTGGCCGTTTATTAATCTACTTGTTCTTCTATTTAATTGTTAGAAGTTCGAGATCACAAGGGATTTTAATTTTCTAATTGACCAAATTAGAAGTAAATGAGAATCAAAAGGTTAACACATTAACATAAATTAATTAACAAGGCACAAAAATGTCTGCGGAAAACTCATTGATAAAACATTTGATTCATGTACGCATCCCAATCATAGGAGCATAAAAATATTTAGCTGTACTGTATGATAAGAGAAAACACCAAGAGCTTCATTGAATAAAAGAAAACAACATGTAAACAAGTACAAAAACTTGAACTAGAAATTCCTTATTTGCATGTGTAGTGTAGATGATAAGTTTTTGGGGAGATTGTTGTAAAAATTTGTGTCATTGAGTAATATTAACTATCTAAAATATAGATTTTGAAATAAAATTGAATAATTATTAATTTTAGATAGTTAATATTACAATTAACTATCTCCCCAATTAATTGAAAATCTGATTAATTAACTATCTAAAATCAATAAAAATGAACTAAAATATAGATTTTCAATTAATTATTGTATGTTAATAATAGGAGAATAAAATAATTAAAAGTGACAAATTATTTATTAAACATTGAATAATTATTAATTTACTAATGGCAGACATCATATTACAATTAATCAGTCTTTTATATAAGGATTCTTAAATACATATACTAAATTGACTACATATAAAATTAATTCATTGAATGTATAAATTCTAATAGTTATAATCTAAATAATTTAATTATAACAAGTACTTTTGAACTATAATAATTTAAATATATTTAGTAAGTGATTGAGTATTTGACATAGGAAAGATTTGATATTCAAAATCAAAAAATAAAAGCTTAATAAGGTATATTAATCCTCTGTAAAAGTAAATTGAAACAATATCAAAAGAGAAATAATTGAAGTTTAAAAAGTAAAATATTCAAGAGACTTTGAGTAGAAGTTTGTGGTTAAGCTAAAACTGAAGAAATGGTATCAATCCACATTTTAAACACTCAAAGAATAAAAACTCCTTAATTTAAATTTACAATATAATATTCAAAAAGAGAATTACTGAGTTAATATTATTTAATTTTTAAGTCTAATTGAATTATATATTTATTTGAGAATTAATGTTATTTTAGTCAAACATCAATAAGTGATTTAAGAATAATCATTTAAGAGAGTATTAATAGAAGTATGTTGTAATATTTGGGTTTTAATAAAAATTCAATCCTAAGATGCTATTTATGAACTTTGATTTATTTACTTACCTTTTTATAAAACAATGCAATCCTCAGACACCATCTACTATGAATTTCAAAAAGTCTATGTTTAGGTATTGAATTATTGATAGGCAAGTAATGTTTAAGTTTCAGGGAAATTTGTTGTTTACAAAATGTGATGAGATGTTCATTTGTTTTTATACCCTTTATGCATCATTTTTATATTTTTTTGGGGTTTTTGTAGTGTTATTCACAGTAAACAGGAGGAATTCAAGATTAGAGCACTTAGAGCACAAAAAGGGAAAAATTCATAGGCGAGGGCTCTAGCACCCCGAGCAAGTTTTAGCCAAAAAAATAAAGCCGACAACATCCCAGTACCAGGTCCCTAGCTCTGTCGTGTCTGCCTCCATTGCCTCAGTACGACCCTGCCTAGCCTAAGGCCCTAATTTGATCATCCAGAGCTACGAAACTTGACGGCTTACCCAACAACACCGCACCTACATCTAGTACCCTGACACCACCTTGTCAGCACCACTGTGCCGCCACCTACTTATGGTGGTTTTTGTGGTTTTCTGATAGTTCAACCATAAGAGACCATAAAAGCAACGAAAATATATCGAGAGGATTTTTGACTTGGAGAGACCTAGAGCATGAGAGAGAGAAAGGGGAGACATATGGGGAGCGACCTTCCTGTCTTGATAAGTGAATTACCTTGCACATTTTGGGAGTCTACTTGAGTGATTGTAAGTGTGTGTTTGTATTGAGAGTGTGGATTGAATTTAGAGCAATCAAGGAGGAGAAGCAAGGAGAAAAGACTAAGAGTGAGAAGATTTTCTTCTGGTTGTAATTCTCTTTTTCTTGTATACTTTGCAACTTCTTTCAATGAAATCCTTTCTATTTTATTTAAGCATGTGTAGAGGGCTGTAAATGAACCAACACTTCATTAACAACTCAAACTCAACTCGATTAAGACTCACTCATGTTTATTTAAAATAGTATATAAACAAGCTTGTATATTTTTTAAAAGTTTGAAGGTTAAATGTACTAAACCTCAACATAGTTGAACTTGCTCATTTATGTTTATGAATTATTGTTTAACAAGTAATTTGTTAAATATTTGATATTACTCTCGATCATAGCTTGTATCATGTATGTTATATCATTTAAAAAGTTTGATTAGCTAGAATTAATTTAAATGCATATTTAATATTAATATATTAGCATATCAATTGATGAAATATTTTGCATTATGATTTATTTCATAGTACATGTTCCTTCAGATTTTTTCTTTTTTCAATAATTTTTTCTATATTAGAATACATTCTTGTGAGAAATACTTATTATAGACATTGGATGAGATCATGTTGGTCATTTAGTTTTTTTCTGATATGTTAAATTGTTCACTTATTTAGATTTGTAAAATTATTTATGAAAATCTAGATCAACAATTGAATTTTTAGTTTGTTTAATTACTTATTCAATTGTTATAAACAAATCAAGTTCAAGTATTGAAAATTTAAAAAGGTCAAATTTGAACATGCAAAAGCTCGATACAAGCTCAAACCGAACATGAGCAACTTATAATTATACCAAGCTAAGTTCAATCTATGATATACTCGGCTTGATTACATTCTTATGTGTAGGAACTAAGGGCCTGTTTGGGGCAGCTTATAAGTGCGGCGGCGTTTTTGAAAACATCGCCAAACCGTTTGGTTTGCGTGTTTTTGAAAACGCTGTCTGCCATATTTGATTTTTTTACACTAAACGCAGGCCGTGGGTCAATACTCGCGGTCGACCCGCTGGCTACGTTTCAGGATAAACTGTTTATCCTGAAACGCACAAGCTGCCTTAAACAGACCCTAAATCTTTTTTGTTTCTTTGATTTGGAAGTGTGATGAATCATGTTCATTCCATGAAATTTTTCTTAGATTATTATGTGTATAATTGGATGTTGATGTGTTAACTTCTGAATTTAATTTACTTTCAAACCATTTGAAAAGTGAAAAAATCGTTTCATCTAATACTATTGATTGTAGGCTAGAAGAACAAATAAATTAACACACAATCACTCAAGTAGAATTAGGATATTGCTATTAGGAGTTTGTAATTACAACGATGAATGAGGATCTTTGGGAGACATTGTAGGGTTAAATAAAAGTATAATATGAGGCTCTAACACTTCTTATATTTAAGAATAAAGTAAGGAGTAGTTGTCTATGATTGTCGATATTTAGTATGAGAGATTCATTAGAAAAACATCAAAGATTCACATGATCCATTTCAAAGAGGCATGACTTTCATATTAGAAAACCCAAATTTTTTAGACTTGTGCAAAATTAGGATTCAGACAGTTTAAAAACTTAAGAACTTTCATCATTTTGAACTAGACTATGGGTTAGTAAACTAGTACGTTAACTTCTTTGAAAATTAACGATGTTTCTCTCGGGATAGATAACTTGGACTCAATATTCATACACTTCTTGATCGACACACACATTTGCATTATTAACGTGCGCTTCACCGCTGCATGGATCAATCTCCATACCACCAGATGGATAATTTGTGCTGCTATTCTATGTTACTCTATTATATTTTTTTAATAATCTGGTAATTCATTGTTATTGCCACTTATCTATTCATTTCATTATTTGGCTTTAAAAAAAAGATCTTGATTTACGATTGGAAACTAAATGGCTGTAGTATGAGCAAATTGAAAATAAGCTAAAACACTTTCCGCATCCCTACAGCACATCACTACATCACACTTCAAATTGCTTGGCGGCAGTACGGTCATGCTTATGTATAGCTGGTGATGCTAGCTGTCAACTGGTTGTGAAGTTTTGTTGTGAATATATTTAATAACTTCAATGCTTGGTTTTGATATACATATGTTCCGTAAAATCTTTGTAGTAGGATATATACAAGAATTGTATGATGATTGACTTCTCTGTCACACATTACTAATACTAGACCTCTAGTCTCATGACCATAATTCCAGTACATAATATGTCTAAATCTTGTCAGGTTGGTATGCAATATCTCTCAGGGTCTACCTCTGGTGGCAATGCCCGGTGTAAGGAAATGCTTCTTGCATTTCGCAAGGCTATTATGGATTATTCAATACCTCCAGAGAAAAATGTTGTTCGAGATTTGATCTCAAAAATTAATAGCTATGTGTCATTTTTAATTGAGTGCAGGCCTCTTTCAGTAAACATGGGAAATGCTATCAGGTTTTTGAAGAATAGAATTTTAAAGTTACATCATAACCTGTCAGAATCCGATGCAAAGTCTATTCTTATATCAGATATTGACCGTTTTATATATGAGAAAATAGTAGTTGCAGACAAGGTTATCATAAACCATTCTCTTACGAAAATTAGAGACGGAGATGTAGTCCTAATTTACGGACATTCAACTGTTGTGGAAATGATTATATTACATGCTCTTGAGCTTGGAAAGCAATTTCATATTGTTGTAGTTGATTCTCGACCTAAGTTTGAAGGGCAAACATTGCTTCGAAAATTGATTATGAAAGGAATCAACTGTACTTACACACACATAAATGCCATTTCATATATCATGCATGATGTTACACGTGTTTTCCTAGGTGCTTCTTCGGTTCTGTCTAATGGAACAGTATATGCAAGAGTTGGTACAGCTTGCATTGCAATGGTGGCTCATGCTTTCCAAGTTCCTGTTCTAATATGCTGTGAGGCATATAAATTTCATGAAAGAATCCTACTTGATTCAATTTGCTCTAATGAACTTGGTACTGGCTCAATTTTTTTTACATTATACTTGCTTTTCCAAATTTTGCGTTTGGTTTCTATAAAAAAACAGTGGGGATATATCTATTAGTTTTTTTTCCTACTCTACAGGTGATCCAGATGTAATCATAAAGGTTCATGCTGAAACTGATTTGAATCCTCTTAGAAAATTGGTTGATAATGAAAATCTTCAGCTTTTGAATCTTATGTAAGCACTCTGAAATTTTACTGTTTTAAAAATCGCCATTTTGATGTATTGAGTTTACAAGCGGAGATTTATTTTGTCTGTTTTGACAGTTATGATGCAACACCCTCTGACTATATATCAATGATTGTCACCGAGCATGGAATGGTACATATATTCAATCCTTTCGGTTCCGCTTATGTTCTATTTGTCATGAATGTTTGAACTAGATGTTAGATCTCTTTTTTATTAATCAGCTCACTAATGGCACGTAGATTCTTTCATTTAGGAAACTAAACAGCACCTCTACCATATACTTATCTGTTATTTTAATGCACAATTATAGAGGAAGGGATTCATCAATTTTTCTTAGAAAACTTGGAGTAGAATTCTCTGGCAAAGCAAATGTCACGTTCTGAATCTAGAAGGCATAACTCAAGAATACAGGACATGATAAAGAGACTTAATCTCAGCTCATGAAATGAATTTTAAGAGCCAAGATCAAGTAAAACGGTTTTATTTTTAATAAAAAATGATTCATGCATGCATGCATGCAAGCAAAAATTTACAATCAGAAAATATATGCACCAAAATTTTATAGGATAAAATGTAATCTATGTATATCTTTTCATCAAATTAACAAATAGAAAGAGAAACAACTTCATCTGCAATAATTAATTGAGAACCCTAACACATGGTCAAAAAAAGAACTATCGTTAAAAAAATTCAAAGAATGACTATTTGTTTACCTTGGCACCTACTCTAGATGTTGTTCTGATAAAAAACCACAAAAATAGACAACATTTGCTGTTGTATCACATACATTGGGTTTAAGACCTTTCATTTGCATGAAACTTTCATTAGTGTCACTTGTTTCATGAAGCAGATTGTGCGGATCCATCCAAAGTATTAAAATCTTTAAAAAAGGTGGCTTTAAACAACTTGATATAGTATCACATTAATCTAGTTTGAAATACCTCAACTATGATGATATCACTCAAACATTGCTCATTTCGTGAAATGGATGGTTCCGCTGGTTTAGAATCCCAAAAATACTCAGAGAAGTCCCTCGAACCGTTTCAGTGCATCGTCAGCTGGATTAGCATTGTAGGATAAATTTTTATCTTAGGGATCCAGGACAGTCATGCAATGCAAGATTTAGTTCAATGCCCTCACTAGATATGCTCCTAACTGTCACGCCACCTATGAGAAAAAGTATTACAAATTCTTACGAAGTCTTAGAGATCAGTTGAGATATCAATGAATTGTTTTTGTTAGTTGAAAAAGCTAAAATAATAAAGAATATATTGAGCTACTATTAACTGAGCTAGGAATAATAGTCAGGCAAATAAAAATGTTTGATAAGGGAGCAAATTTCCAGAGAAAGAGTTGAAATTTGATAGCAAGTAAAGATTAATTCAGAAAGAAAAGCTAGGTTGTGATTAATGTGGCAGAAGATATTTTGGGCAGCACCTATTTGATTTCATGAAGTGTTTCAAATGTGGGGAAGCTGGACCATTGTTTAAAATTGTGCAATCGAGTATTAAGGTGGTTTTTATTCATGAGACGGGTGTAAGCCTCGAGGCTATCTATGAAATTTTTGAAAATTGTATTGTCAAAATAAAAAGATGTACATATATATATTACTAAAAAAATTGAAAATTAAGAATTTAATGACACTTTCGACATAAATTGTCATTCTAAAATTGGACTGTTGTGAGCACTAAATTATTACAGTATGTTAAGATCTTGCTAAAGAAGAATTTCCCTAGTCTATTTATTACAACATGTTAAGATATAGCTAAAGAAGAAATGGCACAGCAAGTTATTTAAAAAATTCAACTGTATTAAGTTAAAAAGTACAGTGGCAATCAACTACACGAACAGTCTTACTTGTAAACCAATGCAATATGCTTTCATTTATAAATTCTGAAACAGATGCTTCTGCCCAGTTCAACGTTAGACGTCACGTTTGAACGGGAAGAGAAGCCGTCGAGAATCTGGAAGGCAAAATCGCAGGCACCTGAGGGCACATGTACTGCTTTCAGGCACCCAACTATTCATGAACAAAAACAACATTACAGTCCAAGAGAGGTGCAGCAGAGGGTACCCTATGAGAGATCTCGACAGCTCTGAGAAGTCAAACTTAGCCTTGATGTCAGCCTTGTTGCTGCAACCACACTGTGCAGTGGGTACATGGACCCAACGTAGCATCCCAACTCTACTGGAGACCTGGAGAGGATGCGAAAACTTGTGATGTGGTGAGGTGAAGCAGATCCAACATCCGCACTGGCGGAGTTCTTGACAGACCCAAATAATGAGGCCTTTGTTGGCCTCAAATGATAGGAAGAAGTCTTTGATTTGGTGATGTGAGTTTGTAGAGATGAAAGGGAGATCCGATTCAGGGACCTGAGACAAGTGGAAGCCATGGAGAGAATGTAGAGGAGGTGGAGGGGCCTGAGAGATTAGGGTTTCAGAGATTGTTTGTGTGTGTGTATATATATATATATATATATATATATATATATATATATATATATATATATATATATATATATATATATATATATTCTAAATGCCACCATCTACCCCCACCTCATACCAAAAAAACAAAGTGCTTTGCCAGAGGCAGTGAACTCATCTCCTCCTGATCAACTTCAAGTTTTTGACACTATTGGCTATCAAAAAGATACCCCTGAAGACGTCACTATCCTCACATGCAATATGTCAACCATTAAGTCTCCACACAATCTTGTAGCTCCCTCATCTTTGGAACCTTCTATCGTGGGGGCAAGAGAGATTCTTCAGAGCCCACTTACTCTAAACCCTATCACTGATATTATAGGTGACGATACTTCTACTACTTCACTACCGCCTCATCAAGTTGAGCAAGATGTTAATGTTACTTAGGCTCATGGGGATCATGATGTGCAACAGCCTACGCATGTCCGGTCACTCTTGGACCAATCCATTGATCAGATGAGTCAATCCGCGGATGAGGAATGACAAATTTACACATCGAGGAGGAAGAAAAAGAATGGAGACATACTTGAGCTCAGGAATCTGATGGATGATACACACCTTACCAATTTGTTAGCCGGCTCCCTCTCGAGAACTAGAGACAGAGGGAGGACTAAAGTGGGACGTTCTTAGCGCTTTTGCGTTGGTGGTTTTTGATTTTTGGTTTTTTATATTTATGTATCTTTGCTTTATTTGAGATTTTGTGTATGTTGTATTGTGTGAGTTGTGTCTTCTTTTAGGTCCACTCATACAACTTATCTGTATATATTCTTATTTAATATATATATCTTTTGGCTTTACCGTCGTGCTCGACGACAGAGCTCTCACACTCGACGGAGAATTCTGCATTTGTAAATCTCTCTTGCGATCGTCGACTCCTCCTACGCGCTGCCGTCACGTCTTGCTCTTCCTTTGCGTTATCCAGATTCTGTGTGGTCGTCGAGCTGCGAGCCGCGTCGAGCTGCGACTGACTTCGAGGTCGTCTCGTCATCGTCATCTCGTATCGCTCTTCTTCGCGCTAGCTTCTGAATGGTTGTCGAGCTGTGAGCCGCGTTTGCCTGAGTTCCAGGTCGTCTCGTCATGGTCGTCTCCTCTCGCTCTCGTTCGCTGCAAATTGTTCCGCGATCTGCCTCGTCGAGCTGCGACTGTTCCGCGGCTTCGACAACTGTAGTTTTTTGCCCCGACCTCTTTCGCTCGCAAGTTTTGTCGCTTCTTGACTTTGGTAGAGCTTTTCTTGCTGTGATGGAGCTTCCTTCGTCTACTGTTGAACCTGACAAAGCCTCCTTTGCCCATGTGGTGGGTAATCCTCAGAGGGAGACGTCACTTGTCTTCCCCTCAAGTTATAAGGACCAATGAGATGACACAGGTGATTGAAACTTTATCAAGATTGCAAGCGGGAAAAGTGAGAAAATAACATTTTTTTCTTTGAGACAGAAATTTCATCCCTGACTGATAAATTCAAGTTTGCTCTTATTGAAAAATTTTAGTAGGGACACCTACTTATAGATATTATCAGGAAAAATTTTGATGATCTCAAATTAGCAGGAAAGTGGAAAGTGGGACTCATGGATGAGAGCCGCGTATTAATTCAACTAATCGTGCCTAAAGACTACACTGATATTTTTTTCAAAAAATATCTCAACATTGCTTGTAAACCAATGAAGCTACACAAGTGGTCTCCTGATTTTGACCCCAAGCACGAATCTCCTACTGTACCGGTATGACTTAGTCTAAATGGTCTCAAGCTGCAGTTTTTTCATCATCAGGATCTTTATTCTATTGGTGTCATACTTGGGGATTCTTTGAAGCAAGATTTGCCCACTTTTAACCTAACCAGACCTTCTGTTACCAAAATACTTGTTGAAAAAGATATTACTTTACCTGATGTTACTGAAGTCTGGTTGGACACAACTCAAAATGGATATTGGCAACAAATTTTCCTTATTGTTCTCATTGTAACATGTTTGAGCACAACCTTGATAAATGCTATAAGCTTCACCCTAATTTGAAATCTAAAGATCGAGTGAATAAGAATGGATCTGACCCCACTACTTTGGACATATCTGTTTTATCTGGAGAGAAAACTATCACAGAACAGGTTATGGTCTCTGATTTAATCGCCCCTGTGGACCCTCCTCCTGAAAATAGTATTTCTGCGATCGATGAGAAGCTGGATGGCCCTGCCGAGCAACCTACACTTTCAAACCTTCCTCAATTGGAGGAAGCATTAGATGAAGAGGAGACAATTCATGTTTCACACACACTAGAACCTACAATCGTTGCAACATTTGATAATCCTTCTTCTGGTGCTCATCAGCTTTTATCTGTCTGACGTTCTGTTTACCAAAACGATGATTAGATGAGCCAGTCTTCTAAGAAGGAATGACAGGTCTATTCAAGGAGGAAGAAGAAGATTGGAGGTAAACTTCAGCTTGGGAACCTAATGAATGATACTTTGGTCACTTCGGGAAAGGACTTGACACTCAATAATTTGTTATCTGGATCTCGCCCTAGAACTAGAGACAGAGGCAGGACTAAACTGGCTCGTCCCTAGCTACTTTTTTTTTGCGATTTTGATATCTTTCCTTTTTTTGGGTTTCCCTGTATCTTTTCTCGTTTGGGGTGTTTGTGTGTGTTGTATCGTATGGGTAAGGTGCCTCTATTGGGCCTGCTTATACAACCTTTATGTATTTTTCTTATTTTAATAGATTTATGCTTTTAAAAAAAAAGAGATATATTGACATCATAACATAAATATAACAAATTATACTAAAATTATCTATTTAAGAGTGAAGTTATTTATAAGCCCTATTCATAATAAACATTTAACAAATTAACTAAGTTAATTTTGCTTAAATAAACCTATCCTAATACAAAAGTAACAAAATTAATAAAAACATATTACAGCGATATGACTTGATGGGAGATCGTGGCTGCAATTGCAGAGGAGCAGAAGACTATTCAATTTACCACTTTATTCAGATCAATTTGATATATTGAAATATATATGAATTATTAGTGTATTTAATCTAATAAAAACTATTCATTAGAATGATAGATTTAGTTTAATCATACTTTTAAACTAATTAATTTTGCTGTTTAACTAATTTACCTGTATCTGTTCCACATAGGAACCCATGCAGTGGGTTGACTTGATTTTTTTTACTACAGTTATTAATTCAACAGAAGTGAGATTATATATATATATATATATATATATATATATATATATATATGTATACGCTGGACTCCACTTGACCCCTAAGTATAATCTCATGCATATGCTCTATTGAGTCAAAGAAACCAGAAGAAAATGTCCGTTCGAGCTTGCATAATATTAATGGAATACTCATATTAAGATATTTCAATGAATCAACTTTCACAGTCCATGTGCATAACTTTCAAAGTCAAAGAAACCAGAAAAAAATGCTCTATAGAGTCAAAAAAACAAAAAGAAATTGTCTATTTGAGTTTGAATAATGTACTGATTTCGATCAATGGATTACGTATTCGCTTTGACTGAGTATTGAATACAATTGGCAAGGAGCGCTGAAAAAACATAGCAGCCTTAACTTTTTATGCAGAATTTCTTCTCTATTTTCAAGTCAATGAAATGGTTAAAGTTTTACACATATCCACTAGAAAACTTCAAAGAATGCTTATATCCATATATTATTTTTGGTTGATCCAATGTGGGGGTTAGTTTGTAGCTTTAACTTAGTTACCTGCATTTATTACCTGAAGTTTTGATCCCCTCCTCTTGCAATACCACTTCAAGTCCAACCTTTCTTTCATGTTATCTTTTGAATTACCCTTAATATCCATTATAGCATTGAAGATATTATCATAAGAATTATTCTCAATATACATAATATTCAGATTATATCTAATCAAGATAGTCCCTTCAACATAGAAGTTCTCAATAAATACTCTGCTTCGTCCAATTATGTATAAAACCAAAATCAAGAAGACGATCTAAAGCTAGTTATAGTCTCTCAGTGATATTTGGTATTTCATTAATCATTTTTCGTAAGTTGGCCCCAGTTTTTCTTGGGAGAGTACTTGAATTTCAACTTTATTTTTATTTTTTTTTGAATGGATGATTGTGGCCTAGAAACCTTCGATGACAATCAAACTAGGAATTCTTTTTTCCATGTTTTAAGGTGAATGCCTTGGACAGATCTTTGCACAGTAAATACAAAATAATTTTACAGAAACGCTCCAATGAGATAGTATCTTATAAGTTGAAAAATCACTAATCATTCATACAAGAATAACTATAAGTTAAAAATTCTATTTAGTAACAATATCATAAGTCAACACATCTTTTTTGCATAATATTTGAAGCTAATTTATTAAAGATTGTAATTAGACGTTAATTTTTTCTTTTGAGCTTTGTGGACCTACTATAATTAACGTCAGAAATAAGGACGTGATCATGTAATATCATGGGTCAAAATATATGGTGTAATAAATAATAACCAACATGAGTATGATGTTGTGGCCCGATTATATGGTGAACCCATCTACACATAAGTCAAGCTTAATATTGCGTGCTTCGGCTGCAATGCAGGATACATGTGGTCGAAATGTTTCTAAACTACTCCAACTGACAGATGACCAATGAATTAGTAGCAACAGATCTGATATTACGTTATGTCATGCGAGGAGTTGTACGTAAAGAAGTGAATAGTCTTTGAAGTTGGGGCATGAACATTAAGTAGAAGAGACGTTTGTCTGAAATATTTTTCTGAACTTTACCTTTTCACCCCCTTAGTTTAAATCTCTCAGCACCACAAAATCTATATCTAGTCTCAATTGCATCAGCCTTATAATATAACATGCAACAATTAACACAAATTTATCTTCTTTAATGGTAATCCTAACTTCGATACTAACTTTTTCAATCTATAAGTGTCACATGGAACTAAATTCTTTTTAGGGGTTGCCTCCTTTAGTAATGATGTTATTTAATTAAAGCATTCTCTGAGCATTTTAAAATCAGATTTTATACTCAACATTCTTAAAGCTAATGATAACTCTATATGTATAGTGCAACCTTTCGACAAAGATTGTTGTGTTGTATTCAATAAACCATATAATTGTTGTGATTGACTGTTCGATGCCTAAGTTACAAAAAAATCATTTCTAGGTTTGTATTTCGTTGAAGGGATATTACTTGATGAAGATCAACATAATTGTATTGAAAATCTAGTTCATACTTATCTTGTGCAGTTTAGTACTAATAATTTGGTTGAAATCCCTTGCGACACAGATCCAACTAAACTTCTTCAGGTGTTAAGTACGCATGATTTTTGTGCCTCACACAAGGGTATCAAAATTTTCCTTCTAAAAAATTAATGGGTGACTGTAATGTCACTTGCTTAAATTTCTCAACATTATTCAAGAACATGTTAACGAGTTATTCTTCAATTATACATTCATAATTTCAAATTTCGAATATTCATCAACAACCAATATGAAGATTCAAAAGATTCGTACATTTTCAGTATATTCCCACAATTCTTATGTATTACATGTCTAACACATATACGTCAATTTTTACGTACAAATCAAACAATTCATATGCATTTCATGTCTAACAAAAACTTTAATCTTTACATACAAATCACACAATTATTATGTATTAGAATCCTAAACACTTAAAACTTCAAATTTACATGAATTCATCACAAGTCATATGTATTACATATATAACACATCTACTTCAATTAAATTTTACATACATTACACTTAATTTTTCTGTGACATATCTAACACAAACTTCATCGTTTAGACTTCTATAGAAAAACCGTAGAATTCTTATGTATTACACATCTAACACCTAAATTTAAATATTTACAAACAAACCTCACAATTCTATGTATTGCATATCTATAACCTAAACATTAATTTTTACATACATTCCACTCATTTCATATTTATTACATATCTAACACATAAACTTCAATTTTTTTCATACAGTCCACTCATTTCATATGTATTACATGCCTTGCACTTAAACTTCAAATTTACATAACTTACACTCAATTCATTTGATTACATATCTAACATCGAAACTTCAATTTTTACGTACAGACCACTCAGTTCTTATGTATTACATAGGTGTTACATATCGAATAGACAGTTCTTACCCCAAAACAAAACAAATAAAAAAATAAAAAAATTTGTATTTTGTAGATTGAAGAATGGCCTCACATCATTTTGTCTTAATTTGCTTGCAGTTGGTAACTGTAGTAAACTCTCATCCAAATCAACACCTTTTTCGATGCAACTAATTCATTTATGTTGATGACTTCGCTTAGTATATTTGAACAAAACATCCAAGCAAGGCTTCCTCAATCTAAACCCTTTTCCTTCTAATTCCATTTTCTTTCTCTGAATTGGTTGGCGCATATTTTGATAAAGCATGCTTAAATTTAATGATCTTATCAACAATAATAATATTGCCACTCTTTCTAACGCAATTAATTCATAGTGTAACTGTGCTTCAATTGAAACTTCTTTACAATATTACCCGTCCTCTTTTAAGAACATTAGCACAGAAAATAGTTTTTTTTTAAATTGCAGATTCCCCCAACCAGTGTTCCAGTTATCGTTCGAGAGTACGAAAGAGATCAGTCAGTCTTTTAATAAATTCCCTTTTTGGTCGGCAAATTCTGGTATCAAACTTTTAAATTTTCATTTCTAATGTTTTTTCTTGAATGGGTGATGCGCGACACGTGTTTTCTCATATATTTTATTTCAATAATGTTCGCCATGCATCCTATATGTTCTCACGTCATAGTGGTTAAATTTTCTGCTCCTTCGACACCGTGAAGAGTGACATTATTCGCCTCTCCGGATTCTTAAAGACATACTTTTTCTTTTCATGTAACTCCAAAAGTTTTGTTTCTTGGTCTGTATCTTATTACAAACACCATTTCCTGAACAATTGTTTCAGTACTATTTCACGATTTTTAAGTTATAAATTTCGTCAAAAGTTGTCATCAACATCTTCTTTTTAATCAAACGAAATAATTTCTCCATTCACATAAAATAATATGGTAACATCTAGATGTCAGTGAATAAAACAGACCTCAAATTCAAAAAAAAATAAAATTGATGGCAGGCATTCAATATGCGTGAACCGGTTTGAGCATAAATGTTGTGGACCTAGGTGTCATTTGAATCTTTAAAAATATGTTTCTTTTTCGTTGCATGTTATATTTATACATGTTTCGACCTGAAATAGAATATTTACATGCATATCACACAATTCTTATGTATTTACATATCTAACACTGAAAATTTAATATTTACATTTATATCACTTTGGGGTCATAAAGTGTTATAGTGACACTTTTTATTTGCCGTATAAGATTTTAGCGTTACATATGTAAATGTGAAAACTGAGGTGTTAGATATATAAATACATAAAACTAATGTGGTATGCATGTAAATGCCCTGTTCTTTAGACATCTTTCTCCTGCCTTTGTCGATGGACCACCTTAAAGCATCCATTTCAGTGTCAGAGCTCGTTTGGCAGTCAGGAGACGGTAAATTGCATTAACTTTGAAGCAGCTTTCATATTTTGCCAGTTCTGGACATAATTTTATGAACTACCATAAAGTTGGCCTTCAGCATTTTTTATTTATTTATTTGCGTGCTTAATGCCATATATTTAATACATTTATAATCCACTATATTGTAGAAAAATATCATTACATGAACCGAAGGTATTTTTAATATCTTGATGACATTATATATTGTAGTAAAATGTGGCATTTGATATAAGCCCATTTTTGTGAAGGGATTATTGATGGAAGTATGGTGTGGGTTTGCTGGCTGCAAAGTTAGCTAGTTTCTGTAGGTCATTAGAAATGATATTTTTTGTTATTCCTTTTTAATATAGAGTAAATGGGAAATATGCATATAAAAACTGGTATTGGCAGAAGATATAATGGATAAACAGTTCTTTTGCGTCTAATATTCCTATAATATATATTCATCTCTTAAAGTTTTAATTATTGAAATGAGAAAATGAGTGATAACAATTTTATGGCTGTGAGCTATTAAAATCATTCAATTCTAGGAAGTTAGCCTAATAATTATTATCATGAATAGTGGTGTAAACGAGCCGAACACTGGCGAGCCCAGGCTCAGCTCGTGTTCGGCTCGTTTATATTTCGAGCTCAAAAAGTGTGTTCGTGTTCGACTCGTTTACTTAGCGAGCCGAACACGAAACTTTCGCGAACAAAGAGTTGTTTTGACAACCCTAATCGCATAAGTCATAAAATGTTAAGGATTGGGGCAAGATTTAAAATTTATTGTTTATATTAAAACATCATTTCAATCTAATTTAAAAACTTTTATTCTATTTTCTTAATTAATATTTTTAATTGATTATAAATCTTTGTCGCCTTGTAGCCAATTAATTTTTTTAAAAAATAATACTCGTAATATATAAATAAATAAATAAATAAATAAATAAATAAATAATTAATTAGTGGTTTTACGAGCCAAAATGAGCTGAACACGAACGAACAAATCTTTTTTCGTGTTGTTCGTGCTCGACTCGTTAACTTAGCGAACGAGCCGAACCCATGCCGTTCGCAAACAAGGAGCTATTCCGACAGCCCTAATCATGAACAATAGCTTTGATATTTAATGATAATATAAACAGACTTAATGGGGTTGGGCGAGATGAGACTACTTGTGCCTGTAGCATTTTTGCATCTGAAAAACTTCTAATTAAAACTCTCTTACACAAATTTAACCAATTCAGGTACATTACAGCATTAAAAATTACAATATTAGAAGCAACAAATATAATAAATAAGGAATATGTAGAGGCTAAGAAATTGGAGATGGGATTTACAAAATAAACACATAATAATATGGTAAAAGTTTAGGTGCAAAGACATATCATAGGTAGAGAATAATACAAATGATTGTATGAGTTTTTTTTTAATAAATATAACATTAACCAATATTAATACACATATTTTAAGTCTTATGCAATCCCATAATTTTAACAATGAGAACTATATTTTAAAAATGAATCTCTTAAGTAAATGATCAGCTATGATAAAAATAATGTAAATTGTCTCTTCAACTTCACTAATTAATTTTTTAACTTCCTACATTAATAGTTTAAAAAATAGAAAACAACTAATTAAAATAACAGGGTAAAATGTGATATGATGTAAGATTAGTGATTTATATTAGGCATGATATGAATGTATGATGCTCAACTATGAGTACTCAAACTTATTAATAATAATGTAATTCTATAAATGTAATAACTTGACCAAAATAGGTTTTTAAATGTGATTTTAAGGATTTAATAATTTATAAGTATAACGAGTAATAGCACTAAACAAGCTAATGTGATAATATTATAAAAAATAAAAATGTTGTGTTCACTAAGAAATAGATTATATTGATATGAATAAATCTATACCAAGTGTAATTGTAACAATATTTAAGCACAATGGAGATAGTTAACTTAGCTAAAGAGAATAAAAAAATTAATTTCTTTGATAAAAATCAAAATTAAAGCATGGTAATGATATGGTAAATGTATGATGAATATAAATTAAGCCATAGAGCAAGATGGATGTCATTAAAATTTGAAATTTAGACATTTCTAGAGGATACTCATCTCTAGGCACTTCTTATACTATGTATTTCACTCTATTTAAATAATTATTTCCTCACTTTCTATAGATGGAAAAACTCTCTTAATATATTTCTTAAAATGAAAGCATCCTTGCTTCCTTAGAGGGAATTAAACCTCACATTCAATATGAGTATATAAGCCAACTCTAAACTATCACCTAGTAAACTGAATAAAATATTCTTGAACTCAACTTTTTTAATGAGCTTAATACGCTTCTTTTTTTTGCTTAGCCGTAGACTTTAGGACCTTTTCATGGCATAGGAGTTCCTTTATCAGTTCTTTTTTGCAGATTTTCTAGTAACGAGGTTATGGTTTAACCAGACTCAAAATCAAAACAATTCAATCTTCAATTATTTAAGATGAATTTAGCCAAGTCATTTTAACTCATAAAAATGAAGTTGAACTAGCCATTACTAGGTCATCAAGAGCAGGAAATTAAAACAAAGTCCTTTAGGACTCAACATACATGGAGTTAAACTTTATGGACTCTAATCTTGTGAAACTTATAATTGAATCAATGCCTTATGATTTGTTTTAGAAGCTTTTGGACCATCCATTGGCTCACATCTAAGCTAAAGTGACTTTATTAACCTAACTTGACCTATTAGACCTATGTTGATATTATGGGATCCATTAATCAAACTGAACATTATTTACTCAAAAATTGGTTAATGATAAACTCAATACACTTAAAAACATCATAAACCATACCTGAGTAGGATTCATATTTATTAACTCTAGTTTAACCTACTTTGACCTAGCAAAATAGATTGAGACTCCTTTGAAATTCATGTTATAAATAAATCAAACATTACTAAATATTCCAAAAAACCTACTCTAGATTTGAAAATCCAAATTCAAACAACTAGATTTAAATTGGCCAATTAGTATAATTAACTCAATCATGACCCATTAAGGAGAAATTAGGTCAAACTCACCTGAAGCTATAAAAATACAAGCTTGATAAAATCAAAGGCGTGTTTACACTCATCTAGCTTATTTGAATTAAAATTAAATTCATTGAGCTTTAGTTGGGTTAATTGGTCATTTGATTAAATATAAACCCATTTTTCTTATCTATACCAATTTAAGTCTTTTTTTCTAGATTTAAATCTAGGAGGTACATAAGAAGTACACAACTCATGAACCATTGATACACTTGTAGTCGTAATGTTCATGTAGTGTCCTTGTGGCATTGTTTCAATAGTCAACAACTCAGCTATTTATAACAAGTTAGAAAAACAAGGGACTACAAATGTTGACAATATATTCTTAGGCAAGGGCTCCAAGGATGTCTCTTCGCAAGCGTCTTCTTAATCCTGGGCTAACATTGTACCATCATGATCACATAAGTTTCTTATGTTATTCACTTGTGAAACCTTTAATGGTTCAGAATTAATATCTGATATAGCTTCTATTTTTATTTTATAAGATGTCATAATAGGGAAAACCTGATCATGTCTTGATAGCTTTAGGGCATGATACCTTTCATCTTGCCTTACATCTCCTTACCTTTAACCAGAAGGGAATTAATAAGTGGAGGGGCTTGTGACATCCTATGATATTTGAGGTTGGTAGAACACCCTTTTAGGGGTATATAATACTCAACGTCATCATATATGCATATCTCATTAACAAATAAAGGTTGAATATCACCTTAAATGGAGAAATCTTCTCCTACATACATGTATTTCATACGTTGGTATAAGGTCCAAGGTAGTATCTCATATTCATGTATCCATGGAAATCCAAGCAAAGCTCTAGAGGATGTATTGCCATCAATACGTGGAATTTTTCTTCATTCTTAAACTCTCTAAATTGAAGAGGATGAGTTATTAAACCTGAAGTCTTTCAAGCTTTCTCATTGAAGCCTTTAAGCATGATGATATATGAGCATAGCCACTTTGTATTTATGAAAAGTTGCTCAAGGGTACGAATGCTAAAGATATTTATAAAAGTGCCTAGATCGACAAATATACAAGTCAAAGGAGTACCATATATCAAAGCTATCATATATAATGGATGTTTATGACCCGTAATGCTAAACAATAGATTTTCAAAAAAGGCGACGATAACTACAATTTAGGATGCAACCTTCAGCTTCAACTTTTTATCGGTGTAATAAGCATGAAAGACTTTGGGCTCTAATAGAGCATTCACCAAAGTTTCTCTCTACTTAGAGGATAACATAAGTGCATAATAGATGCTTACAGATGTTGAAATATTTTTATGATGCGCCAAAATAATGTAATCAACTTTACTAAAAGGATGTTTAGTTCCATTACTTTGACTAAGAATATTGGACTTATCATCAACCCCTTTGATAATGATAGCGTGACCTTTATCTTGTATAGTAAGCTTAACTTTCTTTGGAGGAAGCACTTTGCCATTTCTTAAATGCACTTGCTGAATATTCTCATTAGGGGACCTAGAAAGACTATCTCTAATAGAACACTTTACCAATGCCCCTATATCAATGCTTTTATGATTAGAGAGCCCACATGCATCTTCTTATGAATCACTAAGATCATAACACTGTGATATGGGCCATTGAGGGAGTGCTAATGGATATTACTCTTCACCATCATCATCATCAGCCTCCTCCTTCTACTCCTCCTCATCATTAATATCACAAGAATGAATTAAATAAACATGATAGATATATGATCAACCAAAATGTTCATCTTTCATTTCATCAATAAAAGTGCAGGATTTGTCATGAGGAATATCACAACTCTTTTTTTTTTGCTTTCATTTGCATTTAAACAGAAAGAAAATTCATCTTCAACATCTATGGAAGGCATGATTGGAGTAGTCACAATAACTTTAGTCGGTCCTTGCCCCCAGGCTTCTCCTAGTACTACTCAGAAATCTCGCTCTCCTTGGTCTTGCGTTGTGCCTTGAGTTTTCTTTTAAGTGGAAGTATTCTTCTAGAACACACCCCAAATGCTTATAATATGGGCAATAGTTGGGTTCTTCGGACTTCTCCACTTAATTAGGTCTTTTTGGTGGAGGCTGCTACATGTCTTATTTAATAAAAAAAATTAATCATTTTTAAGGCGTTTTTTCTTAAAATTAAGTGCCTTATATTTTCATTGCTCAAAAGATTGGAATTTTCACTTCTGAGGTGATGGATGAGCTATATCTGTAGATATTACTAAATTATTATGTATATTGTGAAATATCTTTAAAGCCATGCTCTCTTCCACCTTCTTTGAATTACACATAAAAAAAGACTTTGGACTCATCGATATCTTGTCTGAAGACCAATGGCTCTACACTATCTTACGTGCTAGTAACCTTTTCTAACAATATCTCAAAATTTTTGATAGAGATCATTTTGCATAAGTTTGATTTTGGGGTTTTTATCTTAACCCATGAGAAAAGTAATGTCATGCTGCTCTTGGAGTTAGGCTCATGTTTCATGTTCAATTTTATCCAACCAAAAATAAAATCCAAAAAAGGTTTCACTAGGCTTTTATTATGTCAACATCAAATAAAAAATACAAAACTTAATAACGTACCACAAAAATCTCTTCATGCTATAATGTAGAGAACTTTCTAAAAGTGTTGTTTGGTAAATCAACATACCATTCAAAAGCAATTGCTACCAAACTAGTGATGAACAAGCAAAGGAGCAACACAACATTATTACCTACATTGCAATAAAGTGCTCTAAATTGAGCGATATGTTGTCTAGTGTTTCCAACCTCATAAATTATTTGAATTTTGAAGGAACAAACCCTTGGGGGTGAAGAATATACATGTATGCTTCTAGATATGGTCTAAACTTTCTCATGATAATACCCCCTTATTAAACTACCAAAGTAGCCTAAACCATAACATTTACTAGGGTTTACAAATGCATGTCAGAAGTAAAATAATTTGGCGGAGCAACATAAAATGAAGAGACATGAACTAGAGTAGGTCAGACATGCATTAGAGGTATAACGAGCAAGGTCAAGCACATTTTAACCTGCATGAGGCGAGAATACATTAGATCTTGTTTTATTGACTTGCAATGCTGCCACATGAGCAGTTAAAAGAGAAAAATGGATTTGAAAAAGAGGGATAATTCTATCCTTTTATCCTTAGATTAATCAAGATGACATATTGAGCCTTAGTAAACTCATTATATTCTATTTTGTTGAGATTTTTAGAAAGATGTTCAACAGTAGCCCTTTCCACTATAGTGTTCATTATCATGATATGATGGGAGGCCATCTCAAAATCTTGCAATTCTTTTTTTAGGAGAACATCAACACTAAGAAAGCCTTTGACAAATCAGAGAGGTCACTAGCTTCAGAGTTCACTCAAGGTAGGTCTAAGACATGATCAACTTTAGATACACCAATTTCTAGAGCCAATCCAAGACATTAGGAGGTGTTGTGGTAGGAATCTATTTGAACCACAACCTCTTGGACAAAATATGATGATATTTATCTTTTCATATATATTTATTTTTTAACAAAAAAGATGAGTCAACTATAATATTTTTTCATATATATTTATTTTTTAACAAAAAGGTATTCGCAGGTCTCCTTCTATCAGAATATGACACAACTATAATATTTTTTCACAAAGAAGATGAAAGTAACTCAAAATATTTTTATTTTCATTCTTCTAATTTAGAGGTACAAGAGGCATAGCCCTTACACTAGTATCTGGTATAATAACTGGTATAACAACTTTTAGATGCCACACTGAGTGTCCCATATGACATCTCAGTGGGTCTACACGTTAGACAATGGAAGGCAGATACCAGAGCCTTGTAATGGTTGGGTGAGCATTGCACAGTCTCCTACCACGATTGCCTTATGAGAAGTAGAGAAATTAACACATCATGCTTAAATAAACATGAGATATGAGAAAGGAACTTCTCATAACCAGTGTGACCCTTTCTTCTTAAAGAAAAGTATGACCTTACAATCTTCTTATTCAAAAGTTTAGTAGTTGTGTCATCATCAAGAATTATAGCTTAGAACACTGTGGGTCTTGGGATGAAGATATCTCTTAACAATCCTGGTTGGAATATGGTATATATAGGTAGAATGCCCAGAAAAAAGGATTTTTAACCAGACATTTTTGAACATCCTTATAGGTTGAAACCGAGACAAGAAAAGAGATATATTGCTGTTCTTGCTACTAAGTCTGCAACAATCTATTCTTAGTCCTTCTGGCATTTCTACCTAAACCAAGGATAGGAAAAGCCTCAGAAAGACCTGAAGCAAATGAAGGTGTGAGAACAAGTGAACCAACCAAAGATGAAACTGTAGAAATAACTACAACACTCCTAGAACTACTAAGTGGTGCACCAACCGTGGGATTAAACAATCTAGAGAAGACAAATGGATGACTAGATAGTCTAGAGAAAACAAAAGGTTGTTGTAGCACATTATCATCTGGTAGTGGTCTCTTCTTTGAAGATGTGAGAATACATATATGAGCAACCGTAGTAGGAAAAGTTCCATATGCGCAACTCCCCTTTCTCAGAGGAGGGCACAAGGAAGATGCCTTGGTAGACATTATATTACTAAGGGTTATCTTAATATGATGGTCAAAGGAACCGAAGGTAATGATCCCTTACTCTACATGAAAGACAATTTAGAAAAAAAAATAGTGTTTCCTCAAGAGGATTCAATCGTAATTATTCTTTGCCCGTCTATTTATGTCAATCATAAAATAACACAATCAAGATCAAGAACAAGATTTATATTCTATCAAAGTATACGATAATACCAAATACATATGAAAAATAAGTAACTGAAATGCTGTGAGTGTCAACAAGATGGAGTAACATCAAGTTGCTAACTTTAATAACTGAAACATTGATTGAATTCCAAGGTCTCAAAATAATAAAAGTGACATAAAGCTGAATAACATGCCACACAAATGTAAGCAATACTCCTAATATGAAGAGAGAGTCTCTGCTCTAGAGTTGCCAGATTTATTTTGGTTATTTTTAACTTAAAGTCTCCAACATTATTTTGATACTTTTTAACTCAGAGTCATCAGCTCATATAATTTTTATTTTATAGTTCTCTTCTCTAATTAGCCCTCTTTCTTAGAGTATCAAAATGATTATGAGAAGAGGTAGAATTAGAAAGAGAAAATAACGTAATAAAAGTAGACAAATACAACAACAACAACAACAACAAAGCCTTAAAACGTAATGAATCCTTTTTCTTCTTTGCTTCCTATTTAGTGTCATATTTTCATTTAGTCTTAGTAATTTAAGATCATTTTTTATACAATAAGCCCAAGTCTTCCTATGTCTACCTCTGCCTTTATTAACACAAGTCGAATCTAAAACATCTACTCTCCTAATTGAACCATCAGATGGTCGACGTTTAATGTTACCAAACCATCTAAGATGACTTTCTCTAATTTTGTCTGTCACAGGAGCTACACCAACCCTATCACGGAGATATTCATTTCGCATTTTTTCTCTAAGTGTAAAGCCACTCATCCACCTAATAATTCTCATCTCGACAACACTTAACTTATTATTATGCTTCTCTTTTAAATGCGAACATTCATTGTCATAGAGCATTCCAGGTCTCACCACCGTTTTATAAAATTTTCCTTTCAGTCTAAAGATACTTTTCTATCACATAAAAAGGTCTGAAGCATTCCTCCACTTTAACCATGCAACTTGAATTCTACTGTTAACGTCCCCATATATATCACCATCGTATTGAACAACATACCCAAGATATCCAAAACGTTTACACCTTTTAATAATTTGACCACCCAAAGTCACACTTCTGTCACTAGAGCTACTTCTACTAGAATTATATTCTATGTATTCAGTTTTAGTTCTACTTAAATGAAGGCCTTTAGACTTCAATGTATACCTCTGGAATTGAAGTCTTTCTTGGGCTTTTTCTCTCTTTTTATCCATGAGAAGGATATCATCAACAAAAAGCATACTGACATCAACTTTATGTATGCTTAAAAATACAATAATTTGATACTGCTGCTAGAAGATTTAAATCCCTGACAACGGCGCCAAAAACTTGACAGCGGTTATAGAATTGATAAAGATGTGCATAAAATATTCAATAATTGCAAAGTCACACTTATCAACGTAAATATACGTATCGCTCAAGTAGTATAGGGTTCTAATGGAGTCCTGGATATCAATCCCACAAGGAGTAATATTAGAGGCTACAAAGTAAGATTTAAAAAATCAATACTTAATCATAAAAATATAGTTCAAATTGCATATTTGTCACTAATAGACAATTGAAATAAAAATGTAATTTTAATAAACTCTTAATTAACTAATTCTATTAATAAAGTTTCTAATGTGAAGTTTAATATATAAGAAAACATCATTCTCTTTGTCAAGAAATATAAGTGAATGGATAAATTGAATCAGTTCAAATTGTATTATGCCAAAAAGGAGCATACCTATTCTTTACCCTTTGGACCAGGCATAAGGAACATTGACTAATCCTATGCTTGGTTACTGAATCTGCGGCTAGGCTGGGAGGATACCGACTCTCACTTCAGAGCTCCCACGTTCCCCTCGCTTGATGGCTAACATATACATTTCAGTACCTAGACGATATGACCGAATTGAGGATTTTAGTCTGTCACTCTAAAATCTTCAATTCTACACCCGATAATTTTTATTTCCCTATTTATTTGCACCCAACTTTTAAGGATTTTGACCTCCCTAAATTTTGGATGTAATCTTCACTTTAATTGTAAAATTCAAAATATTTTAACAAATCAATTGGCCAGATTGAAAGTAAATTAAGATTGAAGTGAAAATATAATCACAACTTATTTAACATTCTCTTGGCACAACCAATTCAAATCACCATTTCACAAAATCTCAAAACAAGGAGAAAGATAGAGAAAACTACTTAGAACTCATTAAGAATATACGACAAAACTTGGAATATATATATATAAAAGCAAAGTAATACAAACTTCAATAAGTAAATACAACTTATCTCTAATTTCTCACCAAGAAAACTCCTCGAAGTTCCTCTGAATATCTTTCTTTTTTTATAGCACACAGAATTCTCCTTCGAAGCGGCAAGGAGGAAGAAATCTCTCACTTTCCTTCTACTCTTACAATCTCTCGAAGAATTCCTCACAATACTAACCACTCTCTACATTCTAATGGGCACCATAAACAACAAAGTCTCAGCGGACACCCCCCTTTTTCAGCCTCCAAATTATTTCTTTTAAAGTTATAGAAGAGTTTTCAAGAGTTGCCCAAGCGTCCCATAAAAAATCGTCCACATATAATGCATCTGTTGAGAGAACCGACGTGCTCACCGGCGGCGGCCTTGATGGCACCGTCGGTGGCCTGTTAGCGCTATTTTTGATTAAAAAGTTGCCCATAAGAAGCTGTCGGTCACTGGAATTGAAATCCCGTCGCCCGCTTCGGAAGAACGTTTTAATTTACATGTATATTTTTCATTTTAGAAAAAAAATATGAAATCAAAATTACCCCATATTTTTCATAGTTTAAATGAAAGAGCAATGTACCTCAAATCCTATATCTATCCCGAAGGACAAACACAAGACTTGAGGATGAGGTTCGATAAGATAAACTAAGGAATATATGACATCCGTTTGGTCTGCAAAACCTTTATATTTGCCGACAAGTTCCCGTATTTAATATAAAGGATTAAATAGGGTTTATATTAAGCTGTGTTCAGATATGCTTCCTATAAGGGCAAGCCCCTATAGTTAATTACATCTTAAATGACCAAAGTCACCTAAGAAGACTCTTGATATAAATTAGGAAATATTATGTTCAAGGAATTTCAAAGGGTAAGACTTTTCAATGAGATCGAACGTAGAGGTGTGAAAGAGGATTGGTTCAAATTTGGAACATTTTATTGTAGAATCCAAAGGAGGAAGAACTAGGGGATGTCATGAATCTAGAGGAGAACCTCGGTGACCTCCCAAGCTATCTAATGTGTGGCTTTAGTTTTGAGGAGAAAAATTTAAGTGTTTCATCCTGCCAATTTTATTAGTTAGGGCTTACATTCGTGTGAAATGATCACACACATAGCCTGGAAGATTTGAGGGTTTAGGTCGTGACAAATGATAACCTCAGAATCCTGAGATGAATTAAAGCTTATATTGTATAATAGGGCTATACAAAGGCCTAAGGATAAGGTGAGGATTTACGTTGCATAAGCAAGCAACCTCAAAGTCCTATGGCTTTATTGTTTAAGTCTAAGGAAGGAAGATTGGTTTAGCTAGGGAAGACAAGTTTTGCTGTTGAAGATGGCCATGTTGCTCACCATGCTAGCACCAAGCTCTTTACCGCGACAAGTTTGAGTTTTCTAGTATGTTAAGTTATAATGTCAAATCAGGTGGCTCTATGGTTGAATTTCTTTAAATTTTATAAGGGCATAATAAAGTTGATTAGAGAGACCGGTTAGGATCCTATGGTTCCCTCCTTCCGGCACCACTATTTTATATTGGATTCACTTAGTCCAAATGAACTTACTAAATCAACTTAATGAGTTCCATAATGTCATTTAGACCGTGAGAAGCCTCGGTAGCAACCGTATGTTACCTCCTCCGAGAAATTCCCGATCATCCAATAGAGATGTCTTAATTTAGTTGAAGTTGTAATTTTGTGTGATGTTTGTGATTAAATTTTGAGTTATTTTATATTTTGAATGTTGTGACAGTGGATTTTATCTTGGTTGATTTTAGTTTTGGCTTTCGTTTTGGTTTTGGTTTTGGTTTTGTGGCTATCCTGATAGTTTTAGTTTTCATGCAGGGTGACATCGTTTAGCATACAAATTGTGTCAGCGTAAAAATATAAGATACAAGCACAAGAAAGATAACGCTGAAAACTGTAAAAGCATACCTAGCAAGTTTTCTCGTTCCACCACCTGAAACTTAATATGCATGTCACGGCAATTTATATAGAAGCAAAGAGTAAGGTTTTTGTAGTTTTCCTAACCATATGTCATATTTTGGTGGGTCCTTAGGAGTTTATTTAAGGATAATGTTAATAAGCAAAACATATTAAGTTTAGTAGATCTTCAAGATATCCAATAGATCTAGAGAAAGAAGCATGTCCGTGCTACTCTCTCGCTGCCTGGTAGAAAATCCCGAGTTCTTTCAAACTTATTATGTTGCTTAATAAGTCATCCTGTAAATAACCTTATTACTCAGTGAGTATTGATGTCTCAATTATCCCTAAGAATAGGGTAATTATCACTTGTGATTCAATTTAAGAATTATGAGGGAGAAGACCCTTAAAAAGGCAAGTTAGTGTTGTTGGAACACTTAGCCAAATTTTAACCCTAATTGGGCTTGTAGTGTTTGAAAGATGTTTTAATTTTTAATGATATTTGCTTTTCTAATCCTCATTTAAATGAAACTTGATTTAGCCTAAGTCACTACTAAGCCCTTAAGACCTAGGTTAGTGTCTTATTTAGTTTTGAAAATGTTAAGCTTTTGGTGATCGTGATTTATGGTTTGAATTTTATTTAAACATCAAAATAGGAGTATTAAATTGATTAATTATTGACTTCAAAATTCATACCCCTAAGTCCTAGATTCATTTTATTTTAATAAACTTCTAAATTTTAATAATTTAGAAATTTATTAATTTATCTTTTTAATGAGGAAAGTGAGATTTGTTTCTCCCAATAAACCCCTTGTGTTTCAAATATCAAATAAATTGATTAAGGTCAGAGGTTACCAATTTCCCTCCTTAAATTAGACCTAAATGTTAATTAAGGCTAATTTTTCAAAATTACACATTGCACTTAAGGCTCTATCACTTTATAATTTGTCAAATTCATTTCAAATGACTTTGAAATTTTTATCTTACCTCATTCATGAGTCAATTAAGACATTAGAGGAGAAAATGTGATTTTTCAAACTTTAAGTTAATTTATATAATTATTTTCATGCAAAAATAAGATTTTCCAAAGAAAATTCCTAACTTGACCAAGGTGACTCCTAATCCCTTGAAATTTTTACAGGAGGTAGACTCTGACAAGAGAAGCCTTTGAACCAAATTTCATGATGTTTTGAATTTTATTTGAGTTTTAAGAATTATTTTAAGTTATGTGGTATTTCTTAAATATAAAATATTTTAAATGGAGAAAATCAAGCTTTATAATTTTAAAAGTCTCTCTGGGGTCAAAGAACTTAGAGAAGAAGATTTTATATTTTTCTAAATTTTATTTGATTTATTGGAACTTTTTTTAATGAAAACTCATTTTTAGTCTTTAAAAATTATTTTTAAGCTTTAAAATTCAATATCTTTATTTAGAAAATCAGGAAGAATATTTTAATTGTTTTTAAGTGA
>NEWO01000210.1:758564-773577 GCA_003013225.1 Phalaenopsis aphrodite
GAGTTCTCTGGATCATAAATAATAGTGGAGATTAAAAATCAAGTCATTTAAATGTTCATATCTTTCAAAATTAATTATCTTAATGATCTGGTGTTCATGAAAATTAAGTACATTTTAAATGACTTGACCCATGAAATTATTTTCAAAAGCTTTTTTGGTCATGTTGGACCTTCCAAAATTTTCTTGGAATTTTCTAATCAACATGCTAATTTCCATGATTATTTTAAGGAAATGTGCAAAAACTTGAAAAATATGGATATCTCTCTAGGAACCTCCTATGACTTTGGAAAAATCAGAGGATATTTCTCTTGACACAGGCTACAACATACCAAAATTTCAAGTCAAGGTGATGTGTCGATATGCATGGAGAATCAAATGATTCAAAACAATGTTTAATTAATTAAAAATAAAATATGCATCAAATGGATTTGAAATTTATTCCACATTGTTCTCCTCTGTTCACTGAGCAAAAGGGGTATTTTTATTTTATTTTTGTGATTTTACTACACAAAGTTATGAATTTTTAAAGTTAAGGGAGTTTAAATAAATATAAAAAGCCCTATTTTTTTACTTATCCACGTGACGCCTCTTCATCTTACGACAGCTCCAAAACTCCACGTGGTGCACTCCTATTTGACGCCGCCATCCACGCCAACAGCCATGCGTCCCACTGTTTGTGTAAAGAAGCGCTGCAGGCTTCATCTTGGTCGTCCATTCGATACACACACGATCGGACGACGCGTGGTCATTGTCCCCGATAGCTTAGGTCGAGAACCGTCCACCCACCTTTGAGGCTTGTGATCTCTCTCATTTCTCAACCAAATTAAGTGAATTTTTTTTTAAAATGCTCGTTTAAGTAAGACAAATACATCCATATGGTAAATGCATCATGAAATCAAGCATAAGATAATGGAGAATCAAAATAGGCTTGGAAGGAGGATAAGTTTTGTACCTTTTCTCTGAGAAGTGAAGCTTCAATCAGAGGGACTTGGCATGTTCGTTGTAGTCCAAGGAGGCTAGGGATGGAGCCTCTTGTTGTGGTGTAAGACGTAAGTATGAATTCGACCAAGCTCGATTTCAGGTGTTGGTCTAGAGCTATGGTGGAGGATATTTCAAAGGGTAATTTGATGGGGCTTTATCTTCTCTTGCTGTTGTGAAGGTGTGGACACAAGCAATTGAAGTTTGGAGGATGTCCTATTTTTGCCTTAATTTTCAAGCTCAAAATAAGGGTTAGACAGGGAGAATCAAGGCATTGTGGTGCTTGGGTGGAGGGCAGAGGAGCTCTACAACTCAATTTGGTTGCGTTGGCTTCTAGGTTTGATTTGGTTGAAGCCCCATGGGGGTGGCTCTCAGTTTTGAGCTTTTTTGGCCACTAGGCTGGCCAGCCATGGCAGGGGAGGTGGCTAGGTGCTTAGGGCATCCAGAGGAATCCATCACAACAATTTAAGGCAAATGTGCTTTGATTTGGCAAAGATATCTTAAGCATGTATATTTTTGGGAATAAGATCCCTTAATTTTGGGGATCTTTGGTCCATGGCTTATTTTAGGTGGTTAGAGGTGTTTTGGCTCAGCCTTAGGGGTCAACTAATGGCTGGGGTGGAGTTAATTTGGTTGCATTAGGGTGGTTTGGTCACATTTAGTGCATGGGTCCACGTGGGTGAAAATTACCAAATCTTGGTTTTGGTCTAGGCTAGCCATGTCAATTGGCCCAATTTATTGATCAAAATTGTGTAGATGATTGTAAGAAACAACTTTGGTGAAGGATGTAAAAGGTTTTGAGCTTAATTGAAGGGTCAATTTGAGGGAATTTTGAATTTTAGTCAATTTGATCATGTTGGGCTAGGCTTGGGTCTAGCTTCGGTTAGCCTTGGTCTAAGTCCAAATTGATTATTTTAAATGGTAAATAGGGACCCTATGAAGAGTTTTCAACATGAATTGGATGCCAATTTGGGGGTTAAGACAATCATTTGGGTGAAATTTGGGGACTTGACCAATTTGGGGCTAAATTTGGGAAATTTGCATTCAGTCCAAAATCAAATAGAGTTGAGGCTTCACCAAAGCTAATTCATGGTTGATTTTGATGTGTAATAATGTTATAAAGATTTTTCAACATTAATTGGGGCCAATTGACTAGGCTATGGGTCAATTTGGTGAGATTAGGTCATATGGTCAAAATTGGGGTTTTGACCTAAATCAAAATTAGGCTCAAATCATGGGCCAATTAAGCTTGGATTTGGTTTATCTTGGCCATATAAAAAATTAATTTGGGTGTAGGATTGGAATAGGGGTCAATTGAGATCAAATTGATGGACATTTGAGTTGAATTTGGGAAAATTTGGGGTTTTGGTTAAAGATGGTCAAATTGGCCAAATTGGGTCATGGGGTAGTTGAGAAAAATGAAATTGAGAATATTTCGGATTTATTGATATTTTTTGGGAATTTTTTGGAGTTTTTGGAATTTTGGGCTATGGAGTGGCATTTTGGTAATTTGGGGGTGTTTATGGGCAAAAGGCCAAGATGAGTATTTTTTATAGGATTGGGTAACTAATCACCCTAAATGAGCCATGGACCAATGGAAATCCCATTTTGGGTCCTCTATGTACAAGTCTTAGTTAACCCATAGCCCTATGGCTGGTAGGTTTAGGGGATAATCTACATGAGTATCCAAAAAAGATCAAGGGAGCTAGGCTAGAAATTTGAGTTTAGGGTTGTGAGTGTAGATGAGTGTAGAGAGTGCCTTAGCTCCAGACCAACACCCAGAGTCAACCCTAAGGTTCAACAGTCCTAAGGGTGACTCATCTTTAGTTTCCCCCATAGTGACCTCACCTACTAAGTGCTAGAGGTTAGACTCAATTCGCAGAACTTCAAGTTGAGTAAAGAGGATGGTAGAATTTCTAATGCTGAGGGTTCCATGTCTAGTTTTCTAAGAATAGTCAATAGGAAAGTCGTATGACTAGACCTTAGGCTACTAAAGAGGAAAAAATGAACCTCAACCAAAAGTGAGGTCAACAAATGGACTCCCAATAGGTGTGGTGTGCTGGGCAAGCACACCACACGTATTGACATTGACCAACGAGATCAACAAAAACCAATACAAACTCATAAGTCAACAGACTCGGAAGTATGTGTAAAGTTGTGTGTGTGATTTATTTTATTTCCGCTGGGGATACTAGCAGATGATCGTATGATTGAAGTTAAGGAGTAGGGACTCTAGTTGGGAATCGGAGAATGATATTTGCGTTATGAAATTTTAGGTATTCATAAAGGATGGGAATCACTATGTAAGTGCTGACCCCGAGGTGGGATTTGAAATTTGGGTATCAATACCGAAAAGAAAAGAAGAGTCGGAATTTAGGTATCGACCTCAAAAGATGAGAATCATAATTTAGGTACTGATTTGAAGATGTCAGAATTGAAATTTAAGTATCAATTTCAAGGAGAGAGTTGAAATTTAGGTATTGATCTCGAAAGATGAGAATCAGAATTTAGGTACTGATTCAAAGATGAGTATTGAAATTTAGGTATCAATTCCAGATGAGAGGGTCAAAATTTAGGTATCGACCTCAAAATGTGAGAATTCAGATGTAGGTATCAATTCAAGAAGAGATAGTTGGGATTTAGGTACCGACCTCGAAAGATGAGAATCAAAATTTAGGTACTGATTCGAAGATGTAAGAATTGAAATTTAGGTATCAATTCCAAAAGACATGGTCAAAATTTTTGTATCGACTTTGAAATGTGAGAATCAGGATTTAAGTACTGATTCAAAGATGTAAGAAATTTAGGTATCGCCCTAGTTCAATTCTTCACATTTTGGTCATTTTTGCTCTAAATTCGCTCCTTTTCGCATCGTTTTGCTCCAACGACCCTATTTCATCATTCCTGCAACAACACATCCAAAATACCTTTCGTTAAAGTGCAATATCATCAAAAACATTATAAAATAGGTTTGAAAATATCAACATATTTTTCTTTGGTTAGTAGTCATTCGTTATTGGTGGGTATTAAGCCTCAAGCGGGTGTAACTACCATGGAGAGAAGATGGTTGGGCCCCTCCATCAGATCTCGCTCTGTTATCATGTTCTTGCCCTTGCGTGGTACATTATCTTTAGTGGTCACTCTCAGTAGTGAAGGAAGTTCCTCTTTCTCTTTGCAGCTGACTACGTCCATTAGAGGACCTTCGTATTCCATGTCAACCTGGTTGAAATCCATGTTGAAGTCTATAGTACCGCTCCACGGCGCAATCTCCTCATTTAATGCGAGGTTCCAACAATCCTGGAAAGCAAAGATCAAGCTCTGTCCCGACATTTCTCTGCAGACGACAGGAAAAACATTAGTGGACCGAAACTTGACATGAACAACAATAAAACAAAGTATTTATTAAAGTAAATTTTAGTTTGTTTTGGTGCAATGAATTATTTATTTTATGTATGAGTTTTGTTTAATTTAGTAAAATATTATACTTAAAAGTGGAAAGAATAAAATTTGAAGTTTAAAATTTGTTACTCAAAATTTTCATTATATGGAGGTTAATTACAAAATTTGGACTCGGTCATAGACATTTGACCACATAGATAACCCTAAAATAATTAAACTTTCCAAAGTTTCAAAGCAAGCAGAGGCAATTGATGTTAGGTCGCATAATAAGTTTCAGATATCATCCGTTTATTGGTAACATGGGTCTTTCACCCCGGAAGTCCACTAACTGGTAGGCTCCTTTTGTGTAGACCTTTTCAACGATAAATGGTCCCTCCCAAGTTGGCTCGAATTTTACACCTATTTTGCGGCGTGCAAGAATAGGCCTTTTGAGCACAAGTACAAGGTCACCAACTTTGAATGTCCTTGGGTGGACCAATTGGTCATGGGCTTGTACCATCTTTGCCTGGTAAAGCTCCAAATGTTGTTGTGCTTCTAGTAGTTTTCCCCCGATACTCTTCAGTTCTTCAAGTCTGAGTTTTGCGCTTTCTTCCATTGTGATTTGGTTGGCAACGACGACTTTGAGAGATGGTGTCTGGATTTCTAGCGGTAACACGGCCTCGGCTTCGTACACGAGCACATAGAGTGTACACTGAGTGGGAGTTCTGAAAGTCATCTGGTAGGCCCACAAGGCTTCTAATAGTTTGTTGTGCCAATCCCTTTTGTTTTCATCCAGTGTTTTCTTCAAAATATGTACCAGTGTTTTGTTGAAAGCCTCAGCCAGACCATTTGCTCTGGGATAGTAAATCGTAGTGTATTTCCAATCTATCCCATGTCTTTTGACAAAATTATTGATCTTTGTACTTCTGAAAGCTGTCCCCTTGTCGAAAATTATTCTTCATGGTACTCCGAAACAATAGATGATTAGGCTTTTGAAAAATTGAAGGACGTGGTTTGTCGTAACCTCATGTAATGGAACTGCCTCTGCCCATTTGGAGAAGTAATATGTAGCGGCAAGTATTAACCTGTGTCCTTTGGAAGATGGAGGGTCTATCAGATCTATTATGTCGGTACCCCAACACTCGAATGACCACGAGGCAGCAGTTGTGTGTAGCACATTCGGAGGCTGGTGTAAGACATACACTTAGCATTGGTGACATCTTCTGGCTGTATCTATGCAATCAAACATCATCACTGGCTAATAATACCCAAGTCTTTTGATCTTCATTTTCATTTTCGGACCTGATTGGTGAGCGCTACACAATCCGACATGTACCTCTTTGACAATATTCTGTGCTTCGGATTTGTTCAAACACCGTAGCCACATTTGGTCGAACGATCTTCTGTAGAGAAAATTTCCCATCAAGGCGTAAGACATGACCCTTCTTGTGATGTGGTACGCCTCAGACTTGTCTTATGACAGCTTTTCAATTTGCAAATATTCTATTAATGGCTTGCACTAATCTTCGTTGTTGTTTGCAAATGTATTTATTGTTTCTTCTTTTTCGAGCTTGTGTAAAGTTTCGAATTAGATCCGAGACAAGACCCGTCTTCCTTGCACTGTGACTTTAATGGAATCCTCTGGGGGACATGCCATTTCCTTAGCAAGTTTTGCTAAACCGTCAGCATGGGCATTATCTCCCCTAGGAATTCTGTATAAAGTCACATCGGGGATCTGCTCCAGGAGCTTCATCGTGTACTGATGGTATTCTGCTAACCTTGGTTTCAAAATTATGTATTGTCCGACGACTTGCTGAATAACGAGTTGGGAGTTGCCGTAGATGACAATGCTTGTTATATCCATTAGATTGCTATTTCTAATCCAGTGATTAAAGCTTTGTATTCTGTATCGCACGACTCTGTCAGGTGGTATGAGAACCTCAACATACTCTTATCTGACATGATAAAGATCAAACCGATCCCTACTTTCCTGGTATGACTGTGCCTGATTCTTTGTCTTTTATGGCCGATGAAGCGCCATTGAATTACATCTCCCAGCGTTACGTACTAGAGAATTCCATTTGTAGTATTTGCTCATCTGGTAACTCGTCGTTGAGTGAGGACCCAGCTGGCAGTGGATGTGCAGCGAGAAAGTCTGCTAGTATCTGTTCCTTGATAGCACGGAGGGGAACAAAAGTTATATCAAATTGCAATAAGATCATTGACCATCTTGCTAAACATCCGGAGAGTGTTGTACGGGTCATCAGATATTGCAGTGGATTAACTTTTGAAATTAGGGCAATCTTATGAGAAAGCATGTACTGTCTAAGCTTTTGGGCGGCAAAAATTACGCCAAACAATGCTTCTCAATAGGTGGATACCTTATCTCTATCTGTATTAAGCGATGACTCAAGTAGTAGAGTGCATTTTCTTTACCCTCATCATTTACTTGGGCTAAGAGGGCTCTGAGAGAGTCATCTAAAGCCGCAGTATAAAGTATCAATGGTTTCCCTAGGATAGGGGCTGCCAAGACAGGAGGTGTCATTAAATATTGTTTAACGTCCTCAAAGGGCCGCTGGCATTTCTCTTCCCAAATAAATTTGACATCCTTTTTAATTAACGTCGAGAAAGACTGACACCTACCTGAGAGAATAGAAATAAAGCATCTCAGATATGCTAACTTCCCCTAGAAGGAACGTAGTTGTTTCAAGGTTTTAGGGGGAGGCATTTCCAATATAGCTTTAATCTTATCCGGGTCGATCTCGATTCCCCGATGATGGATAATGAATCCTAGAAATTTCTTGGAGCTAACGCCATAGGCGCACTTTAAGGGATTCATTTTGAGGTCATATCATCGTAACCGTTTGAAAACGATCCTCAAATCATACAAATGGTCTATTTTCCGTTTACTTTTGATGACCAAATCATACATGTAACATTCTACTTGGTTGAGAATGAGGTCGTAAAAAATCTTTGTCATTGCGCGTTGGTATATTGCTCCGGTGTTCTTTAGGCCGAACGACATCACTGTGTTGTAGAAAATTCCAATCGGTTTTATGAAGATTGTAAGTGCTCCATCCTTGGGAGCCATCTTAATTTGGTTGTATCCCAACGATCCATCCATGAAGGAGAAAATTTCATGTCTTGAAGCGATATCCACCATCATCTCTGGTATAAGTAATGGAAACTCATCTTTTGGACATACCTTGTTCAAATCTCTAAAATCGACACAAACACGAATCTGTCTATTTTTCTTCTTAACAGGTATGATGTTTGCTAACCACATGGGGTATTGCTCCTCTTTAACAAAGTTGGCATCTATTAATTTCTTTACCTCGACGATGACTTATTGTTCTATTTAGAGGCATACTCTTATGGAAGCTTGTTTTACTGGGGTTATATTCTTGTCCACCCCAAGTTTATGGACTGCAACCTCTGCTGATAGTCATGACATTTAATCATAGCTCCATGCGAAACAATCTTTGAATTCTGTTAATAGTTTGATCAATTATGCAGATTCTTCGTCATTAAGTAGAGAACTTATAAATATAGGCCGGGGTCATTCTTCAATCCTGAGGTTAATCTCTTTCAATTCATCAATAGTGATTTTAATTTTCTCCTCTAACTCTGGCGGAGCATCTTCTATTGATTGATCAGTAGAGTCATCCTCTATATCATGGCAATCCTCTTCTAACTCACAAGTAACAACCATGCAAAATTCAGAATCATCGACTGGTCCGACTGTACCAAATTTGAGACCCTCTTCTGAATTTGGAGTTCGACTTTTACCATTCCATAGTTTTTCAAGAAGTTGAAATTTAACTTTTTTGGTATTTGTTTTGGTAAGTGTCCTTGTTGAATTAACTTTTGAATACAAGGCGAGAAGTAACCAAAAGGCAATTCCATTAATTCATTAGAATCATCATTTAATCTTACATGTTTTTCAAGCTCAGTAGAGGTAGAAGCACGGAAAAAATTGATCGGCTTCGAACTAACATTACGGACTTCCTTGACCTCTAAACTCTCGACTTTTTGAGGGAGAATCGGAGTAAGGGTCATAGCATTCACATAATGGTTTATCCGATCATACATTATTTCATATTCATTCTTTTATGTATCTTCTAGGGATATCTTGTACTGAGGTCTTTTCCGTCTTGTCACAATTATCTTGTCTTTTGAACTGTCTTCATCGCCAATGTTGATAGTTGGCCTAGTTCGTTCAACAATTAAATTGATACTTCCTCATCCACGTCCCCAGCCTCGACCTCCGGTGTGCAAACTAAAAGGCCTTTCACCATCTCTTTGTAATGGAGTGGTGGAAGATTGCTGAAGCGGAGTTGAATGGCCTCCTCTTTGTGATTCTTCTAAATCTTCATCTTTGTTTGTCAGAATCTCATGCGAGAAGATAGTCTTCTTTGGAAGCACGTAGTAGGCAGCATCTTCATGGATACCAACTTTGTGCACTGAAAATGGTTGTAGATCTCCCTTGATGCAATTCTCTTGACCATCTTTGCAGTATTTGATGCACCGGTGTAGAGATGATGGAACCATATTATGCTCATGAATCCACGGTCGACCCAATAGAGCGTTAAAAGAGGTCTCGGCGTTAATGATATGAAATTTAGCGGTTGTAACGAGTTCTCCAACCTTCATAAGTAATGTAATTGATCCGAGGGCTCTTTCTCCCTTTTGGTTAAATCCTCTTAATCATCTTATCGGTTGTAAGCTCTTGGGCTTCAATATCAAAATAGGCCAATGTTCGTAGGCTCATCAAGTTAAGACATGCTCCAGGATCCACTAAAACTTTGAATAACACAAATCTGTTGATGTTGACGGAGATGTAGAGTGGACGGTTGTGGTCGGCGACACCGAGCAACAAGTTTTCATCTGTGAAGGTTACCCTTGACTGTTCTTTCGATGAGCAAATTTCATTTGAGGATGTGCTGGCCAACTGAGCTAAGAAACTTTTTGGGTCAAGCAAAGCTCTAACCAGAAACTCTTTCATCTTCTTTTACAGGATCAGAGCGTCTTAAATGCTTAGTCGGGCCGACAACTTCCTAAGATAAGCCAGCACATTGTAGTCTACTTTGTATGATCCTCCAATTTTTTCTTGATTATGTGGTTCTTCCACTGGTGGAGGTGTGGGTATCTCTTTTCGGGTCATTATCTATTTTCCTTTGTCTGTTGGAGCTGTTCTTGGTGGTAACACTTTTTCACTCCTTGAGATATCATTATTGAATCTTCCGGTGTCTTTTCCCCTCCATCAGAAAGATCTAAGTTGATGACAAGCGGTGTACCATGATGCTCGAAAATTGGCTCCTCGTTATCGGTGTTGTCGTAAGCGACATTATTGATGTCTTCTTTGGACATGACAACGAGTTCATCAGACTAGAGTACAGTTTGAGGATTTCTTTGGGGATCGAGATCAAAGCTAGATTGGTCATAATCAGTTACGTTATCACCAGAAATAGTTAAAACGTAGCCAAAATCATAATCATTATATTCATAAGACCTTAGAGAGACAAAAAGATAATCATACAAAGTCAGGGGTTCGAAGATTTTCTTCCCCAAATCCGAGACAACCAATCTAGTAGAGGTAGCCCCTATCCTACCCCCTGTTCTATCACTCTTTGTAGTGACGCTTTTCTTCTTTTTGTTCTTTGTTTTTGATGATGACGGACCTCCTGACAAAGTCTTCATCTCGGGCTTAATATGTTGCAGACTCTGAATGGAGGCTTATTTTGTTACAGACTGGATCTTGTTCAGTATCTTCTTGGATGACCTGCTCCAGACCTCATTCCATCCTTCTTAAGTGTTCGTTGAAGTTTGCTTCGATGAATCCTATATGTGATTAAGGACCCTCTTGAGTTCATCTCAAGTTGTACTCCATCCATCCGTTCCAATATACAAATCGATTGGGGAGATTGACTCATATTTATAGAATCTTTCTCAGGTTCTCTTAAATATTCTTTCAGGATTGTTATATTCTCTTCCTTGAGGTTCTTCTTGAGCCAGTTTTTAAAGATGAAGCATTTTTCTATAGTGTGCCCAAGAAACCGGTGGTATGGGTAATAATTTGGCTCATTCTTCTTATCCACCTCCTCGGGCTTCTTTAGATCCGGTAGTTTGAATTCTAGCTTATTCATCAGACTCCTGAATATTTTAGGTACAACTTCATCCTTGAAGGAATACACAATTTTCTGTCGCTCCAACGGAGATATTCTTTTATATCATGTTAGAGGTGCTCCTTCTTGAGGCGGCCGCTGGTTGGATTGATTATTTTGTTTATGAGAGGACTGGTGATGTTCTTCTGCATTTATCTTTATAAGTTGCTTTCCTTTGTCGACGGTCGCCACTACTCTTGATTTCTTTTCGAACACTTTGGCCACCTTAGCCTTTTTTTGTGGCTCCATGTGCTTAATCTCCTCTTGAAGACTGCTGGCTTTACTGAGTAGCTTCTTGAAGGATTTGATGGTGAGTCCCTTAAGCATGAAAGCTACTGGCCCATGAATGCTCTTGAGTAGAATTTCAATCGCATGATGTTCCTGTAGCTGAGGTTCACATTTCATGCTAAGGTTTCCCCATCTCAAAATATAGTCCACCAAAGTTTTGTTAGACTTTTGCTTTTCCATCATGAGCTCTCTGATAGACACATGGTGTTGTGCCCCGGAAAATCTTTTCACGGATAACTGTTCTAATTCAAAAAATGTTTTAACTGAACCATTGGGCAAGTCAACGTACCAGTCGAAAGCAATTCTTGACAAGCTGCTGACGAACTGCTGACAGAGTAAAGCTTCATTATTTCTCGTGTTGCCACAACTGGCTCGAAAATGCGCTATATGTTGTCTGGGATTTCCAGTCCCGTCGAATATTTTGAAGTTTGGGGCCACAAAACGCTTGGGGAAAGACACAACATCAAAGTCCTCCGGGTAGGGTCTACCCTTCAAAATTGATGCATCACCCTTGGATTGGGCTAAGGCGTCCCGCACTTGTTCAACCATTTGCTTGAACTCCTTTTCTGGCATGACACTTGATGGAGAATCTTTCTTCGGTTGCTCATCTTTATTTGATGAAGTAGCCTCTCTTCTTTCATCTATAATGTGTATGATTTCTGGTTGATTAATCTCTAGAGAAGCCAATTGCAGTGCTTGCGATTGCCCCTGAATGGTGGCCATGACGGTCATAGCTGCAGTCATCTCTTCTATTCTTTTCTCCAATGGACTAACCTGCTCATCCCTTAGGAGGATAACCCTACACAACTCATCTACGGCGTTCTCTTTGGTCTGAGGTTAAGCCTCACGCATAGATGTGGTGGCTCTGGTTTTGATCACATGGACATCCATGAAATCCTCCTCTAGGTAATCATTGTAATCAAAATTTTCATTTTCGCTATCGACGGAAACTCTGTGTTCTCTAGCTAACTCGGAAATCTCGATCATGAGTTTTTCAACTTTTCCTCAATTACCAATTCCTTGATTGCTTTAAGATCTGGAGGATCCTGATGGACATCCTCTACTTGTTCCTCAATCTCGCTGGCTATTGTCGCGATGATGTCAGATATTTAAGATCCTGGTTTCATTTCTTATCTTGTGGGCTCACTGGACCGTATTGGTGTGGCGACCTTGGGTATCCATACATTTTTCTTTCTCAATGATGATGTCTCAGAACAAAGCGTCTTAGTAGAAACATCAGTATGTCGAAGGAAAGTATGCTCCCCGCGGTATAGACCAGCTATAGTGCTAGGTAAGCGTCTCGTCTTTGCCATTGGGATTGTAGAAATATCTTCATAATGGGTGATGGGTAAGATTTTCGGACCTAGTCTCGACTTAACCGATCGACGGCCTGCGGTCCTGGTGGCAGTATAATTAGTAGTAATCACTGCGGTATCAATTCTGTTCCCTAAATGAAACCAAATGGGGATGTGAGTGGGTGGCACTCCAGTTGTCTTGTGGGACTGTCTGGCAGATTTGACGCCCTTCAAAATTTTCTTTTTCATGCGAGGAGAAATTTCGTCTCCCACTCGTTTAAGTAACTTGCTAACCAAACATCCCTCTTTGGTAGCAAGCCTTATGAAAACTCCACTAACTCGAGTGATAGGAGTGAACTTTTTTCCGTCCTCACCACGTCCATGAAGTGATGGCAATGTAGCAGCGATCCTTCAGATACTCTCATATCCCTTGGTATCTGTTAGAGGATGGAATCTACTTCCTCACAAGAGTGGATAAATTTATGGTAATACTTCTTCAACTTGATGAGGCTCCTCCTCAACGGGTGTATTCTTAGGAGCCTGGGCTTTGATGGTCCTCCAAAACTTTCTGTTACGGTTCCTCCTTTGAGTTCATGTTAGCGGTACAGTCCTCGAACTTGATCCGATTTCAAACACTGGTGCTGGGACAGTTAATCCCTCAGTCTGATCCTCAATAATAATCACTTCTTTCCCCTTAGCAGCATCGGGGCTAGTAGGTTTGGCAGGTGCCGCGATGGCAGTAGCTTTAGCTTTGTTGGAGGCAGGGAAGTCTTGAAGGCAGTTCAGATTGAATTCTACAGGCGGCTCCTGTATCTCTGGAGCGGCTATCTTCATTATCACGAACGGGGCTTTCTCGAGGATGACCTCGAGATATTCAAATCCGGCTCCAAATTTGATGGTGAGAGCAACATTACGAGCGCTACGATCCGTTGGCAGTTTGCAGGAAAAAGTCAGCGTTGGGTAAGCCATTACAGTGGGCTTTAAAACAGAAAGTTTCAGTGTTAGCTATATGGTCAGAACCTCGTATTTTTTAGTGCAAGCACTGAAAGCAGAGGTTGATCTGTAGACCGGGTGGGTCTTAATTTATGGGTATTTAAAATCTTGTTTAAGAAAAATTAAGAGGTTTTAAAATTTAATTAAGGTAAAAAAATTTCAAAGTGCGTGCAGCACAACACGATTTGGTTTAATTTATGGAATAGCAAATCAATTTTGGAAGGGAGATGTGAAGTTATTTAGGACCCAGTACAGGACCTACTTAGTGGCAAAGAATGCCCAGGTGGAACTAGTCCACCGACACTCCTATTGGGGGTCCAACCCCACAGAAAAATTTAAAGAGTCCTTAATGGCCTTCTGAACCCTTCTGTTCAAAGATGGTTGAACAGCTAGTCCTGAAGTCCAAAGACTTAGCTGTACTTTCCCAAGATAGAAATGAGTAAGGTATGCCAACGGAAGAAGAGTAAGTTGGTCCAAGAGGGACATGAACATATTATTGATGTGTGAAAATAATATTTCTTGATTTGAATGGAGATAAAACAGCTTGTCCCCAGTGGATTCGTCAGAAGCTGTCGGCGTTATTTTTGGTTGGAGAGTTGCCCATAAGAAGCTGTCGGTCACCATAATCAAAATCCCGTCGTCCGCTTCGGAAGGACGTTTTAATTTACATATATATTTTTCATTTTAGAAAAAATATGAAATCAAACTGACCCCATATTTTTCATAGTTTAAATGAAAGAGAACTGTACCTCAAATCCTGTATCTATTCCGAAGGACAAACACAAGACTTGAGGAAGAGTCTTAATCAAATAAACTAAGAAATATATGACATATGTTTGTTCTGCGAAACCTTGATATTTGCCCACAAGTTCCCCTATTTAATATAAAGGATTAAATAAAGTTTATATTAAGTTGGGTTCGGATATGCTTCCTGTAAGGGCAAATCTGTATAGTTAATTACATTTTAAATGACTAAAGTCACCTAAGAAGACTCTCGATAAAAATCAGGAAATATTATCTTCAAGGAATTTCAAAGGGTAGGACTTTTCAATGGGATTGGACATAGAGGTGTGAAAGGGGATTGGTTCAAATTTAGAACATTTTATTGTAGAATCCAAAGAAGGAAGAACTAGGGGATGTCGTGAATCTAGAGGAGAACCTCGGTGACCTCTCAAGCTATTCTAATGTCTGGCTTTACTTTTGAAGAGGAAAATTTAATTGTTTTATCATGCCAATTTTATTAGTTAGGGCTTATATTTGTGTGAAACGATCGCACAAATAGCCTGGAAGATGTGAGGATTTAGGTCGTGACAAACGATAACCTCAGAATCTTAAAACGAGTTAGGGCTTATATTGTATAACAGAGCTATACAAAGGCCTAAAGAAAAGGTGAGGATTTACGTTGCATGAGCAAAGAACCTCAAAGTCCTACGACTTTGTTATTTAAATCTAAGGAAAGAAGATTGGTTTAGCTGAGGAAGACAGGTTTTGCTGTTGAAGATGGCCGTGCTACCCACCATGCTAGCTCCAAGCTCCTAAACGCGACGAGTTTGTGTTTTCTAGTGTGTCAAGTTATAATGTCAAATCAGGTGGCCCTATGGTTGAATTTCTTTAAATCTTATAGGAGCATATTAAAGTTGATTAGAGCGACACCAGTTAGGATCCTACGGTTCCCTCGTTCTGGCACCATTATATTCTACTGGATTCACTTAGTCCAAATGAACTTACTAAACTCAACTTAATGAGTTCCATAATTTCATTTAGACCGTGGGAAACCTGGTTAGCAACCGTAGGTTACCTCCTCCGAGGAGTTTCTGATTATCAGGTAGAGATGTCTTAATTTAGTTGAAGTTGTAGTTTTGTGTGATGTTTGTGATTAAATTTTGAGTTATTTTATATTTTGAATGTTATGGCGGT
>NEWO01000210.1:773706-833263 GCA_003013225.1 Phalaenopsis aphrodite
ATTTTAATTTTGGCTTTAGTTTTTGTTTTGGTTTTGTGGCTATCCTGATAGTTTTAGTTTTCATGTTGGGTGACATCGTTGTTTAGCATGCAAAGTGTGTGAGCATAAAAGTATAACATACAAGTATAAGAAAGACAACACTCAAAACTGTAAAAGTGTACCTGGCGAGTCTTTTCGTTCCACCACCTGAAACTTAAAATGCGTGTCAGGCCAATTTATATAGAGGCAAAGAGTAAGGTTTTGGTAGTTTTCCTAACTCTATGTCATATCTTGGTGAGTCCTTATGAGTTTAGTTAAGGATAATGTTGCCAAGAAAAACATATTAAGTTTAGTAGATCTTCATGATATCCAACAGATCTACAGAAAGAAGCAGGTCCGTGCTACTCTCTCGTTGCTTGGTTGAAAATCCCTAGTTCTTTGAAACTTATTATGTTGCTTAATAAGTCATCCTATAAATACCCTTATTACTCAGTGAGCATTGATGTCTCAATTATCCCTAAGAATAGAGTAATTATCACTTGTGAATCAATTTAAGAATTATGTGCGAGAAGACCCTTAAAAAGGCAAGTTAGTGTTGTTGGAACGCTTAGCCAAATTTTAACCCTAATTGGGCTTGTAGTGTTTGAAAGATGTTTTATTTTTTAATGATATTTGCTTTTCTAATCCTCATTTAAATGAAACTTGATTTAGCCCAAGTCACTACTAAGCCCTTAAGACCTAGGTTAGTTTCTTATTTAGTTTTGAAAATGTTAAGCTTTAGGTGATCGTGATTTATGATTTGAATTTTATTTAAACATCAAAATAGGGGTATTAAATTGATTAATTATTGACTTCAAAATTCATACCCCTAAGTCCTAGATTCATTTTATTTTAATAAACTTCTAAATTTTAATAATTTAGAAATTTATTAATTTATTTTTTTAAAGAGGAAAGTGAGATTGGTTTCTCCCAATAAACCCCTTGTGTTTCAAACATCAAATAAATTGATTAAGGTCAGAGGTTACCAATTTCCCTCCTTAAATTAGGCCTAAATCTAATTAAGGCTAATTTTTCAAAATTAGACATTTGCACTTAAGACTCTATCACTTTATAATTTGTCAAATTCAATTCAAATGACTTTGAAATTTTTATCCTACTTTATTCTTGGGTCAGTTAAAACATCAGAGGAGAAAATGTGATTTTTCAAAATTTAATTTAATTTATATAATTATTTTCATGCAAAAATAAGATTTTTCAAAGAAAATTCCTAACTTGGCCAAGGTGACTTCTAATCCCTTGAAATTTTTACTGAAGGTATACTCAGACTAGGGAAGCCTTTGATCCAAATTTCATGATTTTTTGAATTTTATTTTAATTTTTAGAATTATTTTAAATTTTGTTGTATTTATTAAATATAAAATATTTAAATGGAGAAAATCATGTTTTTTTAGAAGTCTCCCTGAGGTCAAAGAACTGAGAGGAGAAAATTTTATATTCTTCTGAATTTTATTTGATTTATTGGAATTATTTTAATGAAAACACATTTTTAGTCTTTAAAAATCATTTTTAAGTTTTAAAATTTAATATCTTCATTTAGAAAATCAGGAAAAATTTTCAATTGTTCCTAAGTGATTAGGAAACAATTTAGAACATTTCCATGAGTTTTATTATTTTTGTGATTTTTAATTATTTAAATATTAAAAATAAGCTAAAAATTAAGTTTTTATTTTAAATATGATTTTATTTTAGAAAATATCTCTGATCATAGAGAACTCAAAAAATAAGTTTTTATAGATTTTTTAGTTATATTTTGATTTTTAAAAATTATTTAAATGCCAAAGATGATGTTTCTTTTTAAAAATCAATTTAAGTTATCAAATACTCAAAATATTTTGAAATTTTTATGGTGAGTTTTTAGGATCATAAATAATAGTCGAGACTAAAAAAAAATCATTTAAATGTTCATATCTTTCAAAATTAATTATCTTAATGATTTAGTGTTCATGAAAATTAAGTACATTTTAAATGACTTGACCCATGAAATTATTTCCAAAAGCTTTTCTGATCATGTTGGACCTTCCAAAATTTTCTTGGAATTTTCTAATCAACATGCTAATTTTCATGATAATTTTAAAGAAATAATGTGTAAAAACTTGAAAAATATGAATCATTGTCTAGGAACCTCCTATGACTTTGGAAAAATTAGAGGATATTTTTTCTTGATAGAGGCTACAACATGCCAAAATTTCAAACCAAGATAATGTGTCAATATGCTTGGAGAATTAAATGATTCAAAATAGTGTTTAATTAATTAAAAATAAAATATGCATCAAATGGACTTAAAATTTGTTCCACATTGTTCTCCTCTGTTCACTCAACAAGGTGATATCTTTATTTTATATTGTGATTTTTCTACACAAAGTTATGGGTTTTTAAAGTTAAGGAAGTTTAAATAAATTGAAAAAAGCCTATTTTTCTACTTATCCACGCGACACCTCGTCATCCTATGATGACTCTAAAACTCCACGCGTCACACTCCTATTTGACGCAGCCGTCCATGCCGGCAACCACGCATCCCGCTGTTTGTGGTAAGAAGCGCTGTCCGGCTTCATCTTGGTCGTCCATTCGATATACAACAGATCGAACGACGCGTTGTCATTGTCCCCGATAGCTTAGGCCGAGAACCTTCCACCTTTGAGATTTAAGATCTCTCTCATTTCTCAACCAAATTAATTGATTTTTTTTAAAAAGAATGCTCGTCTAAGTAAGACGAATACATCCATATGGTAAATGCATCATGAAATCAAGCCTAAGCAAATGGAGAATCAAAATAGGCTCGAAAGGAGGAGAAGTTTTATACCTTTGCTCTGAGAAGTGAAGCTTCAATCAGAGGGTCTTGGCACATTCGTTGGGGTCTAAGGAGGCTAGGGATGTAGCCTCTTGCTGTCGTGTAAGGCCTAGGTATGTATTCGACCAAGCTCAATTTTAGGTGTTGGTCTAGAGCTATGATGGAGGCTATTTAAGAGGGTAATTTGATGGGGCTTTGTCTTCTCTTACTGTTATGAAGGTGTGGGCACAATCAATTGAAGTTTGGTGGAAGTTTGGAGGATGTTCTGTTTCTACCCTAATTTTCAAGCACAAAATTACAGTTATATAGGGGGAATCAAGGCAGTGGAGTGATTGGAAGGGGCAGTGGAGGTCTTAAGGTAGCTCTATGAGTGATTTGGGAAGCTCTCTCTGAGAAAATTTTAACACACCTCCCATGATAGTGGAGGTGAGTTTTTATAAAAATGGCCATGGGGTGGCTCTCAGGGCACAAGTTTGGGTGCATTGTGGTGCTTAGGTGGAGGGCAGAGGAGCTCTACAACTCAATTTGGCTGAGTTGGCCTCTAGACTTGATTTGGGCAAGGTCCCATGGGGGTGGCTCTCAGTTTTGAGCTTTTCCAGCAACTAGGATGGACGACCATGGCAGGGGGAGGTGGCTAGGTGCTTAGGGCATCCAGAGGAATCCATCACAACAATTTAATGTAATTGTGCTTTGATTTGGCAACGATATCTTAAGCATGTGTATTTTCGGGAATAAGATCCCTCAATTTAAGGGACCTTTGTTACATGGCATATTTTAGGTGGTTAGAGGTGTTTTTGCTCAGCCTTAGGGGTCAACTAATGGCTGGGGTGGAGTTAATTTGGTTGCTTTAGGGTGGTTAGGTCACATTTAGTGCACGGGTCCAAGTGGGTGCAAATGACCAAATCATGGGTTTGGTCTAGGCTAGCCATGTCAATTGGCCTAATTTATTTATTAAAATTGTGTAGATGATTGTAAGGAATAACATTGGTGAAGTATGGAAATGGTTTTGAGCTCAATTGAAGGGTCAATTTAAGGGAATTTTGAATTTTAGTCAATTTGGTCATGTTGGGCTATGCTTGGGTTAGCCTTGGTCTAAGTCAAAATAGATTATTTTAAATGGTCAATAGGGACCTTATGAAGAGTTTTCAACATGAATTAAATGCCAATTTGGGGATTAAGACAATCAATTGAGTGAAATTTGGGGACTTGGCCAATTTGGGGCTAAATTTAGGAATTTTGGATTTAGGCCAAAATCAAATGGATTTGAGGCTTCACCAAGGCTAATTGATAGTTTATTTTGATTTATAATAATGTCATAAAGATTTTTCAACATTAATTGGGGCCAATTGGCTAGACTATGGGTTCAATTTGGTGAGATTAGGTCATATGGTCAATCAAAATTGGGCTCAAATCATGTGCCAATTAAGCTTGGATTTGGTTTAGCTTGGCCATATCAAAAGTTAATTTGAGTTCAGGATTGGACTTGGGGTCAATTGAGATCAAATTGATGGACATTTGAGTTGAATTTGGGGAACCTCAAAGGGAAATTTGGAGGTTTTGGTTAAAGATGGTCAAATTGGCCAAATTGGGTCATGTATTAGTTGAAAAAAATGAAGTTGGGAATATTTGGGATTTATTAAGGTTTTCTGGGAATTTTTTGGAATTTTTGGAATTTTGGGCTGTGGACGGGCATTTTGGTAATTTGGGGGTGTTTAGGGGCAAAAGTCCAAGATGGGTATTTTTGATAGGATTGGGTAACTAATTACCCTAAATGAGTCATGGACCAAAGGAAATCCCATTTTGGGTCATCTATGTACTGGTCTTAGTCAACCTATAGCCCTAGGGCTGGTAGTTTTAGGGCACAATCTACATGAGTATGCCAAAAAGACCAAGGGACCTAGGCTAGAAATTTGAGTTTAGGGTTGTGAGTAATTGTGAGTGTAGATGAGTGTAGAGAGTCCTTAGCTCCAGACCAACACCCAGAGTCAACCCTAACGTCCAGCAGTCCTAAGGGTGACTCATCTTGAGTTTCTCCCATAGTGACCCCACCTACTAAGTGCTAGAGGTTAGACTCAATATGTGAAACTTCAAGTTGAGTAAAGAAGATGGTAAAATTTCTAATGGTGAGGGTTCCAAGTCTAGTTTTCTAAGAATGGTCAATAAGAAAGTCGTATGGCTAGACCTTAGGCTACTAAAGAGGAAAAACTGAACCTCAACGAAAAGTGAGGTCAACACGGCCTTCTAGAATATTTAATTTTGGACTCTCGGGAAAAACCCACTGTCGGTGACGTCAAGCTCGTTGTTGGCGCTCAAGATCAAATTTTCATATTTTGGTCATTTTTGCTCCAAATTCGCTCATTTTTGCATCTTTTTGTTCCAATGACCATAATTCAACCTACCTGCAACAAAACATCAAAAATATCTTTCTTTAAAGTGCAATATCATCAAAATCAGTGTAAAATAGGTATGAAAATCTCAACATATTTTTTTTTGGTCACATACAACAAGGTACATCCTCTTGTATATATCCAATTATACCATCCATTACTAAAGAAAAAAGATATAAGCTTAAAGCCGATCTTTGATGTAATCCAACAGAAATAGGAAAATATTTGGTCAATCCTACTTCAGTTTGAACACGAGTAACAACTATAGTATACATATCTTTAATGACTTGAATATAAGTCATATCAACACCTTTCTTCTCAAGAATTGTCTAAAGGATATCTCTTGGAAACTTATCGTAAGCTTTTTCTAAATCAATAAAAATCAAATGTAGATTTTCCTTATGATCTTTGAACTTCTCCATCAAACCTCTCAATAAATGTATATCTTTCACAGTAGACCTGCTCGACATAAATCCAAATTGATTATGAGAAATCTTTGTAATGCGTCTTAACCTATGTTCAATTACCCTCTCCCATAATTTTAAAGTATGACACATCAACTTAATTCCTCTATAATTTGCACACTATTGTGCATCCACTTTGTTATTAAAAATGGGGACCAAAATACTCTTCCTCCACTTCTCAGGCATCTTTTTAGTTTTTAAAAATAATATTGAAGAGTTTAGTAAGCCAAGAAACACCCAAATCTCCTAAATATTTCCAAACTTCAATTGGGATATCGTCAGGTCCTACAAAATTTCCACTGGTTTTCTTTAAAGCCTCCTCAACTTCTTTTTTTTACTAATGTGACGTTAAAAATAAAACATTTTATTATTATTCATGATATTAAGATCACTTAGGTTGATCTTATTTTCAGGAACTTCATCAAGAAGTTTATCAAAATAACCCACCCACCTATGTTGAATATCTTTTTCTAAAAAAGTACTTTTTGATTTTCATCTTTAATACAATTTACTTGAGTTAAATCTTTACTTTTCTTCTCTCTTTGTTTGGCTAGTTTATACATATATTTTTCACCCTCCTTAGTATCTAATCTATTATAAAGATCATTCAAGTAAAATTTTAGCAGCACATATTGTTCTTTTAGACTCCCTGCGGGTCGTTTGATATATTTCCAAGCTCTCTAAGCTTTTACATTTAAACCAATTTATATAACATAACTTCTTACATTTTATATTTTTTGGCACATTATTATTCCACCACCAACTATTTTTTTATAAAAACTTTTTCTTTTAATTCTCCAAGCATATCTTCTGCTACTTATTTAATAATATTTTTTACTTTATCCCACATAATTTTTGTTTCTTCATGAACATCCCAAAATTTAAAATCTTGAGTTATACTCATAAAAATAATTTTATTAGTGTCTTTTAAATTCTCCCATATAATATTACGATGATGAGTCCTAGTATTCTTTATTTTACAACTCTTCATCTTAAAATCTAGAACTAATAAACGATGTTGCGTACTTAAATGGAATGACCTTACAATCTCTTTTCTTGAATAAAGTATTAGTAATAACAAAATCATACACTAAGGCAAAAATCTAAGATAACTCTACCTTCTTCATTAGTTACTCCAGAACCGTAGCCACCATGAGTATATTTGAAGTCTTCTACCACTCTACTGACATGCCCATTTAAATCTCCTCCAACAAAAATTCTTTATTCAAGAGGTATCATTTGTATTAGGTCTTCTAAGTCATTCCAAAATTTATCTTTAAACCCTGTATCTAAACCTACTTGAGGAGCATAAGCACTTGTAATACTAAAAATCTTAGTGTCAATGATAATCTTAAGAGTTATAAATCTATCACCAACTCTATTAAGTTTTACAACATTATCTTCAAACTCTTATCAATAATTACACCTACACCATTTCTAGTGCGATTTTTACTAGAATACCAAGGTTTAAAACCTAAATTATCAATCTCCTTAGCCTTTTCTCCAACCCACTTAGTTTCTTGAATACATAAGATATTGATTTTTCTATGAATCATAATATCAACTAATTTCATTAATTTAACTTTGAGAGTACTGTCGGCATTATTTTGGTTGAGGAGTTGCCTGTTAGAAACTGTCGGTCACTGGAATCGAAGTCTCGTCGCCCGCTTCGGAAGGAAGTTTTAATTTACATATAAATTTAAGTTTAGAAAAATACGAGATCAAACAAACCCCATATTTTTTTATAGTTTAAATGAAAGAGCGTTGTACGTCAAACCCTGTATCTATTCCAAAAGATAAACACAAGAGTTGAGGATGAGATTCAATCAAATAAACTAAGAAATATATGACATCCGTTTGGTCTGCGAAACCTTTTTATTTGCCAACAATTTCCCCTATTTAATATTAAGAATTAAATAGGATTTATATTAAACTGGGTTCGGACAAGCTTCCTATAAGGGCAAATCCCTATAGTTAATTATATCTTAAATAACCAAAGTCATTTAAGAAAACTCTCGATAAAAATCAAGAAATATTATCTTTAAGGAGGTCAAAGTATAGGAATTTTCAACGAGATTGGATAGAGAGATGTGAAAAGAGATTGATTCAAATTTGAAACATTTATTGTAGAATCCAAAGGAGGAAGAAGGGGATGTCACAGATCCGAAGGAGAACCTCGGTGACTTCCCAATCTCTCTTATTTTTTGGCTTCATTTTTGAGAAATCATTTGAATATTTCATCTTGCTAATTTTTTTAATTTAGGACTTACAATCATGTGAAAAAATTCACACAAATAGCCTAGAAGATGTGAGGGTTTAGGTCATGATAGACGATAACCATGGAATCCTAAAACGAGTTAGGGCTTATATTGTATAACAGAGCTGTACAAATGCCTAAAAATAAGGTGAGGATTTATGTTTCATAAGAAAACGACCTTGAACTCCTATGGCTTGTTGTTTAATTCTAAAGAAGGAATTAATTTGGCTGGGGAAGACATGTTTTGTTGTTGAAGATGGCCATGTTGCCAACCATGATAGCTCCAAGCTCCTCGTCGTGACGATTTTAAGTTTTTTATGGTGTCAAGTTATGATGTTAAATCAGATGACCCTATGGTTGTAGTTTTTTAAATGTTATGGGACATGCTAAAGTTGCTTATAGTGACACCAGTTAGGATCCTATGGTTCCCTCGTTCCGGTTCTACTATTTTCTATTAAATTCACTTAGTTCAAATGAATTTACTAAACTCAACTTAATGAGTTCCATACTTTGATTTAGACTGTGGGAAGCCTCGTTAGCAACCATAGGTTACCTCCTCCGAGGGATTCCCGATCATCCGATAGAGAAGTCTTAATTTAGTTGTAGTTTTTGTGATGTTCGTGATTAAATTTTGAGTTGCTGTATATTTTGAATGTTGTTGAGGTGATTTTTATCTTGGTTGATTTTGTTTTTGGTTTTGGGTTTTGGTTTTGTGGCTATCTTAAAAGCTTTGGTTTTCATGTAGGGTGACATTTTTATTTAGCATGCAAGTTTTGTAAGTATAAAAAAGTACAGTATGAAAGTACAAAAAAGACGACACTGTAAACTACAAAAAGCTTACATCGGGAGGCTTCTCATTCCACCGCCTGAAACTCAAAATGCATGTGAGAGCACTTTATATAAAGTGGAAAGTAATGTTTTAGTGATATACTCAACCCTAGGTCATATCTTGGTGGGTCCCTAATAATTTGATTAAGGATGATTTTTATTATGCAAAACAAATTAAGTTTAGTAGATCTCCGAGGTATCCAAAAGATCTGGAGAAAGAAGTAGGTCCATGCTTCCCTCTCATCGCCTGGTAAAAAGTTTTGAGTTCATTTTAAACTTATTATGTTGCTTAATAACCCATCCTGTAAAAATCTTTAATGCTCAATGAACATTGATGTTTCAATTATCCCTAAGAGTAGGGTAATTATCATTTATCATTTAATTTGAGGATTATGCGCGTGAAGGCCCTTAAAAGGGCAAGTTAGTGTTATTAAGACACTTAGCAAACTTTTTAATTTGGGCTTGTAGTGTTTTTAAATATGTTCAATTTTTAATTATGTTCACTTTTTTTAATCCTCATTTAACCAAATTTGATTTAGCTTAAGTCACTACTAAGCCCTTTAGACTTTTGATAGATGTCTTAGTTATATTTTTAAAGAGATTGAATTTTAAGTGATGATGATTCATTTTTTGAAAGTCATTTGAGCATCAAATAGGTGTGTTAAACTAGTGAGTCATCAACACCCAAAATCATACCCCTAAATCTAAGATAATTTAATTTGGTAAACTCGTGAATTTTAATAATTTAAGGAAATTACAAATTTATCCCTTAATTGGAAGAAGTGAGATTGGTTTCTACCAATTAATCTATTGTGTTTAAATCATCCAAATATGTTAATTAAGATCAAAGGTTTCCCATTTCCCTTTCTTGGATTAAGCCTAAATATTGATTAAGGCAAAATTTCCAAAATTACATTTTTGCACCTAAGCCTCTATCACTTCATAATTCATCAAATTTAACTTAAATGACTTTGGAATTTGCATCCCACCTCACTCATGGGTCAATTAAGACATCATAGGAGAAAATGTGATTTTTCAAATTTTAATTTAATTTATATATTTATTTAAAAGCAAGAAATAGGATTTTTTAAAGAAAAATCCATAACTTGACCAAGGCAAAGCTTAATTACTTGAAATTTTTATTGAAGGAAGAATTAGACCAGAGAATCATTGGAACAAAATTTCATAACTTTTTGAGTTTTATTCTAATTATTAGAACTAGTTTAAGTTTTGGGTAATTTATTAATTATAAAATATTTTAAATATGAAATTAAGTTTCACATTTTTATTAAATCTCTCTGAAGTCAATGAACCCAGAGAAATAAATCTCATATTTTTTTTTAATTTTTCTTTTAATCGTTAGAATTATTTTAGTGAAAATCCATTTTTAGCCTTTAAAAATTCTTTTAAGCTTCAAAATTCAATATCTTCACTTAGAAAATTAGAAAAAAAAAATTCCAATTGTTCCTAAGTTCTTAGGAAACAATTTAGAACATTTCCATGTATTTTATTATTTCTGTGATTTTTATCATTTTTTAATTATTTAAATATTAAAGAAAGAAATAAAAATGGAATTTTTATTTTAATTACATATTTATTTTTAGAAAAAACATCTGATCATAGAGAACTCTAAAAATCAATTTCTATAATTTTTTGAGTTGTATTTTAATTGTTAAAAATAATTTTAGTGTTAGAAATGACATTTAACTTAGAAAATCATTTTGAGTTATCAAATGAGCTCCAAATATTTTTAAATTTTTATGGGGAGTTCTCTAAACTTTAAATTATAGTGGAGATTAAAACCCAAGTCATTTAGATATTTGTGTTTCCCAAAATTAATTTTTTTTGTATTTTAGGGTTTATGAAAATTAGGTGCATTCTTAATGACTTAGATCATGAAACATTTTCCAAAGGTTTCTCTTCCCATAATAAACTTTCTAAGCAACATGCTAATTATTAAGATTAATTTATGCAAATAATAAACATAAACTTGAGATATATGGATCTCTGTCTAGAGATCTCCTCTGACTTTAGAAAAATCAGAGGATTTTCCCTAAGATAGAGGCAATAACATGCCAAAATTTCAAGCCATGAGGAAATGTCTACATGCATAGAGAATCAAAAATTTTAAAACAGTGTTTAATTAATTAAAAATAAAATATGCATCACATAAGCTTAAAATTATTTCCAAATTATTCTCCTCTATTCATTGAGCAAGAGAGTATTTTTATTTTATTTTTTTGATTTTTTTACACCAAGATATGGATTTTTGAAGTTAGGGCTATTTATTTAAATCAGAAAATACCCTATTTATCTACTTAAACATGCGGCGCTGACTAGATCCTAGGCGGCTTTGAAAACACATGTGGCACGCTCTCGTTGGACGCCGCCATCCACGTAGCTGCTTACTTGGCCAGTGCCTTATGAACCGAAGTGCTGTCCGGCTTCATCTCGTCCGTTGATGAGATAAACACACGATCAGATGACTCCCCATCATCGTCTCCAATTAGGCTAACTTGAGAACTGTCCACACTCAAACCTTAAAATTTACCGCTAGGCTCAACCAAATCTCATGAGGTTTGTTCCTAGAGCTTCATCTACTCAAGATGAACCTATTTATATGAATTATACAGTATGGAATACAGTAAATACATATTGAGAATGAAAACAGGCTCGGATTAGGGTTGGAGTTCAATACCTTTGTTTGAGAGGGGAGGCCTCAATCAGATGGTAGTGGTAGCTTCGATCGGTGCCAACAAACCTCAAGATGAAGCCTTGTGCCCTGATGAATGGTCTAGGTATGAATTCGACCAAGATCAATTTCAGGTGTTGATTGAAGTGTATACTAGAGCTGTTTGAGAGGGGGCTTTTTTGGGGAATCAAACTTCTTTCAATGTAGGGAAGGTGTGTGCACTGTTAATTGAAGTATGATTCACCGTGGAGGTGTGGAGAGATCTGTCTTAGTTTTTGGCAAAAATTCAAGCTCAATATTGAGCTTCCACATAGAAGCTCAGTGGGGGAAAATGGTTGGCTTGAACTGAGGAGGTCTTAGTGAGTCTCTGAGGGTAGTTTGGTAGAGTTTCCTTAAGAAAATTTTAGCTCCCCTTCATTGGCCATAGAGGTGAGGTTTAAATAAAATTGGCTTAGGGTGGCTGCCGTGGCCAATTGAGGGGTGCAAAAAGAAGCTTAGGTTGAGGGTAGAGAGGCTCTAAATTTAAAATGGGATGAGGTGACCTCTAGGTTTGAATTAGGTTTAAATTTTTTTGGGTGGCTCACGATTTTGGTTTTTTCGGCCGCTAGGCCGACCGACAAGGCCAGGGGAGGTGGCCAGGAAGTTAGATGAGCCAGGGGGAGGCTTAATTATGATTTACCCCCAAGGGTAAGCAATGATGGAAGAGATTTTACAAGTTGAATCCAAAAATTGGTTAAAATCCCTTAATTCGGGGATCTATTGGTCCATAGCATGCTTTGGTGGGTTTTACATGGTTTAGCCTGGTCCCTAGGAGGAGTTTGGTGGTTTTGGAGACATGAAGTTAGTGGCTTTATGGTGGCTAGGCCAATTTTAATGCATGGGTCCAAGTGAGTCAATTTACAATTAAAGTGAGTTTGGGTTTGGCTAGCCATGAATTTGAGCCCAAATGATTGATCAAAATTCTGTAGATGATTGTAATGAAGAGTTTTGGTGAAAGATTGAAATGATTTTAAGTTCAATTGGTGATTCAATTTGAAGGAGTTTGGAATTTTGGTCAATTTGGGTATGTTGAGTTAGACTTGAGTCTAGATTGGACTAGGGTTAGGCTAAGTCCAAATTGATTATTGAAAATGGTCATAGGAATGTAATGAAAAGTTTTCAACTTAAATTGGGTGCCAATATTTTGGGTAAGTTAATCAATTTGGTGAAATTTGGAGACAGCCAATTTGTGGTAAATTTGGGGCTTAGGCTTCACCAAGGCCAAATTAAGGTCAATTTTGATGTATAAGAATGCCATGAAGAGTTTTCAACATAAATTGTGGCAATGTAAGTGGGCCATGGGTTCAATTTGGTGAGAATAGGTCATGTGGCCAAAATTGGGGGTTTGCCTTATATCAAAATTGGGCTCAAAGCATGCACCAATTAAACTTGGATTTGATTTAGATTGGTCATATGAAAGGTGAATTTGAATTTAGAATTGAAATTGGGGGAAATTGGGACCAAATTGATGGACATTTGAAGTGAATTTAGGGAAATTTGGCCTTGAAAGGCAATTTGGGGGTTTTTTGTCAAAATGGTCAAATTGGGTTATGTTGTAGTTGATAAAAATGAAAATGAGAATATTTGGAATATTTTGAAAATTTTTGGAATTTTTTGGAATTTTTGAAATTTTTGGCTAAGGAGGGGCATTTTGGTAATTTGATAAATTTTTTTCATGATTTTGGGTAGTTTGGATGTTTTCAAAAGGTTTGAAATGATTTTTGAATAAATTTGGGTATTTTGGGTAAGTTTGAGAATTTTGGCCAAATTTAAGTTTTCAAGGGTACTTAGATAATTTGGGGGAGTTTAGTGGAAAATAGGCCAAGTTGAGTATTTTTGGTAGAATCGAGAAGCTAACCACCATAAATGAGCTATGGGTCAATGGGTACCCCATTTGGGTCCTCTATGTACTGGTCTTAGCTACCTTCTAGCCTAGGGCCAGTTGGTTTAGGGGACCATCTACATGAGTCTCCCAAAGGATTAAGGGATCAAAGTCAAGAAATTTTAGGTTTGCATTTGTGAGTGTTTGTGAGTGAGGTGAATACCTTAGCTTTAGAAAAATAACCAGGGTCAACCCTAAGGTCAAGCAGTCCTATAGGAGCTCTCCTTGAGCTCCCCCATAATGACCCCAGCTACTAAGTGCTAGAGGTTAGGACCACTATGTGGAACTTCAAGTTGAGTAAAGAGGAGTTTGGAATTACTAATGGAGAGGGTTCTTTTTCTAGTTTGTTAGGAATATTCAACAAGAAAGTCCTATGGCTAGTCGCTAGGCTACGAAAGAGGAAGAACTAGACCTCAACCAAAAGTGAGGTCAACAAATGGACCCTTAATAAGTGGGGTGTGCTGGGCAAGTACACTACGCATATTGATGTTGACCAACAAGATTAACAAAACCAATGTAGACTCCTAAGTCAACAAACTTAGCAGGAGGTGTAAAATTGTGTGTGTTATTTGTTTCCATTGGGGAATTAGCAGATGAATATTTGATCAAATTCAAGAAGTAGGAACTATCGCTGGGGATTGGAAAGTTGATTTTGACTTATCAGATTTCAGGTGTTCATGGAGGATGGGAATCAGTATGTAAGTGCTGACCTCAAAGCGGGAATTGAAGTTTAGTTATTAATTTCAGAAGAGGATCAAAAGTTAGGGACTGACCTAAAAAATGAGAATCAAAAGTTAATGATCAATCTCAAAAGAGACTCAGAAGTTAAGGACCGACCTAGGAAAAAAATAAATTAGAAGTTAAGGACAGATTCTAAAATTTGAATTGAAAGTTAATGATCAATCTTAAGAAATGGTCAGAAGTTAAGGACCGACCTAAAAAAGAAGTGAATCAGAAGTTGGGGATTGGTTCTAAAATGAGAATTGAAAGTTAATGATCAATCTCAAGAAAGGGTCGGAAGTTAAGGGCTGACCTCGAAAAGAGTGAATCGGAAGTTAAGGACTGATTCCAAAATGAGAATTGAAAGTTAATGATCAACATCAAAAGTGAGTTGAAAGTTAAGGACCGACCTCGAAAAGAGTAAATCAGAAGTTAAGGACTGATTCTAAAATGAGAATTAAAAGCAATCTCAAGAAGAGAGTCAGACGTTAAGGACCGACCTCGAAAAGAGTAAATCAAAAGTTAAGGAATGATTCTAAATGGAAAATTAAAAGTTGATGTTCAATCTCAAGAAGAGAGTAAGAAGTTAAGGACTGACCTCAAAAAGAGTGAATCAAAAGTTAGGGAATGATTCTAAAATGAGAATTGAAATTTAATGATCAATCTCAAGAAAGGGTCGAAAGTTAAGGACCGACCTCGAAAAGAAGTGAATCAGAAGTTGGGGACTGATTCTAAAATGAGAATTGAAAGTTAATGATCAATCTCAAGAAAAGGTCGGAAGTTAAGGACCGACCTCAAAAAGAGTGAATCAGAATTNAAGAAAAGGTCGGAAGTTAAGGACCGACCTCAAAAAGAGTGAATCAGAATTAAGGACTGATTCTAAAATGAGAATTGAAAGTTAATGATCAATCTTAAGAAAGGGTCGGAAGTTAAGGACCGACCTAAAAAAGAGTGAATCAGAAGTTAAGGACTGATTCTAAAACAAAAATTGAAAGTTAAGGATTAATCTCAAGAGAGAGTCAGAAGTTAGGGACCGACCTCAAAAGAAAGGGGGGAATTAAAAGCTAAGGACTAATTCAAAAAATGAGAATTGGTAGTGTTAAACCCATAAACATGTGTTATATGAAAAGATTGACATTGTTGAAGAAGATTTGTGAAGCTTTGTGAGGTTTTGGGTGTAGAACGTGAAATTCTATGAGGATGTGAAGAGAGTTAGTGCAGACAAAGATAGTTGTGCTGCACGAGCAAGGAGTAATAGACCTCGAAATCGAGAGAATTAACTCAACAAATTTATTTTTTTTTCTTGTTGTTTTTGTCATGTTTAATTTTCAAAATATGTTTTCAAAACTTTAATTTTAGTTGGTTGATTTTTCAAAAGAGAGCTGTTTTGTTGTTTGCTCGTTTGTTGTTTTTATTTAAATTTTATTATCATCAACTTTTTTTTTGTTTTTTTCTTTGTTCGTTGTATTCTCGAACCAACGTATGGTCCGTGGCTTTTATCCATAGCACAAAAAGGCAATTGATAAAAAGAAAAATTACTGAATGAAACTGCATTAATCTTTTCCAATAAATGTTACAGATTGAATGTAGGCCAAAGCTTCAAAAAGTACAATTATGCTGACTGCATCAAAGTACATCCAAAAAAATATCCCATGCCAAGTACATATCATAGGTTGAGCATGTTTGATACATATCATGTCTGCTTTAATGTAGTGCAGTAAAATGGAAAGGAATCCTCTGAATATCTGTTCCTGGTGTGACATGCTTTTGATCAAGCAGATCTTCTAATCCATGCTCCAGGACAAGAGCTCCCTTTGCATGTACTTAGAGGTGCAACCCTCTCATAGCTCGTATGGTAGCAGTTCCTTCAATTTTGGATCTGTTTGAAATCCATATGGCATTTTACTATTGTCCATTCGTCAAGAGGTCACAGACATCCTACGGTGTCGCACCCTCGGAATACACTGTTTGGCGATGTTCACCCTATTTCCTTTAAGTACAATCACTGAACCAACAACAGCGAAATTTCTACAGCTCCTCTGAATTTTCCAGGACCAATGATATCAATTTATTTTCCGAATAGGATGTTGCTTTTGTGCATGAATGAGATTGTGCAGAAAGGTCTCACAAAGTCATGATGATCAATGTGCAGAGGTATGTAGTCTCCTTCATCGTATATGTTGATGATGCAACTGTTAAGGATGCAGTTAGCTGGCAGTATACTCCATCTGACAATTATTTTAATCATCCATTTTGTCATTGGAGGTAGTGGATCAACCTGATTGTGTCTAAGAATCCCAAGAGGATTTCCTTGTCTATCATTGGTGAAGTTGTAGCAGCAGCCACACTGGTTAGTGATCCTCCCCTTTCCTCACATCCACTTTCTTGGCTTGGAATAGGTTCTTTCCATGAGCAGGCCTGCTCGACCTCTATCTCTCAGGTCAAAAATGTAGTCAAGGATGCTTCACTCATCACTTTCTGAGAAGACCCTGGTGTATAATTCCAATCCTTCTAATATGTTGATGAATTCTCCTTGCACTTCTTCATAGAATTCAAAATTCTTTTTGTTTACTTTGCTTATTCTGTAGTATTCCACCATACTATTTACCGACGGCTGTTGAGGATATTCCCTCATTTCAACGTCGGCAGGAACCCAAGTTGGTGTTGATTCTGGCGCTAATGGAATGTGCGACTTGGCTTCCAAAGAGACATATGGCTCTGGACTCCACGAGACATATTGATCTATTCCCAGCGGGACATACGACTCCATTATTGGGCAATTGGCAGTCTGAGACCCATCATCGGTAGATGCTTACTCCTCTAACGTGTTGTAGTGCTGTAGGTGTAGGACATTACCGTCTGGGCATTCCACGAATGCCCCTGTAGCTGACGCTTATGCAGTTATTTTGGCATTGCAGGTTGGGCAACCCGTGCAAAGAACATTTAAAACTGGTGGTATTTTAGGCTCTGTAACAAACCCAGAATCTTCATCTGAAGCAAGCAAGCTGGAAGAGGTTTCTCTCATGTCGGATCATAAATGTTCCCTTCAGGAATAAGGGTAAGTAAATTTTTGGCCTCTTTTTGGCGTCTTCTTTCTTCTCATAAGAAAGCCCTCTACTTTCGGAGGCTAGCATTTCTGCGCTGAGTTCTTCGTAGCGGAGCGTCCAGTAGTCTTTCATTAACGACAACGACTAGGCCCCCAGTCGGCGTAGCTATCATGGACGGTATGCGGCTTGGCCCCTCCATCGGGTCATGTTGTATCATCACATTCTTTCCCTTCAGTGATGAATTGTCTTTGGTGGTCAACCTTAGGAGTGAGGGCAGCCCTTCCTTTTCTTGTCAGCTGACGACATCCATTGGAGGCCCCTCATAATCCATGTCGACTTAATTAACTTCCATGCCAAAGTCTATGGTGCCACCCTGCAACGCCATTTCCTTATTGAGTGCGAGGTTCCAACCATCTTTAAAGGCAAAGATCAACCTCTGGCCTGAAATTTCTCTGCATACGACAAAAAAAATGTCAGTGAACTGAAACTTAGCGTGAACAAGAACAAAATAAAGTATTTATTAAAGGGAAATTTAGTTTATTTTGGTGAAGAAGTCACTTATTTTTGTATGCATTTTATTTAATTTAGTAGGATATTAAGTTTAAGAAGAGAAAATTGAAGTGTGTAATTTTTAAAAAATTTCATTATGTTGATGTCAATCTTATTACAAAAATTTTGGACCCGGTCACAGACATTTGGCCACATAGATAACCCCAAAGCTATCCAAATTTCAAAATTTCAAATTTAGCAATGACAAGCAATGTCAAGTTGTGTAGTATGTCTTTAGGTGTCATCCTTTGATTGGTAGCATGGGTTTTTTGCCCCGTAAATCTATTAACTGGTAGGCTCCTCCTGCATAGACCTTTTCTACCACAAATGGTCCCTCCCAAGTTGGCTCAATTTTTTCACCTATCTTGCGGTGTGCAAGAATAGACCTTTTGAGCACAAGTACGAGGTCACCAACTTTGAATGTTAATGGGCGGACCAATTTTTCATGAGCTTGTACAATCTTTACCTGGTAAAGTTCCAAGTGTTGTTGTGCTTCAAGTCATTTTCCCTCAAGACTAACCAATTCTTCAAGTCTGAGTTTTGCACTTTCTTCCATTGTAAGTTTGTTGGCGAAAACGACTCTGAGAGATGGCGTCTGAATTTCTAACGGTAGTACGGCTTTAGACCCCGTACACTAGTATGTAGGGCTTACACTGAGTGGGAGTCCTAAACATCATCCGGTAGGCCCACAAAGCTTCTAGCAATTTGTTATGCCAATCCCTTTTGTTTTCGTCCAATATTTTCTTTAGAATATTTACCAATGCCTTGTTAAAGGCTTCAGCCAGTCCGTTCGCTCTGGGATATGAAATTGTAGAATATCTCCAATCTATCACATGCATTTTGACGAAATTGTTGATTTTGTGCTTTTAAAGGCAGTCCCATTGTCAAAAATTATTTTTTGCGGTACTCTGAAATGGTAGAAAATTTGACTTTTCAAGAATTGAAGCACGTGTTGTGCCGTAACCTTTCATAACGGTACTGCCTCTGGTCATTTGAAGAAGTTATCCCTAGCGGCAAGTATAAACCTGTGTCCTTTGAAAGATGGATGGTCTATCAGACCTATTATGTCTGTGCCCGAACACTCAAATGGCCACGAGGCAACGGTTAGGTGTATCCCATTCAGAGGTTGGTGTGCATCATCCAAGAGATCCCAATAGACATAAAATCAAGAGGAAAAAACATATATTTTTATATGACCCTATTTGGATGTAATTCATTGAAGTGAGACATATTCATGCTAAGAGAATGACAAGTAAGTCTTAGGAATGAAAGAGAAAAGAATGATCTGGGTACAAAGCTGAACCATCCAAAAATGAGCTTACACATCGTCTTGTTTGGGGGAACCTCTAACATCTTAATTGCTTTCAATAATATTAGAATTCAAAGTTAAAGTGTAAGATTATTCATTGAAGTGATGTCATTTTTAATGTGGTTACATATGATCTTAATATCACATAAATTATTTGAGCACATGTGGCGCTCTAGGCATGCCATTTCAATTGTGTCATTTATTATTTTCTTAAATAATTCCAACAAATTTATATTCCTCTTGGACACTTCTTAAAACACTACTTAAGTGTGTTAACTTATGCTTGATCAGTTAGTTTGGAAGAGAGAGTACTTCTCCTTAAGACTTAAATATATGATGTAGAAATTTTGTAAGGTTTTTAATATAGATGCCTTATTAATGTGACATAGGATATACTCATGCATGCTGAAACATTTTAAATTAAACTTGAAGGTTATACAATAAATGTAAAAAATTATGTAAATTACATATTTAAAAGTGTTACAAATTTAATCCTAAATTTTAATTTAGAAAAGTTTTTTATTAAGATTTTATAAATTTAATTTTTTTTCAAGAGCCTAAGTGCAAACATAGGAGCCTAGAAATTGCATAATTAAAATAAAAAGAAAATTTCAACACTACGCATGAAATAAACATGCCACATAAATAAAATAAATAATTGACCTGGTGCCGCTAAGTTGGCAACGTATCCCAAAAAGATAAATTTCTTTCAACCTTCTTACATACATAGCTGATCCTAATTTCTATACAATAATATTAATTTGTAAATAAGGTGCGAGTCACAGGCATGCTGCTCCTAGACCTTGCCACATGGTTCAACATGGTTTCAGATGATATGTTAGGCCAAGGTTTATCATGGGATCTAATTATGGTTGTCCGCTTTAAATACATGGGTATGGATGACATCTATTCATCGCCCCAAAAGGAATGGTAAACACAAGCCAATAAAAAAGACCTTAGATATAAGCGATCCTATGGCCAATTCTAAGATCTATTTTATCCAATAGGACCACTGGATCCATATAGTGAAGATCCTACCCCACTAATTGCATGATATGTTGGTTTTATCATGATTTTTGTGTGATTTTATTATGGTTAATTTAAAATAAGAATTTATGATTTAATGATACCCAGAAAATGATTCACTTTAAGAAAAACCATATCTTGGCAAATGAAGGTCATAAATAGTGAAATAAAAAATATCTGTGTTTTGTAAACTGAGGAGTCATCATTGTCAAAAAATAAAAAATACTTATTTAGTATTTTTTTTGTAAAATAATTCTTTTTTCCAAAATTTGTTTTAATTATAAAAAATCAAATACTTATCATTTTGACTTGAAATTTTGAGAGTTTGTTCATCATGATGTTAGTAAGGCTTTTTTATTTTTCTAAAGTTAGCGAATACCTCTAGATCTGGAAAACTATTTTCTAATGAAAATGTCCTTTTTTTAATAAAATAATTGTTAAAATTAGAATATAAGTCAAAAAATTGTAAAACTAAGTTTGGTGAGCTTCCTGGGGTAGCAGAGTCAGGGAAAAAAGTGTTTTCTTTATAGATAAAGATTATATTTTCTATAATTTTTCCATTAAAAATTATTTAAAAATTATGAAAATTAAAATATATCTTTAAAAATCACAAAATTGGTTTAAATGAGTCTCCTGATCATGAGAAACATCAAAAAATTTTCCAAACGATAGAGAGTCTATTTTGATTGGTTAAATTAATTTTTATGTTAAATTCCCTATTTTTTAGTATAAATAATTCTAAAAAATAAATAAAATTCATAAAAATGTAATTTTTTCTCTGTTGACTTAATTAATTTATGAAAGAGAGGTCGATGAGTTTCATGCACATTTGACTTGGGAATTGAAAGTTAGGGAGTGTAAACCCTTAAGGTAGACTTGTAATTTTTAGGATCTTGCCCTTTAGCCCTAAAATTTAGGATTAATCAGAGGGGAGGGAATTAAAACAATGATAACTGGTCTACTGAAATGATTGAAACCCAAAGGGAAATTTAGTAATAACACATTTACCTTAATTCCTACTATAAGGATAAAATTGTAATTTTAGGAATCGTTGAGGATTGGAAGAAAATAAGAACTAAGATGATTCAAGAGCTAGTGGTATGAACTGGAAAATTAGTGGGCCATTAATTAGGACCACTAGTTCAATTCTTTTAATTAGGATTGAAGAACACTTCATGAAGCTTTCTATAAAATTATAAATTTGTCCCCGAAGTTTTAAGAGCTTGATAGTAAGCTAGGATTAATCTAAAGTGACTTGAAGATTAGTTGAAAAAGAAACCTTTTTTAAAAGAGTGAAATGCTTTCAAAACACTTTAAGCTCAAGTTAAAGTTTAAATCTCTTAAATCTTATAAGCTAGGACTTACTCACTTAACCTTCAATTGAATGTTGAAACCAATCATTTGACCTTAATTCTTGAATTAATTAAAATAGTGGGCCTCAATACTTAACATTAGGATACACCAAGATGTGGTTCATTGATACACTTTAAATATACTTATTTTAAATATACATTTAATGGTCATTTTATGCACAATTTTGATGATATTGCGCTTTAATGAAATGTATTTTGCATGCTTTCGATTTCAGGTACAAGAAATGGAGTTTAAAGGAAAAAGGAACAAAATTGGAGGCAAAATAATGACATGGAGCAATGACACCTAAGTGCCACTTCTGGCATCGAAGTGCTGGAGTCCAAATAAAGATCGACGCCTAGGCGCCTGTGACGGTTTATTTTAGAGATGTGTTTGGACAAATTTTGAAGAGGTGCTTGAGGAGACTCTTGGGGATTTCAAGATTTTTAAATAATGTGGTCAAAAAAGAGTAAAAGGGGAATTTTATGAGAGGAAAAACTTAAATTATTTAGAGAGTCCACTAGATTAGAGAGTAGAGTTGAGTTTTTAGTGTATTTTCTTCGAAGTCTTGCAAGAAGAGTTTGGAGATTTTTTCAAAGGAACTTCAGGATTTGTGTTAAAAAACATTTAGGGTGTGGAAGAACAAATGAGCCATCCTACGTGATACGCCGTCGTATCTATTTCCCAAATAGGTGCATACTGTGGAGGCCACCATGACACTTCATAACTTCATCCGATGACAACCCTCTCAATCAGATACGAGCTTCACTTTGGCCGATGAAGATGAGCTGCATGTTTATGTAGAACCTTCAGATATTTGGTTGGGCAATCATTACCTGAGGATGAGATTGAGACGAATGACTATAAAACTTAGAACGGTGAAGGTGTAGCTGAGATGACTTCTTTGAGGGAGTCTATCACAGATGCTATTTGTGGATGTTGATTCAGCCACGCTTCTTGATTTATTATACTATATGTTTATTTCGTATGTATTTTGTTGTATTATGAATTTTAATGTTATGGTTTTATTAAGAATTTCATTTGTTTCATTAAAACGTGTGAATACATAATAATGATGTGTTTGAAATTTTATTTAATTCTTTTTTTTTGTTTTGTTTTTTTTTTGGGCGTGTGAGGTCAGTGATGCATGATAGAAAATATGTCTTTATGAGTTTTTTTGAATGACCGATTTGGTGTTGTTATCTAGTTTTGCATGTGTTTTCTTAATGAAGGCAATTGATATCCTCCATTATTTTGGGTGCATCGGCTGTTGAGAATTTATTTGGATGGCCTTTTTTGGTGACATACACATCTGGCATAGGACGATTGTATCATGTTTGTATTGTGTGTGAAATGATAAAGAAGGCAACCTAGGTCCTCTCTTCTTCTCAGTGCAGTGCAACGGTATATGAGGATCTACTTGATGGATTTTTTGGGTAAGTGGCACATGTATCCCAGGATGATCATCCATGTGGGCTGAAGGCACTAAAGAACTCATTTTTTTAAAGGTCCAATGTCTCCATTTAGTGACAAACACATGGGTTGGTGTAGTTACTTGTCTGAGACGACATACTCACTTTTTTTATGTGTATTTCGGTCGATACAGTTTTCTTTTATTTCGGTTCTCTTGTTGTTATATAGAACATAAGTTAGTTTTATGATCCAAGAAATTATTTATTTGTTGTTTTATCTCAGTTCAGCGGTTCTCAGTTTCAGGGACCTCCCAAGTTGTGTTGTGTTACTGCGGAGTGTTGGCTCCCTTACGTCACAACAGCCTTATAGCAGTGGGAGACAAATCTACGATTGTTGGAGGGGCGTTTCAGCACGTTGCAGTTTCTTTCATTAGGCCGACATTCCGACAAACTCCCTTGTCGACAGTGATCGAGGTATGTGGTTTACCAGAAGGATAGTACAGTTGTGGACAGACGACCTCAGAGTTTTAAATTAAATATTTTATTATTTTTAATTATAGATGTAATTGTATTTCTCTTGATTCTATTTCTTTTGATACTCATGAGAGAGTGAGCGGTGTAAGTTTTTTTTTTTGTGGAATGATTTGTAATATTTTGAGGCTTCTGTTCTTGTTATTATTTTTCCCAAATAGTTCTGCTGCAAACAACTTCAGCAAGTAGGGGCAGAATGGTCATTTGTCCAGCTACAGCTGCTAGTAAGCTATTCTGAGTAAGCTTCCCCAAACAACAATCCAACTTATTCTGATAATCTATAGATTATCATATTATCAGATAATCTACTTATCAGCAGAATATAAATATTCTACAATTGCCCCAAACAGACCACAAGTGTTGTAGTGGAGGAAAGGCTTGAGATTATGACTTAATTATCCATGGGGAGCAAGACTGAAGGAAAGATTGAAAACAATAAGTTTGTACTTAAGGATGCTCAAACCTATTTTAATACATTTCTTGCATTGAGTTTAGTGTGAATTACAAACAAATTGGGGAAGATTGAAGAGGAGTTGTACCTTTTGCACAATAAGTTGAAAGATATGTACCACCAGTATGAGCATTTAGAGTTGTAGATGAGACTCCAATTCAACCATATGACATGCTTCCATGACTATCAGGTGAGCATGTATAGCAATAACAAGTGGATAAATGATAAAGTTGCTCAAAATTTCCCTCGAGCTCCATTCTACCTCTTGTTTGATCGTAACTATCTAGTGAGTGAAAAGGTTGGAGAAAACATCGTACAAAACTATTCTTAGACAAATGATTATGTGGGAAATCTATTGGTTTTGAGTGTTAATTAGTGGTGTGCCGACTTTGTACTTAAAGTGACTCTAGCACTAAGAATTTCTATTTTATGTTCATATGTGCTTTTAATTGAGTCTATGTTATGACAATTTATAATGAACTTTTGATTATTATAAGAAAAAGACTTAATTTTGTGGTGTTAAAATTTGTTTTAGTATGTTTGAATGATTGGATTGACTTAATTTTAATATCTTAGTAGTTGCATGCATATTTATTGGAATGATTGAAAAACCAATTAACTTTCAAAATGGGTGTTGATTTTGGCATATTAGAGTTTGAAAATCTTAGATTTCCTGTGCTTTTTTGAAAGGGACAAAAAATTTCGAAAATCTGTACTATTGAGCACTGGCTCTTAAGCACCCAAACTGGCTCCTAGGCCCCGAACTGACATAAAACACCTTAAACCACAAATCTCAAACTGTTGCTAGCCACAATTGTTGAGCTATGTTTTCCTCCTTTGCTTTTAACAGTTTTATATCTTAAGGCTTCTCTTTCTTGCCAATTTTGAAGAGTTTTTGGATAAAAAATGTTGGAAATCATCATTTTTGGGTAAGAGCTTTACTTTGCATTTGGAAATTTTGATTTTCACCATGAATTTTCTCTAAATTATGATTATGCAGAAAATGGAAAATTTGGGAGAAAATGGTGGAGAATGTATGGTGAACAAAATTTTTTTCTTGGAAAACACTTATAGGAGTCCATAGAAATATATTTTGAAATTGATTTAGATTTTTATTCAAATTTTTTAGAGTGAATCATGGCTCCTAAAATCAAGAGGGACAAGGGCGAGAGTACTTTTGATTCTAGAAAGTTTGTTAGTCGTGCGACTCAAAACCGTTATAGTGAGAATCTTGTTTCAAAGAAGCTTATTCATGAGCAATCATTTCTTTTTCTTAGCAGTTCTATTGAAAGCCTTATTGTCATCTGGAGTTGGGAATGTTTCTGTTATTTTATAGTTGCCACCATCATTTCTGTTGTTAGAGAATTTTATGCAAATCTCCTTGACAAGACTGATGATATGGTTTCTGTTCAAGAAAGGCAAGTTGATTTTAATACTATCTGAATTAACACCTTATTCCGGCTGCATGATTTGACTTACTGCTTTTATGCTGAGTTTGATCCTTCTGAGGGAGAGCTGGAGGAAATTATTGCATATCTCACTGATGGGTGTGGAAGTTGGAAGGTAAGAGGTAATAAAAAGGTAACTTTTACTTCTACACTGAATATCTCATATAAAGCATGACATTATCTTATCTCTACCCGTCTTCTCCCTTCCAACCATCTGAGTGAAGTGACTCGGGATAGGGCTCTTTTGAACTATAAGAGCATTTTTCATTTTGATGTTAGCTTCTTGATTTATAAGAGCATTTTTCATTTTTCTCGAGGGACTAAAGCAGGTTTGGGCTACCTTTCTCTCATTTTTATTTTATTTAAACAAACAAAAGTAGGATTTGAGTTGTAGGAGGAGTTTCTCTATCCACTAAAGCCTATTGAATGGGCTAATGTGGATACTTATGGAAGACCTCAAGGTAGAGCAGCCGATGCACCATCTACTTCAGTCTGGAGACCTACTCCTAGTGCTTCTTCCTTAGACACCATCATGGAGCAACTATTCATTTGTCAAGGAGATATGTTATCTTTATAGAGTCAGTGCAAAGTGTAGAAGAGCACATGGACCATTTTGATCAATATTTGCATTGGAAAAGTGATTATGATCCAACTTTTGTTGAGAATTTGGTGAAATTCTTGAGGGGCGATCATTCAATTGAATTTCCTACTTGTCCCAAATTTTGTGTTTGAGATTCACAGAAAAATAGATAATGAAGAAGATGATGATGACAATGACGAGGAGTAGATCATTTTTTTTATTGATCTTTCACGCTGATTTCCTTTATTATTCACTTTGATGTACTCTAATTAGATAGTGTGTTAAAATTTTTATTTTTTTTCAATGCTTTAATGTGTTACATTTCATATTGTTTATTTAGAATTGCCTCAATGTTAGAGTAGTACTTTACTTTGCAAGTTTTATGCTTTACCTTTTGATTTTAGATTTACTAATACTCAACACATGTTATTATTACTTGTACCTACACTACTTTCCTGTTTATAACCTTTAGATTTTTCTCTTTCTTCATTTTTATTATGAAATATATTGTTTTAAATTAATTAAAAATTTAGGTTTGGGAGAAGGGAGAAAAACTTTTTAATACTAAACTTTATTTGTCTTCACTAAATCATATTTTTCAAATTATTTTAATATAACTTGTGGTATGTAGTGTTAGTTATAGATAACTATATTTTTTATTTTAATATAACCTGTAGTATGTGGTGTTAGTTTTAGATAATTATATCTTTGATTTTATAAATGTCATAGTAGACTTATGTAAAAGTTTTAGATAATAAAGGTTAGTTTCAGAGTTGAGATATTTAATTTAAGAGTATAGGATTATGCTTCTACTATTTAAAGTAAAGAAAAATGTATTTTTGAAATATTAAGGATCTTAGATAAATTCTTGAAAAAAAAAGAATTGAGACTCTATGAAAAATCTTATTCAAAGCTAATACACATTTATCAAGTAAGGAAATTTAAGAAGTTTTTAAGTTTAAGAAGAGGATAGTGATGTTTAAAATCATTAAAGATTAACCATTTATAGTAATCCTCACATTAAAAGAAAAGAAAAGAAAGGATTGAAAATGATGCTAAAAGAAAAAGAAAAGCAAAAAGAAAAAAATGTGTGAGGAGAAGCTTGAGGAGATGCCTAATGAAAAATTGGCTTCACTTGAATTATATTAATAAAATGGACTTAATTACATTTTTGAACTTATTCTTAATTTTAAAAGTATTAGCATCTTTACTAAAAGACTTCTCATGAAATTTTTTGTTTTAATTTTTTTTGGGATTCCTAAGTATGACAAATTACAGTTATTCTTGAAACGAATAGAGAATTAGAACTCTTAGACTTGATTACTAAATATTATTATATTTTAGTTCTAACCCGTGTTATTAAAATTTTTTCTAATGTTTCACTATTGCATTGATAGGACAAAAACTATAGTAATCTGTGAGTAAAACCCACTACCATAAATTATAAATTTTTATATATAGTAAAAGGATTACTTGAGGATAAGTAACTTTTAATATATTGGAATTGATACACCTTAAAATGAACTATTTTAAATTTATATTTAATGTTCATTTTATGCACATTTTTGATGATATTGTGCTTTAATGAAAGGTATTTTGAGGTTCACCTTTTCTAATTCAAAATGTTGTCCTGCAAAACAGAGTTAGCACACCCTATAACATGTAAAATAAATCTAAAGCGTAATTTGTTTTATATCTCCAATAAACCTGCAAAACAAAACACGATTAACATGCAAAAATGTTTAAATTTGTCAATTTAATTGGTTAAAAAATTTTTAAACGACTCGATCAAGATGTTTATGGCTCCGTTGTCCTGGGACCGTAAAGTATTCAAATCTACTTAGTTTGAAAGTTGTTTAAACCCAGATTGAAAGTTTTTTGTCAGCAACCACAGATCGCATCGTTCAAGAAATATTCCTATATCTGAACATAAGTGTTCAGGTTATATTCGGTGATCTTTTTTCATTAAGTTTCAATTTAAGTTTTCATGTCTTATTCAGATTTTAGGGGTTAGAAGATTTTTGGTTGTTTACGATTTTTTAATAGATTGAATTTTATCATTTTTTGTCGTTTATTTCTATATGGGATGATCCGATCAGGTCTCATGGTTCAATTGTCTCGGGTCATTATGTTTGTGGTTTGATTAGTCATAAGTGGCTGAAAGATATTTTGTTAGCAACAATGGGTTGCCTCCTCCAAAATATCTTCTCAAACCAAGTTGCATTTTTTGGTTCAAGTTTAAGTTTTAATATCTTTTAAGGTAAATTTTATGTCGTTTATGTTTATGTCAATGGGTTGATGAGTTGAATTTAGATCATCCATAATATCATTTATTTTAGGTCTGATGTCAACTAAACCAAATGAAGTTGGATTAAGTCTAATATAGATTAGACTTAGGATTTAGGTTTAATGTTGGTAAAACTAAAGGATTGATGTTGTTTAGATTCAATTTTGATAGACCTAAGGTATGAAGATGATTTAGGTTCAATGTAGGTAGAACCTAAAGTTTAAGATGGTTTAAATACAATGTAGGTATGACTTAGGGTAATTTAAGTTCAATTTAGGTAGAACCTAAAGTTTAAGATGGTTTAAGTCCAATGTAAGTAGGACTTGAATGTAATTTAGGTTCAATGTAGTAGAACCTATAATTTAAAATAGTTCTAAGTCCAATGTTGGTAGGTCTTAAGATAATTTAAGTTCAAAGTAGGTAGAACCTAAAACTTAAGATGGTTTAAATCCAATATAGGTGGACTTACGGTAATTCAAGTTCAATGTAGGTAGAACCTAAAGTTTATGATGGATTAAGTCCAATGTAAGTAGGACCTAAAGGTAAATTAGGTTCAATGTATGTAGAACCTAAAGTTTGAAATAGTTCTAAGTCCAATGTAGATAGAACTTAAGATAATTTAGGTTCAATATAAGTAGAACCTATGATTTAAGAAGGTTTAAGTCCAATGTAAGTAGGACCCAAAGGTAATCTAGGTTCAATGTAGGAAGAGCCAAAAGTTTGAAATAGTTCTAAGTCCAATGTAGGTAGGACGTAAGATTGATTCAGGTTCAATGTAGGTAGGACCCAAGGCTTGAAATAGTTCTAAGTCCAATGTAGGTAGGACTTAATGTTGATTTAGGTTCAATATGGATTGAACCAAAGGTTTTAAATAGTTGTAAGTAAGGCTTATGGGTTAATTAAGTCTAATTAGGGTTAGACTTAATTAAGGTTTAAATGTCACTTAAGCCTAATGTAAGTAAGACTTAATGGTTAATTAAGTCTAATAAGGGTTAGACTTAATTGAGGTTTAAAGGTCACTTAAGCCTAATGTAAGTAAGACTTAAGGGTTAATTAATACCTAGGGTTAAACTTAATTAAGGTTTTATTGTGTTAAGCCTAATGTAATTAAGGCTTAAAAGGGTCACTCAGGTTTAATTGTAGTTTAAACCTAATTAGAATTTATTTGTCTTATGCCTAATGTGATTATGGCTTTTAAAAGAGAGTTAGATAGGTATAATTGTAGTTTAGACCTAATTAGGGTTTCTTTGTGTTAAGCCTAATGTAATTAAGGCTTAAAGAGAGTTAATTAGGTATAATTAGGATTTAAACTGGCTTAAAGAGGGTTAATTAGGTCTAATTGGGATTTAAACCTAATTATCACTTACTTATGTTAAGCCTAATATTATTATGCCTTAAAGAGGATTAATTAGGTCTTATTGGGATTTAAACCTAATTAAGGCTTATTTTTCTTAATCTTAATGTTGTTAAGGCTTAAAGAGATTTAATTAGGTGTAATGATGGTCTATACTTAATTAGGGCTTTAGTGAAATTAAGGCTCACTTGGATTGAACCTAGATGTCTGAGTTTGGTTTAAATCCACTTTGGATTGGATTCAATTTAAAATTTAAGTCTATGTCGATTAAACCTAAGGGATTTTCACTTGGGTCTATAAGGGTTAGACCCAATAGTCATGAGGAGATGACTAAACCCCATGTTAGTTAGGGTTTAGGTTCACCCTAGATCTAGTATATGAGTCATACCTAAGGTTCAGGATTTGTTCAATCCTACGTGTCATTCAAGGCTAAGTTTCAAGCCTGAGAAATTTCAAGGTTTAAAATGTAAATTTAAAATTTACAATTTTGACCCTAAATGGTGAAAATGTCATTTTAAATTTTCAAATGGCTAAAAATTATCTTTTTAGAATTTAAAATTGTCTCTCTAAATATTTTAACCTTTTTTAAATTTAACTTCCAATTTCTTGATTTTTTATGATTACTTTCGAAATAATTACAAAATTTGATAGAAATTAGAAAATTAGACTCTATGGAATTTTCCTATCCTTGGAAAAATTAGAGGATGTTCTTAAGGACATAAAAGTTAATCCCTAAAATTTTTAGATTTTTTTTATTTATAAATAATTTTTAATAATTAAATTACTCCATAAAGTAATTAATTAATTAAAAATTAAATATAATTTATTAAATTTTGAATTCACTATCGTAATATTTTCCTCATTTTTCTGAATTCAGGGGTATTTTTTTCATAATTTTTTATTTTATTTTCCTATGTCATGATAAGAATTTTAAAGGGTTTTTGTCATTTTCTGAATTAAAAATAATGTAAAATTCTGAATTTCCTATTTATAAAGTGCAGCACCCAACTGGATCACAGATCCGTCGAAACCTTACGTGGTGCTGTCATATTGATGGAGATTTGCACATGTATGCTGAGCTGGCCTGCGATTCTATCTATTTCGTTTGGACAGATCCATGGTCCGACTCAATCTAAGCTGTCCATTTTTGGTACACGGAAATTGATGACATCAGTTCATCATCTCAAAAGGAGATGAACTGATAGCCATTCATGATCAATACCTAATTTCTCAGTAGATTTTTAATGAAACTTCATAAAAATTGTCCCAGAAGCTTCATCTAAAGGAGACACTCACATCTATATGGTGATGTATAAGTTTTGAAATGGTTCTCTTCACAATGTCTGAAAAATGAGTTGAAATTAGGGTTAGGAGCCATACCTTGGCTTTAGAGGATGAAATCTTGATTGGAAATGTTCAGAGCTTTGCCTTGAGCTTAGAAAGCTTCCTCTTGATTCAATTTTAGTTGGAATTAGGTCCTGGTATAATTTTGATGAAATGGGGTCATGATTTCATTGAGAAATAGGTTAGAGCCCATGAGGAGGGTCAATTTTGATTGGAAACCTCTTCGTAGAGCCTAGGGGAAGCTTCTGGAAGAGTTAATTTGAAGTTTTGAAAGGGTTTATGTCAGACCCAAAAATTGCCCTTGAATTGGGTAATGAAATTGGAGCACGTTATTGGGTTTCAGGAGCTAATTTCATGGGGAATCAATTCTTTAGGGTTTGAAGTATAAGTTTGTTGTTGATAGTTTTTGGAATTAGAGACTTTCAGTGAGTCTCCTTCTTTTTAGAGCTCTTGGGTTACCCATTTTTATAGCCATTAGAGATATCCATGAAGCTTGGGATGAGTTGGGGAAGGTTGGTGGTGGTGTAGGGGAGTTCAGAGAGGGTAAGGGAGGCTGTGCATATCCATCTTACCTCTTCCCCATGAATTTTCATCATGAGCTTAAGAATGGATATATTGGATTGGTATGCTTTGTTCTTCCCACATTAGATGGCTCAAGAGGTGGATAAGGCTTCTTAAATTGGTCTGGACTAACCTCCCCCACATGAGTTTATGAGTTATTTAATAAGCTTGAAATCAAATGACACATAAGCCTTATATTTACTCACTTCCATAATTAAGTCATGGTGAGTTTAAGCATGGATAGGATGATGAATTGAATGAGTCTTTCTTTTATTGGGTGAAGGGTGAGGTGAGTGTTGATCTCACCATGTCTTCCTTCTATGGTTCATGAAGGAATGACATTTCTTCCCTTTTCCTCTTAATGACCCCATGATGATTTTTTTTTGACTTGAGTCAAAATGGTGGCTCATTGGTCCTTTATGAGTGTTTGACAATCATGGTAGATCTCATGGGTCATGGGTGACCCATTGGCAATTTTTCATGTGGTGGATTAAGGGTTTAAGTGTAAAACATGGGTTTAGTCTCTTTAATTAATTAAATAATTAATTAGTTAAGAGAATAAAATAATTTGATGAAAAGTCTAAATTTTGACAAAAATTGTAAGGTTGACTAAGTTTGACCAAGGTTGACCATGGTTGACTAATTTAGGTCCAAGGTTGACTAGGGTGACTTACTTGACCTTTTTATGGTTGAGTTAGTCATGGGGTCATTGGGTTTGACCAAGGTTGACCAAAGTTGATCATGCTGGTCAAATTGACCATATGTGATGCCTTTACCATATGATGATCATTTGGGTCTATTGTTGACCAAATGGTTAATGTGGTAACCATGAGGTTCAAAATTGACCATTTTGACCAAAGCTTGATCAATGGGGTATTGGTTGACCAAATGGTCAAGTTTGACCAATTTGGTGTCAAGGTTGACCAAATGGTTCAGTTTGACCTATTTGGTGTCTAGGTTGACCTAATGGTTCAATTTGACCAAGGTTGACCAAAGTTGACCATTTTGATCAGGGATGACCAAATTTGACCCTAGGGTTGACCAAATGGTCAATGTCACATGGTTTATCAATGCAAATTTTCCAATTTTTGAGTATTTTAGGTGAGTTCATAAATTAGTCAATGTCACTATCCCTCTCTACTTAGGGTGAATTTAGTGATCAAGATGATCCTTAGATTTTAAGAGATATCTGAGGATTTTGAGTTGATGTAGGTAACTCAAGGAATATCCTGTCTCTAGGTGTCAGTTTATTGTCCTCACAAAAGTGAGGTCAACAGTGATGTTAGGTTGACCCCTTGACCAAGCTTGACAAGTTAAATCATAAAATTGACCAATTGACCAAAGATGACCAATCAGGTCCTAGGATCGACCAAATGACCAAGTTTGATCAATTAGATGTCAAGGTTGACCAAATGACTAAAATTGATTAATGAGGTGTCATGGTTGACCTAGTAGTCAATGTGATGACCATCGGGTCCAGAATTGACCAAATGGTCAATGTGGTGACTATTAGGTCTTAGGTTGACCAAATGGTCTATGTGGCAATCAAACCAGTGTTTGTCATCATAATTTGAGCCCAAGGAGGGCACATTAGGGATTAATCCAATTCTTAGGGTTTGGAGACCCTAGATGAATTCAAAGGGTCAATTTTGGTAGACCTCTTGGTAGACCTCCTCCTATGGTGGATATAATGATCATGGTGATCATTGAGATTTTAAAAGAGCGTCAGGGGATCCTAAGCCAATGTGGATAACTCGAGACATGTCTTGTTTATAGATGTCAATTTGGGGTAGTTTTTTTATAAAAATGAGGTCAACATCCATCCCATTAGCGAAAGAGAAAATTAACATTGGCGTAGACATTCTTCTGCAGATAGGATTGAGAGCATTGGTCTCATCATATGCTTCCTTCTATTGTGGCAATTTTATGACGAAATGAACTTATTCAACAAATTTGTTGTTTTTTTTCAAAACAATATTCAAATACATCTTTATTTATCTTATTTGAATTTATTTATGTGGTAAAGTTTCCAAATTTTATGGGGTTTTATTTCACTCGTAATTATTAGAAAAAAGGTTTTAAGAGTGGAAAACCGACAAAATATTTTGGCAACAAATTAGACACATGGAAGAAAGAAGGAGAAACAAAAGGCCTAATCTGAATCAGCATGAAAGGGTGGACTTTGCACCGAACTCACTTTGCAGGTCCGCTGCCAGTCTAACATCTATTGGGGGCCCACCCAACTTTTGAGAGGCAGAAGGACCCCATAAACTCTTTGTCTTAAGGGTATTTAAACAGTGACTTTGAAATCTAAGAGAAGTTGACTACACCTACTAAAGATAGAAATGAGCGAGGTATGAAAATGGAAGAATGGTAGCCTGTCCCCTACGAGGGACATGGACACACTACCGATTTATGAAAACACAATCATCTAATCATTGAAGGAGAGAGGAACTCCTCCCCAGTGGATTCACTAGAAATTGTCAGTCGCCAAATTGCAGTGTTTGAAAATATATTTAATATATATATATATATATAATTTTGAAAATTAATATTATAATTATTGAATATACGAGACCAAACTGATCTAATATATGCAGTAGTTTAAATTGACGAGCATAATAATGCAAGTGATGTACCTATCCTGGGGAATAGACCATTACTTGATAGTGAGGCTCGATTAAATAAACTAAAAAAATTCAAGTCATCATTTTTGGTTTGGAAAACATTTTATGTTGACCAAATAGTTTTCTTATCTAATATAGAAGATTATATAAGGTTTACATTAAGCTAGGTTCCAAAGTTCCCTGCAGAAGCAAGCCCCTATAGTTATTTACATCTTAAGTAACCGAAGTCGCTTAAAATACTCTCGCTTTAGATCAGTGATTTTGCTTTCAAGCATTTCAAAATTTAAGTCTTTGACATTGGAAGTTCAAAAGGAATGAATCTAATTGAGATAGTTATTTTCAGGAATCCAAAGGAATGAAAAGTAGGAGATGTCATTGATCCGAGGGAAACCTCATTAATTTCTCAAATTATCCTACTATTTGGCTTCAATTTTGAAAAAATATTATTTGATGTTTCATCTTGCTAGTTTCATTATTTAAGGCTTACAATTGCATGACACAGTCATATAAATAGCCAGAAAGATATGAGATTTTATATCGTAACGAACGAAAAAACCTCAGAGCCTAAAGCCAGTTAGGGCTTATATTGCACAACATGGCTGTGCAAATGCCTAAAGATAAATTGAGGATTTATGCCTTACTAGACGTGATACCTCAAAATCCTATGGCTTGTTATTTAATTCTAAGGAAAGTTGTTGTTGTCGACCTATTTTCTATCTCAAAGTTATTCTTCTGTACATTCTTGTCATGCTGCCTAGAGAATTAGCTCCAAGGTCCTCGTCAAAGTGACAGCTCTAGGTAAGAACATTATGTTTTATGTTTCCTTTCAATCATTATTAATCTAATTAATTAACATGTATGTGTTTGGGATTTACAAAGATCCCTAGGTAAACCGACTACAATTTTTTATCTTAAAGGTCTTGCATTTACAAAAACAAAATTAAAAGAATAGTAAAAAAAATTCTTTAATAAAGTTGTTGTAAATATTTAAATGAGCGTACTTGGGCCTATGCTACTACTACATTGTTAACATCATAAAACATAATATAATTATATGAGATTTAAATAACTTACATTAAAGTAAACAAGAGCATATGGTATGGGAGAAGTCAGAAAATGAGTCATAGTAAAACACAAGCAAGTAAAAGTAAATCATAGTCACATATGAAAGATCAAAACTAAGTGTAAGAAATTGATAAAGGTGTGGGGCTCAGAGCTGGACTGTGTGCTTCCCAGCTCGAGTACGAGCTACCAACCTGATAAGCAATGGATGGTAGTCCTAACCTCGATCCAAGTGATTAAACGTGGACATTTACAAGTTATTATTTATAATTTAATTTTCATGCATGTAGAATTTACTTTAACAGGAAAAAGAAATTTTATTTATATATATATATTTGCAAAGTAGTGTAGTCCACAGGTTAATTATTTTAATCAAGCTAGGACTATCGACAACCTAAGAGTATCGGGGGCAATCATCTACGCAAGTGTTATCGACTAGTATCATCAGTCCTTATCCTCTCCCCTTTTATTAAAGGTCCTCGACGTAGGACATACAACTTCTTATCCCACGTTTTAGCACAAATTAGCATCTTCATCATCGCCTTAGCCAGCTAGACCTCAGACTTATACAAGTCCGAAAATTCATATGTGGCAAAAAAAATATCCCAGTTGCTCAAGGATTTAAATAACTTAGAGAAGACTTAAATCCTTGAGCATTGGGTCATTAATGTAGGATAAGTAGTGTAGGGCATTTTTATTGATTTATGTGAATTAATAGATCCTCATGGATAACTTAATGTAGGATGATTTTCTTGAACAAAGTGTAATAAGTTCAATTGTTGACACAGCTTATCATCCTCAGAATAGTAGTTTTGTAGAAATATCCAATCAAAAAATTGAAAGAATATTGGAAAAGACCATATATCCTAATAGAAGAGATTGGTCTGCTAGACTTGATTCTACATTATGGGCTTATAGGACTGCTTACAAAACTTCTATAAGAATGTCACCATATAGACTCATATTTTGAAAAGCTTGTTATTTGCCTAATGAATTAGAGCAAAAATCTTATTGGAAAATAAAAGAGTTTAATTATAATCTAAAAGATGCTAGAGAAAAAATGATTATTACGATTAAATGAGCTTGATTATATGAGAAATGAATCTTATGAGAATGCAAGAATTTATAAAGAGAAAATAAAAATGATGCGTGATCAAGGAATTCTAAAAAAGAATTTTGAGTTTGGAAAATAAGTTTTATTATATAATTCAAGACGGAAATTAATTTCGGGAAAACCTATGTCCAGGTGGTCAGGACCATTTTTTGTGATAAGAGTTTATCCAAATGGATCAGTTTATATTGAAGATCCTAAGACTAGAAGGATAATTAAGGTAAATGGACATATGTTAAAAACTTATATATGTGGAGATAATCCTACATTTGAGGAGATCTTAATGTTGAGTCAACCAGATTAAAACATTATACATGTTGGGCTGACGACATTAAACTAAGTGCTTTGTGGGAGGCAACCTATTGTTATCAGTGTAACTGACTTAATTATTGATTTTTGTTGTGATAATTTTTTGATGTAAGTTGGAGACTTATATGATTATGTTGGTACAAATCATTATTATATTATTTGAATTGAAGATTAGAAGAAAGAAATTTGTATTTTGAGAAAGTTGGCTTACCACTATAGCGCTAGATCTGGCGCTAGAGCGCCATAGTACGACTAAATTCCTTGGAATTGCCAATATTCAATTTTTCTTCCCTCTTTTTCTTTATAAATTGTCTTAGGATGGGAAGGGAAGCATTCCTTTGATTTTTCTTACCATGTTGGTGGGATTTAAGAGTGGAGAAATCAGTTCCTATTTTAAGGATCATGGAGAGCAATGACGTTGGGAGATTTGAAGATAAGAAGATGATGCATAAGGATGCTCATACATATTTAAATATATTTCTTGCATTAAGTTTGGAGAAACTTATGGACAAACTTGGGAAGATTGAAGGTGAGAACCCTCAATTGCACACCAAGCTTGAAAACTTGTTCCAAAAATATGAGCATTTAGACTGGCAATTGAAACTCAAATTTAATAATTTGGCATGTTTTTAAGACTTTCAAGTGACAATGTATAGCACAAACAAGTCGATAGATGAGAAATTTGCTTCAGACTTCCTTGTTCTCATTTCTATCATTACTACGCTCAGAATTGTTTGGTGGGTGAATAGGACAATGGCACCTCCAATCACAACTGGGTCTAAAGTGATTTCGTAGAAAGAAAAATGTGCTAGTATTTTGATCTTTTGTGTAGTGTGCCGATGATATCTTTGTTAAAGTTTTTGAACTTCTAGACGATGTGTTTTGTGTTGTATTGCCTTTTATCTATGAATTTGTTGTGTCGTTTGTATTAAAAATAGTATTAATATAAGAAAACCAATTCTATGTTGTTGTTATACAAAGACCTTATAGGATGGATCGAGTATTTGAATGTTAAACTTTGATTTATGTAGAACCTAAAAATTGCCATTCAATCTGGAAAATAAGACTTAAAACATCTTAAATTTTTTGTTCTCTATCATGTTATAAAAAAAATGTAAAATTCTGGGTGTATTTGAATGATGCTATAGCGCCATCCTTGGCGCTATAGCGTTAAGCCAACTCGAGAGCAGGTTCAAGGGGTTGAACCGCTGGTTGATGCCATTTTTGACTTTGGTTCTTCTTCTTCCTCTATTTTTCACATTTTTGCTCCAATGGGGCTTGGATTTGTGCTTGATGCACTTAAAGCAAATACTTCAAACTCTAGATTTCATCATATTTAGGTAAGATCTTTATCTTTGCTTTTGAAAATTTTGATTTCACTATGGATTTCTTCCACATTGTGGATATGGCCAAAAATTTCAAAACATGGTGGAAATGGTGAGAAATCCATGGTTAAATGATTATTTAGTTTAGGATGTGTTTGTTGGAATTTCTAGACTTTGTCTTGGTTCTTAATATGAGAAGAGGAAAAGGAAAGGGAGTTTTTGATGCCGATAAATTTGTGAGTATGAAAGCACAGGACCAGTACAGCGATCTGCAATCTAAGAAATTGATTGCAGAACAAAGTTTCCTTTACCTAGGTGGAACAATAGAATATTTGATTGTAGAGCGATAGTGAGAAAATTTTTGTTATTTCACTGTCGTCGCTGTATATTCTGTGGTAAGAGAACCCTGCGCGAATTTACTTGATGAATTTGATGATTTAGTTTATGTTAGAAGGCAATATGAGGATATAAGTTCTGCTTGTATCAATCATATTTACAAGTTGCATTGTGTTCCTACTTGTTGCTAATCTAAGTTTCAACCCACTGAAGAGGAATTGGACAAGATTATGTAATTTTTGACTGATGGTAATAGGTTATAGAAAATTAAGAATGGACGCCTGATAAAATTTTATTTCTCTAAGCTAAATGTTCATTCTCGTGCCTGACATTATTTTATTTCTGGTATGTTTCTTACTACTAATCACTTCAGTGAGGTAACTCAAGAAAAAGCCACATTGAACTATTTCATTCAAATGAACAAATCAATTGACATCGGCTCTTTAATTTACAAGAATATGCTTATTTCTTCAAGGGGAGGAACTAATAGAGGTGTGGTCCTGCTGTGATTACTACTATGTGTGTTGAATCTAGATTGAAATATGAGATTTGGAAAGAAGTTTTACCAGTTCATAAACCTAGTAGAAAACTAATTTGGAGATGTATGGAAAGCATACTGAAGTAAGATCTAGAAGAAGAGGCTCTGATATTTCTTCAAATTTATCTTCAGCTTTAACTTCTAGACCTTCTACATCTAGTACTAACTTGATAGATACTGTAATGGAAAAATTATTCATTCAACAAGGAGATATCTTAACATTACAGAATCAACAGAAGAGTTAGAAAGTCATGTTTCTTATAATGATGAGTATATGCATAGAAGAGTGGATTATGATATTGCTTATCATGAAGCATTTGAGAAATTCTTAAGGGGTGACTACTTGGTAGTATTTCTTACTTGCCCCAAATATATGCCATATAAACCTTTTGATATGGAGGAGGTTGTAGGCTTTGATGAAGAAGAAGAAGATGATGATGATGAAGGTGATGATAATGTGTAGTGTTATTTGTTTGTTTTGTTATGTTTTATTTTCTATTTTAATGTTTAGGTTTCCTATATTTAATTTGTTGTTTTATGTTAGAATTTTTAAATTTGTATTGATATAAATTGTTAAAGTTATGTTTATTGTACTAAAAGATTGCATTGTTAATGTTTATTTTTCACTTCAATGTAAATGCTAGAATAATCTTTTTATTTTTTTATTTTAGACATGCTAATTTTACATACTTTTATTACTTGTACTTGTACTATTCTATTATTTTTAAACTTTATAATTTTACTTTCTTCCTAAACTAATCTGTTGAAATTAATTTAAAATTTAAGTTTAGGGGAAGGGAGAAAATCTTTTTAAAAGAACTAAACTTTATTTGTCTTTAGAGAACTATATATTTTTTTAAAAAATTTAGCTCAACATAACATGTGGTATCTTAGGAGAACCTAAGATAACTATATTTTAAATGCTATAAATTTTATAGAAAACTTAAGTTAAACTTATTTTATAATAAACATTAGTTCTAAAGTTAAAATAATTAGTATGAGAGGATATAGTTATGTTTCCATTATTTAAAGTAAAGAAAATTGTATGGATGAAATTGTTAAGAATTTTAGAGTTTTGCTTTAAAAAGAAAGAATTAAGACTACAAAAAAAAATTCAAAGCTAATACAATTTTGTAAAAATAAGGAAATATGGAAAGTTTTTAACTTTAAGAAGTGGATGGAGGAATTCAAAATTATTAAAGATTACCCATATATAGTAATCCTCACATGACATGAAAAGAAAAGGAAAGGATTAAAAAAGATCCTAAAGAAAAAGAAAAGAAATTTCAAATGCAAAAAAGAAAAGCAAGAATGAAAAAGTGTGAGGAGAAGCCTGAGGACGTTCCTAATAAAAAATTGGCTCCACTGAAATCATCTTAAGGTGTTGGTCACCAAATTAGAAATTGTCGGTTGCCTGAATGGATATCACGACACTAAGCTTAATTTAATTTGTATATATAATTTGGAAAAAGGTAGTATTTTAAAATTTAAAAATATAAGACCAGACCAATCTCATATCTTCAGTAGTTTAAATAAACAAACCTAATACTACAAATAACGCATCTATCTCAAAGGGTAGACACACTACTTACTGGTAAGAGCTTGATTAAAAAAGCTAAAGAATTTAGGACATCTGTTTAAGTCCGCAAAAAAATATTTTTTATGTTGACTGACAAGTTCCCCAATTTAATACAAAAAATTACATAGAGTTTATATTAAGCTAGGTTCTTGAAAGTTTCCTATAAAGGCAAGCCCTTATAGTTAATTACATCTTAGATAAATGAAGTCACCTAAGAAAACATTGATAAAAATCAGGGGATATTGTCTTCAAGAATTTCAAGGGTAGGAGTTTTCAAAAGATCAGACAAAGAGGTGTGAAATGGGAATGACTCAAATTTGGAACATTTACTTCTGAATCCAAAGTAATAAAAACTAGGAGACGTCATGGATCCCGAGGAGAACCCCGGTGACTTTTTAAGCTATCCTATGGTTTGGCTTCAACTTCAAGAAGAAATAATGCTTGTCATCCTACCAATTTTATTAATTAGGGCTTACATTTATGTGAGACGGTCGCCTAAATAACCTGAAAGATGTGAGGATTTAGTTCGTGACAAACGAAAACCTTGGAATCTTAAAACAAGTTAGGGCTTAAATTGTGACTAAAGGCCTTAAAAGAAGTTGAGAATTTATGTCGCACTAGGCGGACGACCTTGACATCCTATGGCTTGTTGTTTAATTCTATGGAACGATGTGTTGTTGTAGATCCTCATGTTGTTGTAGATTGTTTTCGCAGAAGGCTACCCACAAAGCTAGCTCCAGGCTCCTCGGTGAGACAATAGTCCCAAATTCTAAGGTTTAATGGTTTAAATGATAAGTTGAACTTCAATAATGGAAGGAGTTAAGGTTGATTAGAGTGACACCGATTAGGATCCCACAGTTCCCTCATTTCAACATCACTATTTTCTTTGGATTCACTTAGTCCAAATGAATTTACTAAACTCAACTCAATGTATGAATTTACTAAACTCAACTCAATGTGTTCAATAACTGTGGGAAATCTTGTTAGCAACCGTATGATACCTACTCCGAGGGATTCCCGATCATCTGATAGAGATGTTTTAATTTAGTCACAATTTTTGTTTTAGTTGTTTTATTTGTGGTTAAATTTTGAGTTGTCTTTTATTTTCACTATTGTGGCGGTGAATTTTATCTTGTTTTTATTTCTTAGTTTTAGTTTTAGTCTGAGTTTTGCAGCTATCCTAAAAGTTTCAGTTTTGACATGCAGGGTGACCTTGTTGTTTAACATGCAAGTCTACAATCAGAAAACAAGAGATACAAAAGGTAAATAAAAGTAATTTGCAGTCTAAGGCAAATTTGGGTTATTAAGGATTCTATACCCACCACTAGGGTTAGGCTTGTAGTGCTTAGAAGTATTTATCATCAATCATGTTACCCTTCTAAATCCCATTAAATGAATTCAAAAATCAAGCCTAGATCACTACCAAGCCCTTAACAATATTAATGGGAAAAATATTAGCGAATGTTAGAATTTTAATTTAGGTGAATTGGATTTTGATAAAAAGATCACACCATCATTAATTATGGACTTAAAATATGTTACATATCATTTCCCTAACATAAGCCCATCACTTGAGAATCATCTAATTTTTATTAACTTCTAAGACTTGATAATTGAACAAATTTCAATTTTATTCTTATCATGGAAAGGTGGCAGGTTGGTTTTTACCTTTTGCCCATTATGTTTCAATCGTCCAAACATATTCATTTAAGATCAAAATTACCCATTCTTCCCTTTGATTAATCCTAAATTTTGATTAAGGCATCAAAATCTAAAATTACCACTTTGCCCTTATCGCTCTTCACCTCATAACTTATCAAGCATAATTCAAGTGACTTTAAAAGATTTTAGAGTACACTGCCCATGGGGCAACTAAAACATTAGAGGAGAAAATTTGGTTTTTTTTTCAAATTTTTTATTTAATTAAAATAATTATTTAAACCTGGAAAAATAGGATTTTCAATATTGATTTATTTAATTAATCAACTTAAATTTTTTGTTCATGAAAAAAATTATTAGAGGTTCCCCTAGGTAAAAGAAAACACTTAGGCAAAATACCATGATTTTTCAATTCAAATTTTAATTGTTATTTAATTATTTATTAACTTTAAAAGAATTTTTGTAATTATTCAGAAATTAAAATTTAATTGCAAAAAAATATTTTTTATATTTTTATCAAACCTCTCTAAGCTCAAATATCTTAGAGAAACAATTTTTTATATTCTTATGATTTCTAATTTACTTATTATAATTATTTTAATGAGAAAAGAAGGAAAATACATGTCAAACCATACAAAATTTTATTTTTGAACATAAAAAAATTAAGACACATTTTGAAATATTTTTGTATTTTTGGAAATTTTAACTATTTTAATTGTTTTTAATTTAAAATGTAGCTAAAAAATCAAGTATTTTAACAAAAATAACTTTTATTTTTCCTAAGTGCTCTGGATCACAAGGAACTCAAAAAACCACTTTTCAAAATTTTTTTAAGTGTATTTAATTTAATATAATTATTTTTGTACAAAAATGCAATGTTTCTTAAAAATCAACTTTAGTGGTTAAACTTAATCAAATAAATTCCAAATTTTCACAGTGGATTAAGATGATTTTTTTACATAGTTTGAAACTAATTTTTTCAATTTTTTATAAACATGTAATTTACATAAATTAATACAAGATATACACACTGATTTAAATACAAAAATGTAAGAAATTACTCAAACCATGATAATATTTTTCCTAAGCTTCTGTGACTATAAGAAACCTTTTAAAATTTTTCCCATAATTTTCCAAGAGTACTTTAATTTATGTAATTAATCTAAGCCAAAACAACCATCTTAGCTTTAAAATTAGGGTTAGAAGCACAGAAATGTCCCGTGACCTTAGAAAAATCAGAAAACATAGCCTCTATCATCAGAAATAACCCTAAAAATTTCAAGCTATTGTGAGCAATGTTTAGCCATAATAAATTGAAATACCACAGAGAGTATTTAATTAATTAAAAATCAAAGAGTCAAGAAAATAATTTTTCTTTTTTATCCACGTTATTCTCCTCTATTCACTGAGTAAGAGGGTATTTTTAAATTTTTTTATGATTTTTCTATGGAAAGATATGGATTTTCAAAGTTCTAGTATTTAAATAAATTCAGAAAATCCATATTTTCCTACTTAAATGTGTGGCTAAAGTGTGGTTGGCAATTTTGGGCTCTCTTGGGCTAGCTATTTTTGGCGCTTGAGGTGGTGGCTGGCCAGATTTCGGTCACTTATGGGCTCAGGGAGGCCAAGGGTGCTTAGTGATACTTAAACACTAATGGTACGACATGATGGAAAAAGTATTTTGAGTTAGGCCAAAAATGGGATAAGATCCCTTAAATCAAGGGACCATTGGTCCATATCCAATGTATGGTGGGCTAGGTGAGTCTAGCCTGGTCACTAAAGTTCAAAAGGTGGCTGTAGAGGCTTTGGTTTGATTAATTTGGCATGGTCTGGTCAATTTTAGTGCAGGGGTTCAATTTGGGTAAAATTGGCTTGAAGTTGGGTTTGGCTTGGCTAACCGTAACATTGGACTAAATTGATTAATCAAGATGATATAGATGTTTGCCACAAAGAGTTTCGAAAATATTTAGAGTTATTTTGAATTGATTTAGAGGGTCAATTTGAAGGATTTTAGTCATTTAGTCAATTTTGGGGGTGTTGGGTTAGACTTGGGTTTGAGTTGTGCTAGAGTTTGGTTAGGGCCAAATAGATTGTTAAAATTGGTCCTAAGGATTGTCATGAAGAGTTTTATTTAGAAATTGAATGGAAGTTTTGGGGCTATGGGGTTCAATTTGGTTGAATTTGGGGACATGGCTAATTTGGGGCAAAATTGGGGGTTTTGGTTCAAGTTGATCTTGAGTGAAATTAGGGCTTGAATAAGGTAAATTTAAGGCTATATTTGATATGGGGGACTTTTTTGAAGAGTTTATGATTCAAAATTGGGGCAATTGGATAGATTTGAGGTTCAATTGAGTGAGATTTTGGTTTTGGGTAAAATTGGGTCTTTTTTATTTGGGTTAAAATTGAACTCAATTGTGGGTCAAATGGGCTTGTATTTAGTTTCAATCAAGCTTAAACATAATGTTTTTGATTTTAGAGTTGAGATTGGGGAAATTGGAATCAAATTGATGGACATTGAGGGTGAATTGGGGTAATTGGGTTTTTTAAGGCAAATTGAGGCTTTTGGTCAAAATAGGCAAATTTATCAAATTGAGCCTAATGGAGTGGTTCAAATTGATTTTGGGGATATTTGAAGTTATTTGGAAGGCTTTGGGACAATTTGATTCACCAAGGGCATTTTGGTAATTTTGGCAAAATGAGGGGTATTTTGGTAATTTTGGCAATTTTAGGAAGTTTTGGGCAATTTAATTGGCTTGAAATGGTTTGAGATGATTTTTGGGAAAATTTGGATATTTTGGGTAATTTTGGCCAATTTTATGATCTTAAGGGCAATTTGGTAAATTGGGAGGATTTGGGGGCAAAAGGCTAATTTTGTTCTTTTAGTGAAATTGGGGTATCAATCACCCTACATGAGTAATGGACTAATAGCCTACTTTGGGTCCTTCATGTAATGGTCCTAGCTAAACCCTAGCTTAGGGCTAAGGGTCTAGAGGACCATCTACATGAGTCTCCTAAAAGGGTAGGCTTGGGGTTAAAGTAGTGAGTGGGAGTGTAATGTGCAAGTGTGTGTGTGTGAGAGCAACCAAGACCACGCCACCAAAGGGCTAACCATAATGCTAAGGAATCCTACGGGAACTCTCCTTGAGCTCCCCCATTTTGGCATCCACCGACTAAACGCTAGAGGTTAGGACCAATATGTTAGGAAGCCTTACTCCATTTAAGGTGGTCTTAAATCTATCTCAAAGATTTGTGTAGAGAATCAAATGCCTTACTCCATTTAAGGTGGCGTTAGACCGATCTCGCAGGATGAGAATAGGATGTCTTACTCCATTTAAGAAGATCTTAAACCTATCTTGAAGATTTTTGTAGAGAATCAGACACCTTACTCTATTTAAGGTGGCCTTAGATCGATCTCGAAGAATGAGAATAGGATGCCTTACTCCATTTAAGGTGGTCTTAAACCTATTTCAAAGATTTGTGTAGATAATTAGATGCATTACTAAATTTAAGGTGGCCTTCGACTGACCTCGAAGAATGAGAGTAGGATGCCATACTTCATTTACGGTGGTTTTAAACATATCTCAAAGATTTGTGTAGAGAATCACATGCCTTAGTTTGTTTAATGTGGCCTTAGACCGATCTCACAGGATGAGAATAAAATGCCTTACTCCATTTAAGGTGGTCGTAAACCTATCTCGGAGATTTTTGTAGTGAATCAGGTGCCTTACTCCATTTATGATGGTCTTAAACCAATCTCGCAGGATGAGAATAGGATGCCTTACTCCATTTAAGGTGGTCTTAAACATATCTTGAAGATTTATGTAGAGAATTGGATGCCTTACTCCATTAAAGGTGGCCTTAGACCAATATCAAAGAATGAGAATAGGATGTCTTACTCCATTAAAGTTGTCTTAAACACATCTCAAAGATTTGTGTAGAGAATCGAAAGGCTTACTCCATTTAAGGTAGTATTAAACCTATCTCAAAGATTGAGAATAGGATGCCTTACTCTATTCAATATGGTCTTAAACCTATATCAACGATTTGTGTAGAGAATTGGATGCTTTACTCCATTTAAGGTGGCCTTAGATTGTACTCAAAGCATGAGAATATGATGCCTTACTCCATTCAAGGTGGTCCTAAACCTATCTCAAAGATTTGTGTAGAGAATTGAATGCCTTAATCCATTTAAGCTGGTCTTAAACCAACCTCAAAGGATAAGAATAGGAAGCCTTACTCCATTTAAGGTGGTCTTAAACCTATCTCAAATATTTGTATCAAATTAGGGAGGAAGGCTCGATGACTCACATCCAACCTAAGTGGTGGCAGAAAGACCAGATAGAGAGGAAAGCTTGATGACTCACATCCAACTCAAGAGCTGATCAAAAACATTTTGCTATGTTTCGAAGGAAAGCTCGATGACTCACATCCAAACCAACAGGTAGCAGAAAGGGAATCAAAATCTTGATACTGACTCCGAGAACAACATGAAAATAGTACAGAGAATTTTTGGTGTTAAGCTCATAGATATGTAGTATGTGAAGATTGACATTGGTGAGGAAAATTTGTAAGATTTTGTGTAGTGTGAAACTTCGCAAGAATGTGAAAAAATTGGTGTAGACAAGGATAGTCGTGCTGCGAAAGCAGAGAGTAAGAAACCTCGAACTCGAGAGAAACAAACTTAACAAATTTATCAATTCCTTTTCTTCTTATCTTTATCACATTTAATTATCAAAGTAAATTTTTAAAATTTAATTTTCTTTGGTTGATTGAGTTTCAAATAATATTTTAAATTTTAATATCAGACTTTCATTGCATTTTCCTTCATTCATTATAATCCATAAGTAACGTATGGTTCCAGGACTCTTAAGCAATCACACAAAAAAGGCAATTTGACAAACATGTTGAAATCAGCAAGAAATTTCATTAATCTTCTCAAACATGTGTTACAGATTGAATACATGCCAAAGCATCAAAAGAGACAACATGCTGAATATATCTGAAACATCTTATGCTGAGTACATATCTAATATTGAACGCATCTAATACATTTCATTTCATAAAAGCTAGATCATGACCTAGTATAAAAAGTGTCCACTGACTGTCTGTCTACCCTCTATGGGGTGAGCTCCTAATCATGTTGACCTACTAAGCCACACTCCAGGACAAAAATTCCTTTTACGTGTACTTAGAGGTGAAACCATCTCATAGCTCGTACGGGCGCAGCTCCTCCAATTATGGATCCGATCGGAACCCATACGGTACTTTACTATCATCCATTCTTTTGAATGTGATAGACACTTTGCAGTGTTGTACCCCTGGAATGCACTGCTTGGCTAAGTCTACTCCATTTCCCTTCAGAGTTAGTACTGAACCCATTGGTAATGAAATCTCGATGGATCCTCTAAACTCCCCAGGGCCAATAACATCGATCTCTTTTCCAAACAGAGTATTATGTCAGCTCATGAAGGACATTATGCAAAAGGGCCTTATAAAATAATGATTGTCTATATGTGGAGGGATACAATCTCCTTCATAATAGATATTAATTATAAAACTATTTGGAATGCACTTTGCTGGTAGTATAATCCATCTTTCCATCCTTTTGATCATTCTCTTTATTTTAAAAGGTAGAGGGTCCACCTCGTCATATCTGAGGATACCCGGGGGTTCCCCATCATATCTTTGACAAAGTTATAGCAGCAACCACATTGGATTGTTATCCTTCCTTTCCCGCACATCCATTTCCGTGGCTCTGAGTAAGTTTTCTTCATTAGTAGACCAGCTTGACCTCTTTCTCTCAGTTCAAATACACAGTCCAGAGTTTTTCTTTCATCATTTTTAGAGAAGACCCTTGTATATAGTTCTAAGCCTTCCGAAATGTTGATAAATTTTTCTTGGATTTCCTCGTAGAATTCAAATTCTCACTTCTTAACTCTATTCATTCTTTCCAGCTTTGCTGTAGGAATCCTTTGAGATCTTCGGGGTGGCTCCCACATCTCAACATCTGCAAGATACCATGTCTGACTTGGCTCTGTAGATAATGGAATATACGATTCAATGTTCGAGTAAGATGTCTCCTGGCATCCTGTGTCAATGGCTATGAACTCCTTAAAAGAACTGTAGTGATCTAAATGAAGAATATTGCATATTGGGCATTTCATTAAATGCTTCTCCTGTCGATGCTTGTACAGGAACTTCAACGTTGCACATTGGGCAACCCCTGTAAAGTTCACCCAAAATCGCTGGTAGTATCTGCTTCGCAGCTAGCTCAGACTCGTCCTCCATAGCAGGTGGACTAGAAGAAGTCTCTCCCATGCAAAGATCATAGATTTTCCCCTCAGGAATCGGTGTGATTGTAATTTTTGCCTCTTTCATGTGTTTCTTTTCCTCACGTAAAAAAGCTTTGTGCTTGCAGTGATTAGCGTTATGGCATTGTGTTCTTCTTAATGTTGCATCCGTCACTCTTTCCTCATCAACACTGACTAAATTCCCTATCGGTGCAATTATTACGGATGACAAATGCTAGTCCCTTCCATCGGATTTTGTTGCGTCATCACTTTCTTCCTCTTTAGTGAGGAGTCTTCTTTAGTACCGGTCCTCAGCAGCGATGGTAATCCTTCTTTCTCTTAGCGACTGACTAAGTCTATCTGGGGACCCTCATAGTTCATGTTGACCTGAGCAAAGTTTAAGTTAAAGTCTACGATGCCTCCCTGAGCTGCCCTTTCTCTGTTCAATGCGAAATTCAAGCTGTCTCTAAAAGTGAAAATCAGCTTTTGTCTCAACATTTTTCTGCAAAAGACAGAAAAATATCAGTGCATTGAAATTCAGCATGAACAAGAAAAAAAATGAAGTTTTCATTAAACAAAAATTTTAATTTGTACTGGTGAAAATTTCTTATTTAATTTATTTTAATCTAATGGAATTTCAAAATTAGAGACAAAAGAGGAAATTAAAGTGAACAAATTCCAAAATTTTTATTTTATTGAGGTTAATTTTATTACAAAATTTTGGACTTTTCCATAGACGCTTGGCCAAATAAATAAACCAGAGCAATCAAAATTTCAAAAGGTTGATTTCAAGAAATTGTCACGTCGGGTAATATATCTTCAAGTAGCGGCCATTAATCGAAAACATGGATCATTTGCCCTAGAAATCCACGAGCTGGTAAGATCTTCCCAAATAGATCTTTTCTATGTCAAATGGTCACTCCCAAGTTGGTTCAAATTTTCCACCTATCATAATGTGTACAAAATCAGGTCTTTTAAGAACAAGAACGAGGTCACCAAATTTGAACGCCCATGGGCGGACCAATTTGTCATGAGCCTGCACCTTTCTCGCTTGGTAGAGTTCCAAATGCTATTGTGCTTCTAGTCATTTTCCTTCAAGAATTTCTAATTATTTAAGTCTGACTTTTGTACTTTCTTTGATTGTGATTTGTTTGGTGATAATGAATCTGAGAGATGGTGCCTAGACTTTTAACGATAGTACGACCTCAGACCCATACACAAGTTTGTAGTGTGTACATTGAGTGGGAGTTCTGAATGTTGTCTTGGAGGCCCAAAATGCTTCTAATAGTTTATTATGCCAACTTATTGTATTTTCATCCAATGTGTTCTTTAAGATTTTCACGAGCATTTTGTTGAATGCCTCAGCCAGGACGTTTGCCCTGGGATAGTAAATTGTAGAGTTCCTCCAGTCTATCTCAGGTCTTTTGACAAAGTTATTGATCCTTGTGCTCTTAAAGGCTCTCCCATTGTCAGAAATCACTTTGTGTGGTGCACCAAAACAGTAGATGATTTGACCTTTGAAAAAATACATAAAATGTTAGTTGTGACCTCTTGTAATGAAACTGCCTCTACCCACTTGGAGAAGTAATCCGTAACGACAATAATAAATATGTGTTCCTTAGAAGATGGAGGGTCTATCAGACCTATTATGTCTGTGCTCCAACAGTCGAATATCCATGAGGCAACGGTTGGGTGTATGACCACCCCATGCACTTGGCAAAGGTGACAACTTCTTGTTGTGTCCATGCAATCAAATATCATTGTTGGCCAATAATACCCAAGTCTTTTAATCTTCATTTTCATCTTTGTCTCTGACTGGTGAGCACCACACAATTTGACATGTACTTCTTCGATAATATTTTGTGCTTCTGCTCTGCTTACACATCACATCAACAACTGATCAAACAATCTTATATAGAGGACATCAACCACTAAAGCATATGACATAGCTCTTTTCATGATGTGATATGCATCACACTTGTCCTCTCGCAGCTTTCAAGTTTGCAAATATTCTATTAATGTCTTGTGCCAGTCTTCGTTAATGTTAACAACTGCAATCATCATTCATTCTTCATTTTCAAGTTTATGTACTTTATTGAGGTTGATTCAAGACAGAACTTGTCATCCTTGTGTTGTAATGTTGATGGAATCCTCCGGTGGACATGTCAGTTCCTTGGTAAGTTTCACTAGAGCGTCGGCATGGGCATTATCTCCTTAAGGAATCCGATATAGAGTTACATTAGGGATCTACTCTAACAATTTCATTATATACCGCTGGTATTCTGCTAACATTGGCTTCAAAATCTTATATTGTTTGACAACTTGTTGGATGATGAGTTGTGAGTTGACAAACCTTAAAATTACCTACTTTTCATATATGTTTTATGCTCAATTTTAATGATATTACATTTTAAAGGAAGATATTTTACATATTTTGGCTTTAGGTACAAGAAATAAACTTCTGGAGAAAATGAAGAAAAAATGGTGCAATTTGGAGAAAATGAAGAAAAAACGTGCAAGAAGGAAAATTCTGACTTTGCACAATTCGATATGTCATTCTATGCTTAATCTACTTTATATTTCTCACATGTTTTGAATGAAGTTACACTTTGAAGAAAGGTTGTTTTAATGCTTATTTTGTAGGTATATCTATTAGGAGTGACACATAACTGAAACAAGGTGAAATGGAGCTGAAACGAAGCCAAACGAAGCAAAATAGTGGAGCTACTACAAAGTGACGCATGATGTGCCAAAGCTGTGCATGATGCGCCAAAATCTAGAGATCTAGCACATGATGCGTAATAGCAACTTTTAGCAGATTAAGGTGGTTCAAGATGAATTTTGGGTGAATTTTCAAAGGGACACTAGTTCTAAACCCCCCTTGGAGTGATTCAATGCATCTAGACACTGGTTCTTTTATGAAGGGATATGTCTCTTGGATCAATGGATATGTCTTTTGAATTCAAAAGAGTTGACTTTTGGATAAAATTTTGGAGGGAATTTTGAATTCTTTTTGGAATGTGGTAGCCTTTATAAAAGAGAAAGAAGTCTAGAGCTTGAAGAGGAGTTTTGGTGTGTGAAGTGTGTGTTTGTGTGTGTGTGTGTGTGGCGTGAGAGAGAGAGGTAAGGGCTTGTAGATTTTCTTCAAATGTTGTAAGAGAAGAGGGAAGGTGAGAGATTTCTTTTTCATTGCACTTCTAAAAGAGAATTGAGAGTATTTGTAAATATAGAAAGGCTTGAAGAGAAGTTATAGGGATTTGCTTGGGAAGGATTGTTAGATAAGTTGTGTTTTTTTATTTCTTTTATTTTGTAAACTTATTTTTATTTATTAAATCCATGTTTTGTCATAACCTTCTCATGAGTTCTGAGTAGTCTTCTTTATCCTTCTCCTTAATTTGAGATATGGTTTTGTGAAGAATTATTTTTATTTTAAATGGTTTTAAATGTAAATAATTTGTGATGAATAGAACTTTAGTTTTAATTTACTTTTCAATCTGACTAATTGAAATGTTAAAATGTGTTGAGAAATATATGTTCCAAAAGAGCTACGATTTCCAAAACATGGGGAGAATCACATTTGATTTCATGGGAGAGTATTTTCTCCACAGATTTGAGTTCAAATAAATAAGGAAATATAATTTGTTGGATGCATAACTGGAGATTTTAAGGTGACAGATTAAAATCCCCAATTTGGTCCAGTTGATTGGAAACTAATGCGAGATTGTTAGCCCTCATGTGTAGTGGGAGCCATAGAGTGATAGCTAGTATCCTCCCAGTCTAAACACAAAATTATGGACCAAACTCTGGATTAGTTAATATTCTTTACTCACTCAAAATAGGGTAAAGAATAGAATTTCTCCTATTTGACACAAAATAGTTTATATATATATTTTCAAATGACGTTAATTTTCTTCACAATCCATATACTTATTGTAAATGGGAACAATACTTTCTTAAATTTGAACTCTTCGTCACAAAACTTTGTTTAGTCTCAGTAAATTTAACTTTGAAGTTTAGAAATTAGTGTAGTAAACTTAGTTCTTTTTGTTACATTTCTATTAGAATTCATTAAACCCATTTTAACTTATCTCTTTATTACTTTAATTTTTATAGTTTGAATATTGTGATTTATGTTATTATCATAAGAATTTCCAATTTCCAAACTAAGAATTGATAGCAGTAGACTAGAAATATTCTTAGGGATTTTTTATTGTGCTTCTCTATGGGATCGATACTGGGGAAGAAAGCCGTATATTACTTGAAGCGATACGTACACTTGCGTAGAACTTCTAATGCATAATCTATTTTATATATTTTATATAAAATTTTGATTTTACACATTAACCACTTAATATAAATTAGGTCAAGTTTTTAGCCATATTTTTTAAAAGCTAATTTACTGCGTAATTTTGGGACGAGTCAAGTTTTTGGCACTGTTACTAGTGGTTTAAATTAAGATAAAATACACAAAAAAACTATACACACTAGGGGCACATCATGAGTCACGGTAGATGGAAATATCTGTTATATCCATTGAGATTGCCAACTCCAATCTGGTGATCAATGCTTCATATTGTGCTTCATTGTTTGTACACTGCTCTGTTAGGTGGTAGGAGAATCTCAACAAAACCTTATCTGACGTGATGAAAATTATCCCAATTCCTACTTTTCCTAGTAAAACCATTTCTGATCCTTTGTCTTTCCCAGTTGATGAAGCCCAATAAAAGTACATTTCCCACTGTTTGGCACTGGATGGTTCTACTTGCTATATCTGCTCATCTGACACACATCATTGACTGGGGACTCAGTTGAAAGTGGGTGTGCTATGAGAAAATCTACTTAAATGTGTCCCTTGATAGCACGGAGGGGAACAAAAGTTATACTGAATTGTAATAAAATCATCGAACACCTTACTAAACATCCGGAAAGTGTTGGTCGGGTCATCAAATATTGTAACAGATTAACTTTCAAAATAAGGGCAATTTTATGAGAATGCATGTAATGCCTAAGCTTCTGGGTGGAAAAAACTAAAGTTAGACAATGCTTCTTAATAGGTGGATACTTTACCTCAATCGGTATTAGACGTCAACTCAAGTAGTAAAGTGAATTTTCCTTACCTCACCATTGACCTGAGCTAACAGGGCTCTGAGAGAGTCATCTAAGGCTATAGTATAAAGAATCATTCGTTTTTCCGGGATAGAGGCTGCCAAAATTGGAGATGTCATTAAGTATCACATAACATCCTCGAAGACCCGCTAGCATTTCTCTTCCCAAAAGAATTTGACATCCTCTTTAATTAATGTCGAGAATGGCTAACACATACTTGAGAGATTAAAAATAAAGCGTCTCAGATATGCAAATTTTCCTTGAAAGGAGTGTAGTTGTTCAAGCTTTTGGGAGGAGGCATTTCAAAGATAGATTTAATCTTATCTTGATCGATCTCGATTCCCCAATGACAGAAAACGATTGTTAGAAATTTTCTGGAGGTGACACCAAAGGTGCATTTTAATGGATTCATCTTTAAATTTTTTTATCAAATTCTACAACGAAAATCCTCAAATTATACAAATGGTCTATTTTCTGTTTTCTTTTGATGACCAAATCATCCACGCAGCCTTCCATTTGGTTGTGAATGAGGTCGTCAAAGATCTTCATCATTGCTCGTTGATATGTTGTTCCAGCATTCTTCAACCCGAATGACATCAGTTTGTAGCAGAAAATCCGATTTGGCATCCTGAAAGTTGTAAGTATTGTATCCTCTGGAGCCATCTCGATTTGGTTGTAACCTAATGATCCATCCGTGAAAGAGAAACTCTCATGTGTTGATGCAATGTCCACCATTAATTCTGGTATTGGTAATGGGAACTCATCTATTGGACATGCCTTATTTAAATCCTTGATATTGACACATACGTGGATTTGTCCATTTTTTTGGTTAAATGGTACAGTACTGGCTAATCATGTGGGGTATTTTTCTTCCCGCATAAAGTTAGCATCTATTAATTTACCTCTGCAAAGACTTGTTGCTCTATCTCGAGGCGCATTCTTCCGGGGGCTTATTTTACTGGAGTCATATCTTTGTTTAACCCGAGCTTATGAACTTCAACTTCTACTGACAGCCCCAGCATTTCATCATAGCTCAAGGCGAAACAATCTTTAAATTCTAACAATAACTTTATCAAATTTACAGATTCTTCCTCATTGAGTAGAGAACTTATAAAGGTAGGTCCGAGCTACTCCTTGGTCTCAAGGTTAATTTATTTCAATTCATCCTTTGTTGACTTAATTTCTTCTTCAAATTCGAGTGGGACATCATCTATTAACTGATATTGAGAGTCATCCCAATCCTCTTTCAAACCATTAGTAATACAAAATTCTGAGTCATCGACTGGTCCTATAATACTAAATCTGAGACCTTCTTTCGAGTTAGCAGTTCGACTTTTAACATTACATAATTTCTCAAAAAGTTATAGCTTATCTTTTGTACACAAGGAGAAAAGTAACCAAAAGGTAATTCCATCAATTCATTAGAATCCTCTTCAAAATTTACATGATTTTCAGAACTAATAGAAGGGGAAGCATGGTAAAACTTGATCGGCTTAAAACAAACACTATGAAATTCCTTGACCTTTAAACTCTCAACCTTTTGAGGGTGGATATGAGTAAGGGTCATGAAATTCACATAGTGGTTAATCTGATCATACATCGATTAATATTAATATTTCTCTACATCTTCCAAGGAAATCCCATACTTAGGTTTCTTCTGTTTTATCATAATCATTTCTTTCTCGAAGCTTTTTTCATCAGCACTTTCTTCCATGTTGATGTTGATGGTCGGCTTAGTCCACTCAACAATTGCGTTGGTTCTTCCTTTTCCATGTCCTCGGCCTCAATCTCGGGTGTATGGGCTAAAAGAACCTCTACCAGCTTGTTGTGAAGGAACGGTAGTAGATCGTCGAATCATAGTTAAATGGCCTCTTCTTTGTGATTCTTCTGAATCTTCCACATCGTTTGCTACAATTTTATAGGAAAAGACATTTCTCTTTAGAGGTGCATAGTAGGCGGTGTCTTCATGGATACCTAGTTCATGAACTGAAAATGGCTGTAAATCTCTCTTGATACAATGCTCTTTCCATTGTTTGAAATATTTGATACATTGGTGTAAAGATGATAGAACTATATTATGCTTGTTAATCCATGGTCGTCCTAGTAAAGTACTGAAGGAGGTCTCTACATTGATGATATGAAACTATGCGTTGTTACTAGTTCTCTAACTTTCATTAGTAGTGTAATCGATCCAAGAGCTCTTCCTCCTTTCTGGTTAAATCCAGTTAACATGTTTTAAGCTCTTGAGCTATAATATCCAAATATGCCAATGTTTGTATTCTCATTAAGTTGAGCAATGCTCTAGAATTCACCAAAACTCTGGATAATACAAATCTGCCAATATCAGCGGATATGTAGAGTTGTCAGTTATGATCATCGGTACCGAGCAACAAGTCTTCATCTGTGAAGAATATCCTAGGTTATTCCAAACTGTACTCCATCCATATTTTTCTAAATACAGATCTATTGGAATGATTGGCTTGGCCGTAATCATATTTACAAAACCTTATTTAGGTTATTTCAAATATTCCTTTAGGATTGTTATATTTCCTTCTTTGAAATTTCTCTTGAGCCTATCCATGAAAATGAAACAACCCTCTATTATATGTCCCAACATCCGATGGTAAGGAAAAAAAATGGGATACTCCTATTTGTCAACTTCTTTTGGCCTCTTCGATTATGGTAATCTGAACTAAAGCTTCTTCATTAAATTTATGAACATCTTTAGCATAGCCTCATCTTTGAAAGAATGTGTCCTCCTCTCTCATTTTGAAAGAGTAGAACCCATTCTACCCTCCGCTCGGTACTGTCCTCCCTGGTGTTACTGTTGGCTAGACTGACCATACTACTATGTTTGTTGTTGAGCATGCTGTGATGATTGCTGAGAGCTTTTGTGAGAATGCTCTGCATGTATCTTTATCGACTGTTTCCATTATTGACCATTGCCACTATTTCAAACTTGTTCTAAAATATTTTAGTCATCATGGACTTATCTGACATGTCTTGGGAATCCATATTTTTAACTTCCTCTTGTAAACTATTGGCTTTACTTAGCAGCTTTTCGAAGGACTTGATGGTGAGTCCCTTATGCATGAAAGCTACTAGCCCATGTATGCTTTAGAGTCGAATCTCAATCGCATGTTGTTCCTGTAGTTGAGTTTCACATTTCATACTAAGGTTTCTCCTCCTCAAGATGTAATCAACTAAGGTCTCGTTAGGCTTTTGCCTCTCTACTACGAGATCTCCAATAGAAACATGATGCTGCGCTCCAGAAAATCTTTTCATGAACAACTGTCTAACTTGATAAACATCTTGATTGATCCGTTGGGTAGCTCGGTGTACCAATCAAATGCAATCCCTGATAGGCTGCTGAACAACTGTCAGGAGAGCAAAGCTTCATTACCTTCGGTGTTACCATAACTAGCTTGGAAATGTGCTAACACTCCCTGGGATTTTCTGTCCAGTCGAATGTCTTAAATTAGGTGACACAAAACTCTTAGGGTAGGGTACGACATCAAACTCCTCTTAGTAAGGTCAACCCCTTGAAATCAATGCACCACCCTTAGATTGGGCTAAGGCCTTCCAAACTTGTTGTTCGACCAACTATTTAATATCTTTCTCTGGTAAAGTACTTGTGAGGAATCATTCTTTTGCTAATCTTCTCCTTTGATGGAGGCAACTTCTCTCCTTCCAATCGGTGATATGACTATTTCCGGCTGGTTGACTCCTGGATAAGCTACCTGCTGTGACTGGGAATGTCCATAAAATGTATCCATGGCGGCCATGTGGCAGCCATCTCCTCCATTCTCTTTTTGATTTGGCTGATTATTCATCTCTTAAGAAAACAACCCTGCATAAATCATCCACGACATTTCCGTTAATGAGAGGTTGGGCATCACGCGCAGATGAAACAACTCTTGTCTCGATGACATGAGTATCCATGAAATCATCATCAACATAATCGTTAAAATTAAAATCTTCATCATCATCAATGGCTACTCCATGCTTTTTGGCTAACTCAGAAATCTCAGCCCTGAGATTTTCAACTTTCTTTTCAATTATTCATTCCTGGATTATTTTAAGATCTGGAGGATTTTGCTGAACATCTTCCACTTGTTCATCAAAGTTGGTAGCAATAGCTGCAATGATGTCTGATACTTCAGACCCTTGCTTCGTTCCACATTCTTTCCCTATGGGCTCATTGAACCGTATTGGTACGATGACCTTGGGTATCCATACCTTCTTCTTTTAAGGTAATGTATTGAGACGAGGTGTCTTGACGGAGGCATCAGTATATCGAAGCGTTGACATGCTCCACGCGTTGGAGACCAAGTACAACATCAGGTGACTTTTTTATGTTCTCCTCCTTTTAGGTACTCTTATGAGAAACAATAGATGGTATCCTCAGACCCAGATGTGACTTAGCTGGACGACATCTTGTAGACCTTGGAGCGACAGCGACAACAAAATCTGTGGTAGTGATGGTAGTATCAACTCGACTCCCTAGACAGAACATGACGGGAATACGAGCTGGGAAAACTTCAATTTACTTCTGAGATTGTCGGACAGATATAACATCTCTTAAAATCTCTTTCTTCATCCGAGGGGACACTGCACTTACCAGTCGCTTAAGCAGCTCAACAACTGAACATCCTTCTTCAGCGACTAATCTCTGGAACATTCTATGGTCTTTAATGATAGGAGCAAGCTTCTCCCTCTCCTCACTACGACCATGAAACTATGGTAAGGTAGCAACAATCTTTTGAATACTTTCATATTCAGTAGTATTCATCAATGGGTGAAAACTACTCCCTCAATGGAGTGGGAAGGCCTCCACTAATCTAAGTTCCCCCTGGTAAGGAAACTCATCAACATGTATCTTTTTTGGAATTTGTGCTTTAGCAGTCTTCAGAGCCCTTTGACTGCGGTTTCTTCATTGGGATCGAGTTAACGACGCAAAATTCAAACTTGATCCAATTTCAAATATTGAAGTGGGATGGTAAATTCTTCAGTTGTATCTTCCACAATCATGACCTCATTTCCTTTGGCAAAAAAGGGGACAACAGACTTAGCAGGTACTGGGGCAGCAGTTTTCACCTTGTTGCTAGAAGGGAAATCTTATGGATAAATTACGTTAAATTCAATGGAAGGCTCATGTACTTTTGGAGCGGCAAATTTCATTATGATGAATGGGGCTTTTCCGAGAATGACTTCAAGTTTATCGAATCCAGTTCCAAACTTGATGGTGGGAGCGACATTGCGGGTATTGCGGGTAGTTGGCAAGTTGCAGGAGAAAGTGAGCATCAGGAACACCATTGTAGCAGCTTCAAAAAGAAGCTCTGGGGTTAGTTATCTAGCAAAAAATTTATAATTTTAGTGTGAACACTAAAATTAATAAAGGTCAATGTTATGCATTCATTCCCTTTTTGGTTCTCTGGTTCATTTGGATGGCCAGAAATCATGCTAAATTTGAGGGAAAACCAACTTCCGTTACTGTGGTGGTGAGAAACAACATTTCTTTCCTCCAAAGATTGATCAAACTTAAAAATTTCCTAATATATGTACTTCTTCCCTTGGAAATTCAACTCACCCCCTTATCTGTAAAGTGTTTTGGAGGCCTCCTGTTCCCTCTATCATCAAAGTAAACACTAATGGGAGCTTCTCTAAATTTGGTATTGGTGTGGGAAGGGTTTTTAGAATTAATAATGGGAAGTGCATGCTTTTCTTCCATGCCCCTGTAATTGCTTCTAATGTTCTGGAAATTGAACTCATTGCTGTGTATTAAGCTATTATGCTTGATGTCAAGACTAATTGATCTCACTTGTGGATTGAAGTGGACTACACTTTTTTTATTGATCTGATGGAATCCGAGTGACAGTATTCTTGGTACCATTCTTACTAGATCCAGAAAATCAAATGGGTGAGCTCACAAATCATCACACAATTCTCATTCCACTACAGAGGAGGAAACAAACCAACTAATTGGCTTGCTATATAGGGCCTATGCTCAAACTCTTTTTTTGTATTCTCCATCCCCCCACCCTCTCAGTTTTTTGCTTTCAGAGGACCTTCTTGAAGCTCCCCATTTCAAAATTGTAAGCTAATTTATCTTCAATAGAAGGCTTTTTTGTTAACATATATATCTATACATACACACACACATATATATATGTATCTATGTATGTATATATATATATATATATATATATATATATATATATATATATATATATATATATATATATATATATATATATATATATATAT
>NEWO01000210.1:835093-872298 GCA_003013225.1 Phalaenopsis aphrodite
TATATATATATATATATATATATATATATATATATATATATATATATATATATATATATATATATATATATACACACATACATACATACATACATGTAACAAGATAGAAAACCATATGAGAGCATAAGAGATAAAATTGAATCATTGCATGTCGGAAAATAGAGGAGACGATACTTTAGGTTTTCAAAATATACAATAATCAAAGTTCTGCCACATGAATCTTTAAGACAATACTTATCAAGTGGCTAGACTTTGTAAGTTTTATGTATAAAAATATAATGACTTAAGAGTCTTTTTGGGGCAGTTGCAGCTTATTGAATAATCTGCTGATAAGTAAGTGCAGTGACTATTACAAATTTTTATTTTTTTGGAAAAGTCAGACCTCAGTCAGGAAGCTGTTACCGCACCTACACCTAAATAGGTGCGGTGTGAAAAAATAGTTTTCAGCGTTTTGAAAACGCATAAATTGTCAAAGCGCAGTTTACCCAAACAGTTCAGGTGCGTTTTAAATACGTCACCTCACCATCAAATAAGCTAAGCAAGCGGGTTTATTCTTTGAATTTTTTGAGCTAATTTTTCTTAATTATTGAAATATTAGGCTTAAGTAAAATTCAAATGTACCGAAATCCTTATAAAAGCTTTCTATATTTTGACATAGGGACCCATAAAATATCACAAGTGGCTGGAAAAATAATTTGTGGAATCTTGCATACTACATATAAACCTATTATATTTATTTTTGTGGGTCTCAAGTTTTTGGATTCTTGCTAGCAAATGTAAACTATTATGTAGAAACCAAACCATTATTGTAGCGCATGAACTTTGTAGAAGCATATCTTGCCTTTTTTATTATTATTTAATCATAAGCCTTTAAAAAAATTAAATTTTAAATAATTTTGTGCATCAAACTACTTATAATATGAGGAATAATATATCAAAATTTACAAAAAATTAGGCGAATTCGCACTTCATGCAATTTTAAAAGCATGTTGTCCTGCTCAAGTTCTTGACAAAGTATAAACATTTATAATTTGATTTTTAGATGAAGCCACTCAGTTCTGTAATTCTTCAATTGTTAGCTATATATCATTCATAGATCTTATGGAAGACATCTCTAATATTGTTTTTATCTTGCTTAGATTTACCTTGATGCTTTTGAGGTGAGTAAAAATCTAAAGAAAATTTAAGACTTCACTCGTACACTTAAAGGCATAGAGGCAAAAAATAGATTTCTTTAATGTAACAAAGTATTTTGCTAAATCTGGATTAAGCCACTTTAGAGCCTTGTTTTTCATCAGTAATTAGTAGACTTGAGCATGTAATCCATCATTCACTAAAAAATGGTTCCTATAATTTTCAAATTTAATGGCTAGTTCCTCTTTATAGAATTAGAACCCACCAACCATGGCCGGCCAATTTTTTAAAAATAATATATTTAAATTTATACCACTAAATTCTTATATATTAATAAACATAGAAACATACTATTAAAATGAAGGCATTTTCATACTAACATGCATAACACCCAATCTTTTATCTTTACTTATCTAACACATAAACTTTGATATTTTATTCACCATCCAGCCACCTGGGCCAGCCAGCAAACGCCGACGAATCCAGCAACAAAAAAAGAACTCCAGAAGAGCCAATTCGAGCCGGAAAAACTGAAGGGCCCATTTAATAAACTATTTTTTTTTTTAATTATGCTCCGTTAATTCTGAGCATGCAATGATGATCCATAAGCTTTATTTGAAGATTGGAAAATTTCTTTTTGCACAGCAAATAAATTGTTGGTTCTAAATTATCATAGTACTTTCGAAATGTAAAATATACACTATTTTGATTTAATTCCTATGCTTCCTTACATTATTATTATTCAAGCCGTTCGAATTTCGATAAATCAAACTAAATAATGTACACAGGAAATCCAAAAATGAATGAATACGATAACTTCTGCTGAAATTTTTGCACAGCGCAACAACAGCAGAGGCGCGGATATGTACTACCGCAAATGTCTCCTCTAACAAGTTTGGAAGACTCGCGCCAGCTGCGCATGTGACTGTTTGGAGCTTGGCAGACTGAAGGTTCCCAGGTACCTGAAAGCAAAGTTAGATTTGATCATTTGGGTGAAATAAGTATGGGCCACGCACTCCAGCTATATCTCACAAACCGACTAGTACCTGTCAACAAGCGAAGCGGATGCCAGACCGGTGGGTCTCCAAAATTGAAGGCTTTGGAGCCCTGGACCATCCCTACTTCTGCACTGGAGGGAGACGCAACTACATTTGTCGTTTTGATATTTTCGTTAGTCATTTCTTCGAACACTTTTGCCTACGGAAAATTAATGATTGGTATTTTTTTTTTTAAATGATTATTAGTTTTGGATTAAATTTAAGATTTTGTTAATCTTTTTTAAATTCTTTATCAATCAAGTTAATCAGCACTAACATAAAGGCAGTAAGATAAGCGCATTGTATATGTATTTAAATATTTGTTGTAAATTTAGTTTTGTTTCGTCTTATTGGTTGCTAGTTTTTTTGTTTGATATTTGTGTTCAATTATCATTTGGATTGCTTGATGCAAAACTAGAAGTTACGTCTAGATTTGAAGTTTATAATAGGTATAATGTCTCCCAAAATCTAAAAAGCACTAATATAGGGTAAAAACTAGATGTGCCATCATGAATAAAAAGTGTATAAAAAAATTAGGTTGCATGATAAATAATTAAATGATAATGTTTAATTTGACAATATTGGTCATTTGTCTATATAACACCTATATGAAATATATTTATCTTAGTGCATAAAAGAAGCGACAACAATTACACACACATGAGTAGTTATAATTAACATACATATTTGTAAGCCATGCATCATATTGAGCATCTTAGAAAGCTATAACCTACCTACATTATGTCTAAGTCGAATGGTGAAAAGGTTATGATATATCTCATCACCTAAGTGTGTGCATATGCATAACAAACTATGTTTCTATATTTGAGGGGTTTCTTATAGCTAATCTAGTGCCAACTACACTGATGCACATGATAATATAATAAAATGTATATGGGCTTGTTGACCTCATTTTTGGTCACATATGACTTACACGAATTTTCCCCTTGGTTTGGTGTAGCTACATTGAACAAAAAAGGACCCTACCCCATTTTTGGCTAAGCGTAATCATGCCAAGCCAGTGAGTGATCATGCTCAGATGTACCTCGGTGTGGTCACGCCTAGTTTGGGCATGACCGCCTAGGCTTATCTTGGCATGGTCATGTTTAACCCTGAACGTGAACAAGCCTAGGTTTTTCTGGAGTGACCACTTGGCTTGATTACTTTTTGCCATGCCACTGATCTGAGGCCCTCTTCCACTGATCCTAGAATGAATCTTCGTGTCTTTTCTCAGGTGGTGATCCGTAGCACCACTAACCACCCTACCAGACTAATAATGGTTGTCTACTCATCGTCCAATTCGACAGTCGGAGAGGCCTCTACCACAGCCTTCTTGACATCAAAATCAACATCCTTGGCACTCTGCACCACAACATCTCCACTCTCAAACTCTCTGGCAGTTACCTTGAAAATAGAGGAAGAAAAAGAAAGAAAATTTCTCAAGCGAGCCTACTCCATTGGTCAGCCTCTTCTCTGGTAAGTCACTTTTATCCTCCTCTTTTAATTTTAATTTAAATCTTCTAAGTTAAATTTAGGAGAGGTTGACAGTGACTTTATATATGCTTAAAAATACAAGAATTTGATACTGCTGCTAGAAGATTAATTCCCGGGCAACGGCGCCAAAAACTTAACAGCGGTTATAGATTCGATAAAGATGTATATAAAAATATTCAATAATTGCAAAGTCACACTTATAACACAAGTATACATATCGCTCAAGTAATACAGGACTCTAATGGAGTCCTGGATATCGATCCCACAGGGAGTAATATTAGAGGCTACGAACTAAGATTTTAGAAAATCTATACTTAATCACAACAATATAGTTCAAATTGCTTATTTGTCACTAATAGAAAATTGAAATAAATATGTAATCTTAATAACTCTTAAATAACTAATTCTACTAATGAAGTTCTTAATGTGAAGTTCAATATATAAGAAAGCATCCTTCTCCTTGTCAAGAAATTAAAGTGAATGGATAAAATAAATTAGTTCAAATTGGATTGTGCCAAATAGGAGCATACCTATTTTTTACCCTTTGGTCCAGGCATAAAGAACATTGACTAATCCTATGCTTGTTTACTGAATCTGCGGCTAGGCTGAGAGGATACCGGCTCTCACTTCAGAGCTCCCACGTTCCCCTCGTGTGAGGGCTAACATCTACACTTTAGTACCCAAACGGTAGGACCGAATTGAGGATTTTAGCCTGTCTCTCTAATATCTCCAATTCTACACCCGATAATTTTATTTCCCTATTTATTTTCACCCAACTTTCAAGGACTTTGACCTCCCTAAATCTTAGATGTAATCTTCACTTAAGTTGTAAAACTCAACATATTTTAACAAATCAATATGCCAGACTGAAAGTAAATTAAGGTCGAAGTGAAAAGATCTTCACAACTTTTTTAACATTCTCAAGGCTAAACCAATTCAAATCACCATTTCACAAAATCTCAAGACAAGGAGAAATACAGAGAAAACTACTCAGAACTCATGGGGAAGATACAACAAAACTCAGAATTTATATATAAAAGTAAAGTCATACAACTACAATAAGTAAGTACCACTTATCTCTAATTCCTCTCCAAGTAAACTCCTCGAAGTTCCTCTAAATCTCTTCCTTTCATTACAGTACACAGAATTCTTCTTCGAAGCGGCAAGAAGGAAGAAATCTCTCACTTTCCCTTCACTCTTACAATCCCTCGAAGAATTCCTCACAATCTAACCCTAAATTAAACTCTCTACAATCTACACACACTTCACTCTCTTCAACTACTACCCCTCTCTTAATTTTCGGCCAAAATTTTCTCTTAAAGTTGTAGAATAATTTTCCCAAGAGTTTCCTAAGCATCCTCTAAAATATCGTCCACATTCAATTCACCTCTTGAGATAGCCGCCGATCTTGTCGTCGACGACTTCGAGGGTGCCGTCAGCGGCCTTCTGGAATATTTGATTCTGAACTCTCGGGAAAAACCCGTTGTCGGCGCCGTTGGGCTCGTCGTCAACGTCGTAGTTCAAATCTTCATATTTTGGTCCTTTTCTCTCCAAATTCACTTCTTTTTGCATATTCTTGCTCCAATGACCATAATTCAACACACCTGCAACAAAAAAATCCAAAATACCTTTCTTTAAAGTGCAATATCATCAAAATAAATGTAAAATAGGTATGAAATCTCAACATATTTTCTTTTAGTCAAAATCCCCCAAACTTAACTATTACTTGTCCTCAAGTAATTTTAGTACTACATAAAAGTTATGATCTATTGTAGTAATGTTATAATTCAGAAATACTATAAATTTGATTTAAGTAAATACCATAGAGAGATTTTTAGAAAAAAATCAAGTAATTAAATTAACTCTGTAGGTACAAGATTATCTAGTCATCAAGTTTAAGAGTTCTAGTTTTCTATTCATTTCAAGAATGACTATATGTTGTAATATTAAGTCACTTAGAATATTCAAATGATAAGAACTTCATGAGAACACTAATAGTAAAAGATGCTAATCCATAAATATAAGTTAGGGAATGTATTTAGGTTTTCCCTTTAGGTAGGTCCAAGTGAAACCAATTTTTCATTAGACATCTCCTCAAGCTTCTCCTCACTTTTATACTTTTTTTTATTTTTTTTCTCATTTGGATTGCTTTCAATCCTATATTTTTTTCTTTTATTTTCCGGAATTATTGTCAATCCTTTCTTTTTTCTTTTTCAAGTGAGGATTAATATATCTGGATAACCTTTAATGATTTTGAACATCTCCTTTCTTCCCCCAAATTTGAAACTCAAAGCATTCATTTACCTTATAAGTGTTTCACAGCTTTTACATCATTAAGCCCCAATCTTTTCTTCTCAAATGAATTTCTAAGATTCTTAACACTTCAAAATATAGTTTCCTTTACTTTAAATAGTTAAATATAATCTTATTTTTTTATACTAAATATCTTATTCTACAAAATTAATTTTCCTTACAAAAAATATTTCTTTAAATCTACCATAATATTTAAATATCTACAAAATATAGTTCTCTTAATTAAGTTCACTACATAAAATCATATTAATAATTTTTGAAAATATTTAATTTGAGAACATCTAATAGTTATTCTTTTTCTTCCCTCCCCTAAACTTAAAATTTTCAATATGGAATGATACAGGTGGAAAGAAAAATTCTAAATATAAATCATACCTCACTACTTTAGGCATTGTCATCATTCTTCTCAAAATTTTTTCTTCAACTGGTCTGTAATATTAGTAGCTTTCTATACATATAAATCATTAGAGAATTTGCTGGGTAATAAAATTTTGAAATAAGTACAAAACTAAACATTATACAAACACAATATTTCGCTAACACATCCACAATACAAAACAAAAAACAATTACAAAGATATTAAAATGCAAATAAAAATCACATCACATTACAATTTTACAAAGTACTAATCAACATCTATTATAAGTACACATGCAAATTTCAACTACTACACTAAACAATTATAACAATAATTAAAAATTATCCAATTACAACATAAAAATAAAAATGAAGTACAAACAAACAACATCTATCTCTATTACACAAATTACAAAAATAAAAGTACATCAATTACTATCATATATCAAAATCCCATACTATATCTTCATCTCCCTGGTCAGCGGGTGAATTGGGCTGATACTGAGTATAACGGGGACATTCAAGGAAAGTAACATTAGGCTGACCTCTGTAGTGTCGGGCCTGAGCTTCGTAGTAAGCTATCTCAAAGTCAGAATGTCTCTGTTTCATAATCATGTCTACATTCTAATCCCTCAATTCTTTCATTTATTTGCTCTATACTCTTTTACTGCAAGGTCAACTCATTCATTAATCATTCAGGGTAAGGGAACTAGAAGAAGGAAGGTCATAACTAGTAGAGAGGATATCTCTACTTCTTGACTCATACTCTCAGATCTCCATTTTTCATGGGATTCATGTCTTCAAATTAGCTTTACTAATGGCTTTCATAGGGTAAACCCATTGTTAATCATCTCCAACTTCAACTCCAAAAAGTTGGCAAAGTGCATAAATGAGGTTAGGAAGTCCCAGTCCTCCACTTGTTTCACTCTTTCTCGTGGTCAATATATTCTTAAAAATAATTCTCTCCACATTTATAGTTCGATTATTCTGAATACAGAAATTCAGAATAGCTCTATCTCTTATTACCTCACTATGGTGATAGGTAGGTAACATAGTAGAGGAAATAAAATAGTGCCACGCTTTAGATGTGACATTCAACATGAAAGTAGAAAAATTTACCCGTTCTCGTTGCTTTATCTTCCTTGCCCCTTTCCCATCAGTGAGAAAGTTGATGACATCATTCAACTGTCCTTCCATTGTACTGAAGATTTCATAATGATAGCTATAGGAGTCTAGGACTTCATAAAAGGAGTTAATGCGGGTGACATTAAATTCAACAGAAAATCCCCGCACTCGAACGGTTCCGTCCTCAGAATAATACAGAATGGCATAAAATTCTTTCACAATATTCGCAGCAGCCTTATTGGTGGTATAACAGAAGTTTTCCTACCTCCGTTTGGTAATAACTCTTTCAGTTTCTTCTCCCGGACTCTCACAAACTCGATCTTGTATACATTTCTTCCTTTTAAATACTAAAATAAATCTCGGCTGAGCCTTCGCATTGACGAAGCGAGACTTGTCAAACTCAAGTTGCCTCTTTTGTTGTGGAGCTATTTCAATCTAATTAAAATTATAAAAAAATTCTAAAATACACTTCAAATACTCAAATAATGGCTTCCATGAGTGACTCAAAGAGTTCAAAACTAAATTCCATGAATTTCTTCCAAATATTTTCTCCACATTCTCAAATCTTTCAGACCTTCTCAATGTGGAAGAAATTCAAGGTGAAAATCAAACATTTTTGGGTTAGAGTGAAGCTCTTACCGAGAGATGATAAAATTCAATGTCCAAATGCTTTGAAATCACCCACAAATCCAAGATCTTCAAGCCCTAGATCAAAATTTTCATTTTTTAAGAGGATGGGGATGATGAATAATGGCAGTTGACTGGTCAAAATTGCGGTTAAAAGTGTTTTTTTGGGAAAATTATAAAAATACCCTCAGCAAGCTCTATTGAATTAATAACATAAGTTTTTGGAAAAATTCGCTGTCGGCGGCGTCGATGGCGCCGTCGGCAAGATTTTCAAAATTGGGTCAATTTCTAGATTTTTGTGATTTTGATCAATTTCAAGCCTCGACGACATCCGTTCAATTAATATAAACATAAATTTTAAGTGATTAAATGATGTACTAACAAAAATAAATATTCACAACACAAAACATCACAATTATATATAAATTCCAAGGGTTACAATACACGTTACAAGACACACATAAGTTTGGTATTTTCTCAACCTTAATACATCAATTCAGCATCGCAATCCAAGCCACAACACTCTAAATGCTGGAAAAAAATATCCTATGCTCAATCTAAACTATACTGATATCTAAAAGAAAAATTCGAAAGCAAAGAAAAAATGAAGTTCAAATCAATTTACACACATAGACATACAGGTAGCAAGGTAAATCTACTACTCTTCTGATTTAGTGCTTGTTTCTCCTCTGGTATCACCTATTGATTGAACATGAACGAAGAGGTTATAAAAGGGTCGGTATGGAAATTCTTCAATAGATACATCTTCTATCAATCCCATCTTTCTCATCAATCGTATCAAACTTCATTTAATATGTCCAGAGTGATCAAATGCTCTTTCATTCTCTAGTCTAGATGATCGAAAAAATCTGAGAAATTGTTAATTGCATTCATAACATTTTGCACCACTTTCTTTAGTTTCTTGATTCTGCGCAGGATCACTAGTGTCTTGTTCGGAACTAAAGGCTGAATAGGAAGTGAATTTTGAGATGATTGATCCACAATAATAGTCATATCATTCTCATCTTCATTAGCTGGGAACTTCTTGGTTGGGTCCAAAGGCTTCCAAGGTAGAAGTATTTTTTCTCAATTCTCATAAAATACTTGGAACTGACTGCAAAGTAAGAAAATTGTGGAAGGATGTCCATGCCCATAAGTTGATCCATGAACGATCAGGCCAAAACATATTTCACAATTATTGATCCAATATCAATCTACAGTTTCATTTGGTTAGAGTTATTCATAATAGTATTTTCTTTGGTAACTTTACCGATCTTCATTATCGATAATAGTTTTACAAAAATGAAGAAGTGTTAGTATTTAGAAATGGGGTTTAGAAATGTCACAGAAAAACTAACATACCCATTTTCTCTCATTTTCAGTCTTCAGTTTAGTCCGTCAAATATTGGTAGATCTCATTCATTAGGTTTCTTGTCTGGATGAAGTTGGAATAAAGGCAGATAGAAACATTCTCGATTATATATAACTCATTAATCCATGTAGGAGTAAAATTTATCCATCTACCTCGCACATAGACGACTCCCTGGTTGATTCCATGCAAATTAGCATAATACTCCTTCACTGCAGGAACAACTACAGCGGTCGTAGTGTAGCACAACACTTCCCATCTTCTTCGAACAATCATCTCTTCAACTGCTATCAAAGGATTGTTCAATCCTCGATTCACGAATTCTCTTTCTTTGATTAATCTCCTCTTTGTCAGCACTTTGTTGAAGATTTGTTGCGCCTCGGAACTAATGAACTTTCTCCAATTGAAGACTCACAATCTACAATTTTCAGGGGACTTGGATGCCATAGGGAAGAATTTGGTGGAGTTTCAATTTGTTTTTGAGGAAATACAAACTTAGGAACCAAATTTGGAAGTTTATAGGGTGTAATTCTCGCCTAAAACTGCTAAAAACCGTCATTTCAAACTCTGAAAACTGTCATCCTGCCGTTCTCGTCGTCGGCGACGTCCATAGCTCTGTCGGTGAGCCTTTAGAATTAATTTTCTGGACTCTCAGGAAAAACCTGTCGTTGGCGTCCAAGGCAAAAATTTCACAGTTTTGCCCGTCCGCGCCCAAGGTAAAAATTTCACAATTTCGCGTTGGTCCGAATGTGTTCTAATTTTTTCTATGGATCCAATTTTTATGATGATTCAAGGGTAAACATAAGTAGTAGAGTTCAATACTACCACAAACTAATAATAATTTCAAATAAAAATACTATTATTACAATAAAAATAAAGATAACTATGGGTTGCCTTCTATAAAATGCTTGGTTTAATGTCGTCAGCCCGACCTATTCAGATACTATTCAAGTTGACTGATCATTAAAACTTCTTTAAAATTTGGTCTTTTAACCTCAAAATACGGCTTTAATCTATGTCCATTTACTTTAAATCTATTCTCAGTCTTTTGATCTTCAATTTCAACAGCTCTATAAGTATAAACTTGAGTTACAGTAAAGGGTCCTAACTAACGAGACTTCAATTTCCCAGGGAATAACTTCAACCTTGTATTGTAAAGAAAAAATTCTTGTCCTGGTTCAAAGTTCTTCTAGTTAATCTTCCGATCATGCCATAACTTTAGTTTCTTCTTATAAATTCTGTCGTTATCGTAAGATTCATTTCTTAATTCTTCCAATTCGTTCAATTGTAACAATCTCTTCTCATTAGCTTCTTTCAAATTATAATTGAATTGTTTAATCACCCACTATGCTTTATGCTCCAATTCTACTTGTATGTGACAAGTTTTCCAAAACTAGCCTGTAAGAAGTCATTCCAATAAGAGTTTTATAAGCAGTCGTGTAAGCCCATAATGCAGTATCCAGTCTAGTGGTCCAATCTACTCTACTAGGGTTTACAGTCTTCTTAAGTATTTGTTGAATCTCTCTATTAGAAACTTTAGTTAATCCACTGGTTTGAGGGTGATAAGAAGTAGAGATTCTATGAATAATATTAAACTTTTTTGCCACTCTCTGAATGTATTTATTCCTAAAATGGGATCCCCATGTCAATGATAATCATTCTCGGCATTCCATATCTAGTGAAAATATTTTTCATTAAAAATCTTAAAGCTCTTTTAGTGTCACAACGAGGTAAAGCTAGTGCTTCAATCCACTCTGAAATGTAGTCTACTGTAATTAATATGTATAAGTTCCCAGATGAAGTAATAAATGGTCCCATGAAGTCTAACCCCCAAACCTAAAAGATCTCAACTTCTAACATGAAATTTAGAGACATTTCATTTCTTTTAGATATATTGCCTACTCATTGGCATCTATCATAAGTTTTTATATATATATATATATATATATATATATATAAACATCTCTGAAGAGAGTAGGCCAATAGAATCTAATTTGTAAAATTTTATAAGCAGTTTTATCAATCCCAAAATGTCCTCCAAATTCAAAATCATAACAATTTTGAATTCAGTTTCTTCATAAGGTACACATCTTCTCATAATAAGATCCTTACATTGTTTATATAAATTAGGCTAATCCCAAAAATATGCTTTCGCATCATGCATGAATTTTCTTTGTTGTTGCAATGTTAGCATAGGTGGGAAATATCACTTACAATATATTTAACAATATCAGCATACCATGGTTTTTTTACTCATTAATATTATAAAGTTGTTCATCAGGGAAACTGTCTGTAATTGCATTATCGGTGTCAGGTAATTCATGATTTTTTAATCTCAACAAATGATCAACAATTTGATTATCAGTTCCCTTTCTATCAATAACCTGAAAATCAAATTCTTTCATCAAAAGTATCCATCTAATTAACCTCGGTTTGGCATCCTTCTTTTGCATCAGATATTTAATAGCAGAGTGATCAGTGTGCACAACACATTTAGTCCCAATTATATAACATCTAAATTTGTCTAAAGCATACGCAACGACCAGTAACTCTTTTTTAATAACAATATTGATAATTTGAGCATCATTAAGAGTTTTACTTGCGTAGTATATAACTTTAAAAATATTTTCATACCTTTGTCCAAGAACAGCTCCAATAGCATAATCACTAGCATCGTACATCTATTCCAATGGTTTCTTCGAGTTAGGTGAAACTATAATAGGAGCTGTGATTAGTTTTTTTTTAATAACTCAAAAGCATTTAAATAGTGTTCATTAAATTCAAAATTCTTGTCCTTTTCTAAAAGTTGGCATAGAGGTTTAATAATTTTTAAAAAATCTTTAATAAAATGCTCGTAAAAACCAACATGTCCAAGAAAACTTTTAACCTCTCTTACATTAGTAGGCGGTGTTAGTTTAGATATAACTTGAATTTTTGCAGGGTCTGCTTCCATACCATTTTCCAAAATTTTATGCCCTAACACAATTCCTCCTGCAACCATAAATTGATATTTCTCCCAATTTAGAACTAAATTAGTTCTTTCGCATAACTCCAAAACTTTTTAAAGATAATTTAAGCATGCGTCAAATGATGTTCCAAATACAGAGAAATCATCCATAAATACTTCCAATCCATCATCAATTAACTTACTAAATATGAACATCATACATCTCTAGAATGTTGCATGTGCATTACATAATCCGAAAAACATTCTTTGAAAAACAAAAGTTCCAGAAGGACTAGTAAATGTTGTCTTTTCTTGATCCTTACGAGCAATAGGAGTTTGATGGTAACTGGTATATCCTTCTAAAAAACTAAAATATTTTACCCAGCAAGTTTATCTACTATTTGGTCTAAAAATGGTAAAGGGAAGTGATCTTTTTTAGTGGCAGTGTTTAATTTTCTATAATCAATGCAAATATGCCATCCAGTAACTTGTCTGATGGGTATTAATTCATTATTCTCTTTTGTTTCAACAGTCACTCCTCCTTTCTTAGGAACACAATGAATTAGACTTACCCAAGCACTGTCTGAAATAGGATATATAATTCTAGTGTCCAACCATTTCAAAATTTCCTTCTTGACTACTTCTTTCATCATTGGGTTTAATCTACTTTATGGATCAACTCTTGGTTTATATTGTTCATCTAGTATAATTTTGTGCATACAGATCGAATGACTGATTCCCTTAATATCAGCTAAGGTTCAACCAAAAGCTTTCTTGTATCTTCTTAATGTATCCAAAAGTTTTTGCTCTTGCAAATCATTTATTTCTAAAGATATAATAACAGGTAGTGTAGATGAGTTTCCCAGAAACACATACTTTAAGTGGTTAGACAATATTCTCAACTCAAGTTCATGTGGTTTTATAATTGACGGAACTAAATTCTTATCAGCATTTCCTGTAATATCTAACATCTCAAATCTTTCCTGAACATAATCTACTTCTTCATTTTTTTATTTCTTTCAAAATAACTTCATCTCCATCTTCAAATGGTTCTTTCTCTTCAAAATGTTCTTTAAAATGCTCGTTCAATAGATGTTCAATAATTTCCATGCAAAAACATTCATTATCTCTTTCAACAGCAAGGTATTTCATAGATTTTGCAATGTTAAAAGTCACTTCTTGATTGTTAACTCTCATAGTTAATTCTCCCTTTTGAAAATCTATCATAGCTTTTCCAGTAACTAAAAATGGTCTCCCTAAAATGACAGGTATTTATTTATCTTCTTCCATATCTAAAACAATGAAATCCACATGAAAGATAAATTTATCAACTTTTACTAACACGTCTTCTATAACTCCCTTAAGATGAGCAATTGAACGATCTGCTAACGGAAGAGTTATATAAGTAGGTTAGACTTCTCCTAATACTAATCTTTTGAAGATTGATAGAGGCATAAGACTAATGCTGACTCCCAAATCACATAAAGCTCTTCCATAAAATTTTTGACCGATATCACACGGTATAGTGAAACTACCTAGATCTTTTAATTTTTCAGGAAGTTTTTTCTGAATAATTGCACTACACTCTTCGCTAAGTGCAACAGTCTTATTATCAGTGAACTTCCTTTTCTTGTTCAAAATATCTTTCATAAACTTCACGTAATTGGGCATTTGCTCTAAAACTTCTACGAAGGGAATATTAACAGTTAATTTCTTAAGAATTTCTATAAAATTGGAAAATTGTTTATCCTTTTTGTATTGCTTCAATCTTTGAGGAAACAGTGGTGGAGGTTTCTCCATAGTTATTTTCATTGGTATAAGTGGATATTATAAATTTGGATATTCATGATCCTTTTCTTTTTCCGTATCCACTTTCTCTTTTTCAGTTTTCATTTCTTTCTGCACTCTTGTTTCCAATTCTTTTCCACTTCGTAATTGTATCACTTTTATCTATTCTTTTCCTTGAGCTTTAGGATTAGGTTCCACACTACTAGGAAAAGTTCCCAATATTTGGTTACTAAGCGCAGTAACGATATGCCCCAATTGATTTTCAATATTCTTGATAGCAGTTCCTTGATATTGTAATTGATTTCCTTGAATTTGTAATTGATTTCCTTGATTTTACAATTGTTGACCCATGTTTAATATCATCTCTTCCACTAACAACTTCTTTTCCTTAAATTGAGTGTTACTGTTAAATCCTGGAGGAAAAGAAGGTCTATAATTAACATTTTCTTGGTTTAATGAATTTCTTAATGGGTTCACTGGGTTGTATGACCAAAGGAAAATATGTTGAGATTTTCATACATATTTTACTCTATTTTTGATGATATTGTACTTTAAAGAAATGCATTTTTGATGTTTTATTATAAGAATGATGAATTAGGGTCATTAGAGAAAAAAGATGCAAAAAGGAACGAATTTGGAGCACAAACTCATCATATATTATTAATAACATTTAAAGTCTCATATGAAGTTTGAACATCCACAAATTGCCCAGATGAGTTCTCTTCCATCATAGTAGGTGTTGGAGAATAATTCATTCTATAATAATCTAATTTCTTTGATATTGCAGCAATCTGTGAAGCTAACATAGATATTGTATCAAAATCGCAGATACTAGCTACTCTTTTAAGATTTACCCTTTCAGAGGGCCATTAAAAATTGTTGGTAGCCATCTCTTCTATTAACAAATAGGCCTTATCAAAAGGTTTTGACGTTAAAGAACCACCAGCCGCAACATCTATAATCGATGTAAGTGATCCCACTAATCCATTATAAAAAGTTTGAATTATCAACCAATCTGGTAAAGAATGATGAGAGCAGTTTCTAAGAAGATCTTTAAATCTCTCCCAAGCTTCATTTATCGACTCTTCATCGATCTGACAAAACAATGTTATGTCATTTCTAAGTTTAGCAGTTTTAGATGGAGGGAAATATTTGGATTGAAATTTCTGTGAAAGTTCTCCCAAAGTTCTAATAGATTGAGGTGCTAACAAATTTAACCTCATCTTAGTCTTATCCCTAAGTGAAAAGGGAAAAAGTCTAAGTCTCACAGTATGTTTCGAAACTCTGTCATATTTAAAGGTAACACAAAGTTCTAAAAACTAGAGAGGTGTAAATTAGGATGTTCATTTGGTGCACCTCCGAATTGATTGTTTTGTACCATTTGGATAATAGCATGTTTAAGCTCAAATGAATTAGCAACTACATCAGAATTTTGGATAGATAAGTGAATTTCATCTACTGTAGGATTTCCATAATCTCGTAGAGGTCTAGGTTGGTGTTCATTTTCTATTCCTTGATTGTTCACGTTGTTTTCCATTGTATCAGGATTTATAGGTTCTCTTCTTAGTTTTCTAATTCTTCTAACAATGCATTCTAATTCGGAATCGTAGGGTATAAGATTTTCAGGTCCAAATTTACGCATACAATTGAAATCAGTAGACTGAAAAACAGTTAACTAAATATAAAAATAAGTTGCAATTCCAGTAAAAGTTTTCTAATAGTCCTAATTTGTCTATTACTTTAATTATGATTCTTTTTTACTCCCCGGCAACAGCGCCAAAAACATGACAACGACTTTATATATGCTTAAAAATACAAAAGTTTGATACTACTGTTAGAAGATTTAATTCTCTGACAACGGTGCCAAAAACTTGACAGCGATTATAGATTCGATAAAGATGTATATAAAAATATTCAATAATTGCAAAGTCACACTTATAAACGCAAGTATACGTATTGCTCAAGTAATACCGGGCTCAAATGGATTTCTGGATATTGATCCCACAAGGAGTAATATTAGAGGCTACGAACTAAGATTTTAGAAAATCTATACTTAATCACAACAATATAGTTCAAATTGCTTATCTGTCCTTAATAAGCAATTAAAATGAATATGTAATTTTAATAACTCTTAAATATCTAATTCTACTAATAAAGTTTCTAATGTGAAGTTCAATATATAATAAAGCATCCTTCTTATTGTCAAGAAATTAAAGTGAATGGATAAAGTGAATTAGTTCAAATTGGATTGTGCCAAATAGGAGCATACCTATTCTTTACTCTTTTGTCCAGGCAAAAATAACATTGACTAATCCTATGCTTGTTTACTGAATCTGCGGCTAGGTTGGGAGGATACCAATTCTCACTTTGGAGCTCCCACGTTCCCCTCGCCTGAGGGCGAACATGTACGCTTCAACACCCAAATAATAGAACCGAATTAATGATTTTAGTCTGTCACTCTAAAATATCCAATTCGACACCCGATAGTTTTATTTCCCTATTTTTTCGCACACAACCTTCAAGGACTTTGACATCCCTGAATCTTCGATGTAATCTTCACTTTACTTGTATAAATCAACATATTTTAACAAATCAATTGGCCAGGCTGAAAGTAAATTAAGATCGATGTGAAAAGATCATCACAACTTCTTTAACATTCCCAAGGCTCAACCATCTCAAATCACCATCACATAAAGTCTCAAGATATGGAGAAAGACAGAGAAGACTACTCAGAACTCATGGGGAAAATATGACAAAACTCGAAATTTATATATATAAGTAAAGTCATACAAACTATAATAAGTAAATACCACTTATCTCTAATTCCTCCCCAAGCAAACTCCTCGAGGTTCCTCTAAATCTCTTCCTTTCGTGACAATATACAGAATTCTTCTTCGAAGCGGCAAGGAGGAAGAAATCTCTCACTTTCCCTCCACTCTTACAATCTCTCAAAGAATTCCTCACAATCTAACCCTAAATTAAACTCTCTACACTCTATACACACTCCACATTCTTCAACTACTACCCCTCTCTTATTTTTCAGCCAAAAGTTTCTCTTGAAGTTGTAGAAGTGTTTTCCCAAGAGTTGCCTAAGCATCCCCTAAAAAATCGTCCACATTCAATGCACCTGTTGAGATAACCGCAAATCTCGCCATCAGCGGCCTCGAGGGCGCTTTCGATGGCCTTCTGGAATATTTGATTCTGAACTCTCGGGAAGAACCCGCAGTCGGCGCCCTAGTTCAAATCTTGATATTTTGGTCCTTTTCGCTCCAAATTGGTTCCTTTTTGCATCTTTTTGCTCCAAAGGCCATAATTCAACATACTTACAAGAAAACACCAAAAAGACCTTTCTTTAAAATGTAATATCATCAAAATTAGTGTAAAATAGGTATGAAAATCTCAACATATTTTCCTTTGGTCAGAGGTCAGACCCTTCAAAAGCTTTAGATAAGACTTGGGTTTGGGCTAGACACAAAATGATTTGAACCTAGCCTTTATGTAACCTTATAGTAGGCTAAAACTAAATCTACAGCCTAACCCCAAACCTTAACCCAAAGCTAAGCCCTTACCCAAAGCCTAACCTAAACAGAAAAACTTTATCTAAACCCTAAACCCAACCTTAATCTAAAGACCTAACCCCTAACACTACCCTAAACCTACTCACAACCTAGGTTTGACTTCGCCCAATCCAGAACGGACCTAACTTAATTTAGATCTAACCTGGCTCAACCTACGACCTGACCCAATCTAGATCGTACCTGACCCAACCTAGGTCTGACCTTACCAAAACCAGGTCTGACCTTTAACATTTTTTTGTAAACCCAAGTTGACTTAAGTTAACCAAAGCCAACCTAGGTCAACCTGGGTCCAACTGAAATCAACCAAAGGTAATCTATGTCAACCCAAGTCAACCTAGACTAACTTAAATCAACTTAATTTGACCCAATTTAACTCAGGTCAAACCGAATCCCAAACAAATGACTCATTGAACTCCATAGTTCATTTTTAACTCGAATCTTGTTTAAGGCTAAATATATGTTCTTCGCTTTGTTTCATGTTTCATTCAATGTATAATCATCAAAAGCATAATTAAAATAAAAAAATTAAATAAAATAAAAAGAAGGATGAAAACTTCTCATAAGGTGGTTTTTTTACAAATGTTAAAATAAAATTCTAAAATAAACTCAAAACTTAAGAATACTCTCATTTTTCACCATGACTGGTAAACCAAAAACTGAAATAAAGCTTGAATTAAGTATTGAACCTCAAATAATACATAAAATATACCAAGAAAAAGAATGAGAACAAAACTTACATAGATCTTATATTAACACTATGTTAGCTAACTTAGACATCAAATTGAGGATCATACACTAAACTGAGGTTAAACTAAGTATAAAAGCCTAAGTTACTTTGACAGATTCCTTAGTTAGTGCTAACTATTTGGACATACAAAACAACAATTCTACCCCCCCCCCCCTAAGATATAAGGGAATACCTTAGAATGATGTAAATCATGGTAACTGATGCTGGTATTTATACTATGAATCCTCCATTCTACAACATTCAAGGGGGATTCTTAGTTATAAGGTTGGTTGTAGTTGACATATACCAATCTTCCCGAGATGACAGAAAGCCATGGGCAACCTAACTAGAGAATTTATTTCCAAACTCTAGGTTAGTCCAACCTTTAAAATTTCTTTTGGAGTCCAGTGTTCACTTCTCATTTAGAAATCCTTCTTACCTAAAAGTGTCCTTAGCTTAGAGATTCCAATAATTTTTTTCAGTTAAAACAAGTATTACTGATTCATTTTTTAACCTTATCTGAACAATTCAAATTTATTATCGATCCTTTCTAAACTTTTCAATCATCATTCTTTAGGAAAATACGTCATCTTACGTAGTCGATCCCTACATTCAGGGTTTTTCCATGTTATAATGTTGTCAGGCTGTAGGTCCTATCCATTTCTGTTTAATTCTTCCAATTTAGATCATCTACTTATTCTTCAACCACTTCAATCGTGAAAGTCTGATGTCAGATGAATTGACTCATTACATTAATCAAGAGTTTTCTTTAAGGCTCATAGCACTATAGATGTAATTAACTATGAATTCTTCCCCTTTTGGAGAACAAGATCCCATAATTAAATAAACCATATCTTGCACTCATAATGTACGGGAAGAAACCCTGATTTTATAGATTGGTGAAGACTTTCATCATCCAGGGGACAAATCCATTCGTAAGGTAATATTTTCTTCCTTTTAGAAATATAGTATTCTCCAAAACATCATGCCTTATGATATAGATATAACTCTTCCAAAAGCTCTATGATGTGTGGAGACAAACAAAAATCCCCCACCTAGGCTTTTTCTAGCAACTTCAACGAGTAGCCATTATTATCGCTATCTTTTTGGATGAAGTAAATTGTTCATCATTCTATTGAACTTTCCATAGGTCCAATGAATTTACTCAAATCTTTTGACCCGTCCAATATCTTTGTTCTTCATATTTTTGTCAGCTAACTCAAACATTGTTTAATGAGTATGGTTTTCAAGGCATGCTCCATTGAAAGCATTTCCTAAATTTGATCTCAATTTCAAAGAAATTTTTAAAGATTATATAGTCGAATCTCTACTGATAGCTTTTTTTATACCATTACAAGCAACATGTCTCCTAATCTTTTTTCTCCTATAGAACTAAAAGTAACCTAGCCTTTGATAATTTGAACAGTGGGTCCCCAATAAATTTTGCGAAGGGTCTCGATAATTTGAACTTTTCCATAATAGACCTTCAAGTTGTTGATAACAAACGATCTTCAACTCATTTTGACATTGAATCAAAAGAAGACTTCTCACCATTGAAAGGAGAGATGTTGAGATTGCCACTACTGTGACTATAACTAATGTTCTTCAACATCCTAAACAAATGTAGAAATAAATAAGACCCCTGATTAGATCTATAAATTACTTAAGACATCAATAATATTCAAGATTAGTCCATTCAATACATTCACTCATGAATTAACCAACACTCAATGACAAAATCATAATAAAAGACTCCGTAAAAGAGTCACATCAATAATGAAAGAGATTGACTATGTCGAGCTTTAAACCTCGCCTTTCTTGAATTAAAATATGTTTCACTCTCTCTCTACTGCATAAGGATAAGAAAATTCCCACAAAATAGCTGAATATCCTCTACCTTTTCCTATCTTTGAGAGCCCTAGCATGAAAAAGAGAAAATCTCAGTAACTATACTCTATAGAATTAATCAAACTACTAAAAAGCTAGAACGATCTTCGATTGTTGAGATTCTATGAGTAATAGGAGTTTTGTCCCATAGAGAAAAGAAGGGTCTTAAAACACAAAAGGATGATGTTTAGACACTAAATGCAGATCTCCACATGACTGTCAGTGTACCTATCGCACCAATTGTCACCTAGAGCACCTCCTTTTGTCCCAAACTACCTTAAAAAAACATGGGTTCTATGTCTATTGTCATATTATGCTCTTCCTTATATTTGACAAAATCTTCAAAATACTATTGACCATATGTCCATGATAGCCATCTAAATACAAACTAAACTTTGTGTGTCACCTCTCTAAACTATATTTCATATGATTCAAAGAAGATGCCACAAATTCAAGAAAACAGTAGATCCAAGGGTTAAACCCGTTTGAAGAGACATGGAAATCCAAGGTGAAACAAATGAAATCAGTACCTCATCTGATCCAGCTTGTGCATGTCATGAAAAGATGAAACTGGTACTAAACAATTTTGTCAGTATGTCCTGGTTAATCCAAATTACATCAGAGGCCCCAAATATCACCACTGTTTTCTTGTTGTACCATGAATTATGATGAAATTGATGGAGAGCATAGTGACGAGTAGATGAAAAATGGATGTTTATTTTGGCATATTTGGGTTTGCATTCAATTATTGTATTCTTCTTGTATTCTGTTGTTTACAAACTCAAATTCCCTTTTAAGCAATGTTGTGATCATGAGTTAATATTTTTTGTTATCCCTTATGGGGCCATGCTTTGGGGGGGGATGGGGGGCGGAGGATGTAATTTTCCTTATTTACCAGTTTTAAGGAGGCAATTCACATAGTAAAATTATGGACTATATTTTGTGATTCACTAAGGGAATTTTGACAATCTGATTTGATGTAAATGTTCATTAATGGATAAAAAAGTATTACTTTAAAGTAATCAAGCTTTTCACATTAATAATTTTTGTCTGAACCTTAAAGGTCTCAAGATAATTAAAAGAGCATAATTAAAATAATACAAGCTAGTCAAGGATATTTTAAAAACTCTTAAGTGATAACTAAGTCAAATCAACTGAATCATAACTTTCAAATGATTTATGATATGTCAGGAAATCATGTTAAAAAATTTTACGAACTATCATTAAGAAAAGTTAGACAATCAAAATTCTTAAATTTGCTCAATCGGATATTGTAATTACTAGCTGACTATTGAAAAAGTGGGGGCGGGAGAAAAATAATATAATAAAAGAGGGAACAATGAAAGCCTTTATCCTTAAAAAAAAAGCATATTTTCCTAAGAAGATGCTTGAGGTGAGCATAAATCAAAAATGGGTATCTAACATGTCCCCTAATTAATAATACTCACTTTCTTAAAAAAATTCTTAAGATATTACATTAATAAGAAAGGTTAGGAGAAGTTTAATTGATTATTTAACCGTTAAATTGATTTAAAATAACAATGAAAGTGAAGATATCTAAATATATAAAATGAAGAAATCATAAAATGCTTAGAGTCATGAGCATGGTACTGAAAAAAATAACCAAGTTATTTTATATTAATGAAAAAGTATCCTAAACTAACTTTTACATACTCATATAAATCAAAAAGTCTTGCTTGATAACTATATACATCATTTGAGTCATCGATTGAAATGACAATTTAATTAGGTGAGTAATCAATCATAATTGGGGAGAACAATGTGACATGAATTTGCATGATTGCATTCCATTTCAAGCCTCATTTGAGCAAGAACAACATGTCTCTTTTTATTTGTCACTCTATCTCTACTCATAGTAGAGAAAGCCTATTAGGGTGGCTCCTAACAGTTATTAGAATGTCGAGGAGGAAAAAAATTGCATTCAATCGGATGACACTACCTATAGAGATGTTGGTGCCCATGGAAAATATTTTCAAAACTCTATGGGAGTCTAATTGTTATAATATCTTCGAAACCTTAAATGAAAATTCTAACTTTTATTTGAGGTCTGATTTATGTTGAATCTTTTCCAACCAAATTCAGTTGAAATCTTAAGTCCTACAATAATATTTAAATTCATAAACTAAGAAATCAAAACATTCTACTCAACAAATTTTACCTTCAGAGTTTTAATGGGAGACTGAAAATCAGTGAATCTCTAATTCTTTTAGGAAAACATGGGTTGAATGACTGAAATCAAATGAAATTAAACTTTAAAATCTCAAACATTTACCTTCTTAAAATTTAATCAAATCCTAAACTCTTTAAATGGACATCGAGTTAAAAATTTGAAATGAAAACTAAAAGTTAAAATTTAAAACTTTCTCTGGTTTATCATTGTTGGGCAAGGTGTAATTCCCTGAGGGTTTTCTTATACCTAAAACAACTAAAAAAAAAGAACTTAAAACTCACCAAACAAATAAATTTATATAAAAACCAAATATTAGAATTGAAAACTTTCTACGTTGGCTATTATTGGGCAAGCTGTAACTTCTTGAGGGTGTCCTATACCTAATACAATTATAAGAACACATAATCTTATTAGGAAATCAAATTTTCAAAAAAAATCAATCACATTCTAAAAAAAAAAACTTCAAGCCAAATATTTTCAAAATTAAGCATAAATCAAATCAATCTCATTTGGTTCTGGTGTATTATCATCTCATTTTTCTTCTCCCAATCAATTAGCTTTCAAGCTAGATATGAATCCCCATGTTTTTTAAATTGATTTAAATCACTCTGTTCACCTCTTAGGTTTGATGTAAGTCCTCTTGCTTTCAATTCTAATGCATTCAAGTCAATCAAATCAAAATTCCATTCTAAATTTTGAGGCATAAATCTAAAATAAATAATAAATAAAAAATAAAAAATAATAAATGAACATTTACAGTGAATCATAAAGACAAGAAAATAAACAAAATATGACAATTAAAATTGTAACCTTCAAATATCAAGGCCTCTCTTAGTGTCAAGAATGTCATCCTTAGACTATCCCAATTATTATTTTGATAAGGTGTAATGCCCCATGCAGTGTCCTACATATATAACTAAAAACTCAAAGTTGTCCAAAAATGGAATAACTTTCTCACCACACTAATTCAATGAATTAACCTAGCAAAATAAAATTCTAACACAAACACAATGCAGAATGAATCCAGTTTACACTTTTTTGGGGCATGCCTCACATGGAACCAATATGATGAAACAAGGTTAATTGACCTTAGGTCAGTTAGGGTTGGCTCTGAAGATAAATACTTTAGGCTAAGCATCTTCTTAACTTAGTATATTGCACACCGAAAGAAGTTTTCTTTTGATCCATGGAATGTTGTAGCATGCCCCATATGGCACCATCGTGATGTGATCATATTGGTTGACTTCAAAATTAGTCACAACTTATGTTGATTGTAAATCTATTAGGCTAGTAAACCTGAGATAAGGCAAATCACACATATCCCTTTCAGTTTAGCCCAATTGTAACCTTTTATTTGAACTTTATTCAGGTAATTAAAAGTTTAAGTATTTCCCATGTGGACCCAACACAATGTAATTAAGTTTATTGACTATCCTACAACATTCAATCCATTTTGTTAGTAAATCTATGTCAAGTTATTTCTTACTTTCATCCAACACACTCATCACAGACCAAAAAAAGTTCCCCAACATAGTTTAATCTTACTCAAACCATCTACAAGTTTGGTTTTGGTTCACAAGAAGCTGGAGTATGCCACATGTGCACCATCATAATGTGACCAGGTTGATTAATTTTATGTCAGACATGGCTGGTTTGGTAAATTAATCCTTTAAGTTTATAATTGTAAGTTAAAGTAATTGCCTTAAAAAACTTTCTCTAAGTCCAACTTATCACACACCAATAAGATGCTTTGTTCCATCCTTTAGAGCCTACAAATTTGGTTGTTCTACATCTGGCCCTAATAGAATTGATACCCAGCTGAGTAATGCTAGGATATGGTTATTATGTAACCACTCCCAAGAGTCAATCATTTCTTGACGCTATCCTAGAACAACACACTTAATTTTAGAATGTACTAACTTATTAAAGTTAGTATGGCTAGCTGATGTCGATGGATTTTCAGATCTAATCAATTCAAAACTTTAGACTTGTATATCTAGGATTAGTTAATGGGCACATTTTCAATCATATAGTTTGTTGAATGCTACAAAATACAATTTCCTTTCCCATGTTCATGAACTTAAAATAAAAAAAGGTTGGTCATGCAGTTCACGCCATAATTCATTAAACTTATAGCATAGCCACTATCATCTATCGCATTCAATAAAAACCTAGGGATAAGTCAGTTAGATCTTATTTTGTATTGAGAACTTCTTTCCAAAAATCTTGTTGATGATCCATTGAAAGTTGGAGCATGTCTCATATGACACCATCATGATGAGATCATGTTCATGATTTTAGTTACAGTTGTGGCTGCTAATGTAGGTGAATGCTTTGGGTTAGTAATTCTGAGTTAAGCTAAATTTCTTAACTTAGTCTAACTCATTGGACACCGAACATATACCTTTCATTTCTTTGGTTAGTTAGTTTTGTTAACACACTGACCTCAACATAGATTGATGACCTTGCTTTGTAAATCTATGGACTGCCATTTTACACTATTAAGTTAGGATTGCTAAGCCTATCTAGTGTGAACAAGAGGAACAGGCTGGCATTAGCTCTTCATTATTAGGATTAAACCCTGACACCACCCCCAGACTGAGCAACTTGGTTCACTACTTTTATTATATTTTTGGATAAGGAAAAACACTGCATTGGGTGATTTAAACTAATTATGGAGAAAAAAACATTCTTGCTAGGAACCTTTCTTAGTTTTAGTCATTGAACACGTAAACAAAACTAATAACAAACCAACACAAATCGACACATTCTACACAACTTTTCCTACTTATTAGTTTATTAACCTCAATCTTAGCATAGGATTTAATAAGTCAATGTCTTGAATTTTTACACCTAGTAAAGTATGTGCAACTCTTTAGTTTAGTAATTATAAACTATAGAAAATCCATTAAAAGCCAAAAACCCAATGCCTAACTTTTAAGACTACCATGTCAGAGCTTAAGATAAATATCAATCCATAAACCATCTGCTTTAAACAGACTATCTCACTTACTTGTAGTTTATATCCTTAAATTATCAATCCTAAACAAGTTTCCCCTGTAGATCTCTTAGGTGGAGTATAAGTTCATGCATTCTCTTTCTTAATGTGTTTAGGTACAACACAAATTCACATCATGAAATCTAAATAAAATCGAACAAAAATTCCTCAAAAAAATAAAACCAACTTATCTTTTCATCATAGGAATCTTCTTTGCTGACTAGCTTTTACGATGAATGATGCTCCAACACTATTCTTTTTTATCTAGTCATCTTGTATATCTCCTAGGATTGGCTCTTAGTCCTATCTCTTTACTTCTTGACATAAATGGTAAGCTCCATCACTATCCTTTCTAATTTTCCCAACTTATCTTCCTCATAGGTTGGATGTTAGTCCTTATGCTTTGTACCTTAATATAATTAAACTTCCAAACTTTTATTGACTAGTTTTCAAGAAGAATGATAAGCTCCAACATTGTCTTTCCTGACCCATGTTGGCATCCATTTTTTTATGTCACAAGAGTATGATGTCCACATTAATGACTCAATACTGCTCATTTGTCATTCTCAATGTCGTGTAGTTCTAGACATCCATTTGGATATTCTGGTATGTGCTTAAAATACAAAATCGGGGTGGGTAATGATTCAATCTTTCCAGAGAGAACCCAACCGTTATTGAGAATGATTGTACTTAATTGGCACAAATCATCATTGCATCATAGATTTGATGTCCATTAGGGCATGACAGGACCAAATCTCATTCATCCAAAGGTTTTATGGCCAAGAAGACACATAGAAAGACTCTTCAACGGATGAAACCTAGATTAGGCCAGACACACCCATGATTAAGACTAGGCATACCCGTGTTGAACTCAACTACACTAACACCCAAACTGAGTGCACCAACAACCATTTTGATGAAGAAACTCTAGAACATATTGTGCTTGTGCTCAATATAGGGCTTACTCGGGGTATACTAGGTGCACCAACATTTGGAACCAGGGGCACCCTTGCCAGAGCTTCGCTCAAACGCTTTAAGGTGTGGTGCACCATCGCTAACCCTCTGAGCAAGGTAGGGTGCACCTGTGCTAAGGGTCTGGCACAGTCGTGCTAGACAGCTAAACTAACTAAATTTGTTGACATCTTCTTCTACAAATGTGGTTGGTTTCCATTAGGCATGGAAAAAATCTTATTGTCTAATGAGAGGCTTTACATGACTTCCACCCCTTAGAGAGCCAACAGAAGGGTTTCACTTGGAAAAGGGCTCTTTATTTTATGCTTGGGAGAAAAATTTTCCTCCCTTTTTCTTGGCTTCAAGCCCAGCTATCCTTTGACTCAGTCGACTGAATTTAGTAGAACTTGGTTTGAGAAAACCTGCTCCTCTAACAGCGCTAAATCAGGGTTGCTAGTCGTCCATCAATGGTCTTTAGGTCGGGAGGACTAACGCAATTGACTTGGCTTTGCTTATAAAATATTCTAGACTGATAGTCCATCGTTGATCCTTGAATGGAGAGCTCTTATCGGTAGAAAAAGTGCTATCGAGTCTAGGGTGAATCACTGTGACATGATAGATAGCTCATTCATTAATAAGAGAGTCCTTCAAGATGTCCGTGGGTTACGTCTTTGCTAATACTTGGTCTCTGATGAGGAATCTCAAGGGCATCCACAAGACAACTGACAATAATGAACTCATCTCTTCAGGTATTCACAATAGGGAGGTCAGTGTCTTTGCTCAACTCAGATAAACTTAGTCCTTGGTTAGAGTGGTTTACACCTAATCAACATCCAGCCCCAGTTTAGGGGGTTACATTTGGTAAACTAACTGGGTCTTTTGCTTTCCTGTCAGTGTGTTCTCCATAGTTATACCTTTCCATCTTCTAGAATCTTAGATCTCCTCACTACATTTCTGCCTTTCGAAATGTTGAATCTCCTTGAGATTCATGATAACACATTATGGATGTATAGTTAGATATGAAAATACATGTGAATGGAGCTGCATGCAATGTTAATCTTTCAAAAAAATTTCTAGCCATTTTAAAAGAAATCCCTCGGAAATTTTGTTTCTAACCAGTACTCTTATCGTAAAACCCTCCCTGGTAATACGTTTAAGAATATTGCCTTCTGACATTAGTGAAGTCATAAATGCTGTTTAAGTCCTCGACGTATTGCCCTTCGAAATACCCATCAGAGCTATTATCGCATTACCATCGTTATATGTGAGAATTTTTCATAATGCTGTTTAAATTTTCATAATTAATTTTAGTATCGTTTGAAAATATGTTAAAATAGTGATGAATATTTTGCCGGTATTACTATTACTTGTGAAAAAATCATCATAGATAGAGACAAGAATTACATTGTTTTTACAGATAGTCACGAAAACTTCATCCTTATCCAAAAGAACTTTATCACTATACTGCAATAATTTCATCACTTATGTGCCTAGAACTGAAAAAAATTGTGGTTGTTCGTATGTGTCGATAAATGGGAATCGAGCACCCCTGTGTAGAGTACGCATGCAGTTCTGTGTACGTACTCCCCTAAATAATCTTCTAATAACTTAGTTATTGGGACTTATTGATAGGTTATTGGAGTTAGTCTTAACTTCAATAACCTCTAAATAATCCCTAATAACCTTTCAATACATTTCACGATTCCACACTCATATTTTATTTTATTATTATTGGGGGTATTAACCCCAATTAATAAATCTAATAACCCGACATAACTCTCCAATACCTCCCAAATAATCTCTATATACACACAGAACTGCGTGCGTACTCTGTTGGTAAATACTTTTCAAATCCTAAAACTTTTCACACATATGAACGCCGTACAAATATATTCTCTCACAACAGTGTGAAAAACATGTGTTTTTATTCCTGTCCAACTAGATAGCGAACACACCAAATTAACATTAGATATTATTGTTTCGCAATTCTTACAAATATTTTTCTTCGCCTTGAATATGTGCTGAATACTGCAAAATAAATAGGCCCGGTCAAAAAGTAAAATAAAATCGAACTTAAATCGATCATAAAGTCACCATGAGAACATGTTTAATCAACGCAAAATCAAACAATTGAACTCTCTTATTATAACAGTACTGGCTAATCGAGACAAGCTAAACCAAGCATTATTCCAAAAAAATGTTACGTATAACCAATGTTTTTAACCTTTGCACTTATAATAACCTTAGGTAAGTTAACTACTTTGATTAACTTCATATGAGCCAATGGGTCAGCCCAACTTAATCTACAAACCAATGTTAAGTCAAATTTGATTAAGCAAAGCTTAAAGGGTTAATCTTTGCTAAACCCATTACAACCTGGACTCTAATCCAACTCATCGAGATTAGGGGTGATACAATATTGCTTAAGCCTACATAAAACATAAATGAACAAAGTAAGAGCTTTAAGAATCTATCTTAAAATAAATGGTAACGCATGATTAAAAGTTGTTAAGAAAAAGATAATTTTTTATGCTTAAACAAAACATAATATATAACTTTTTGGCATCATATTTGTACAAATATCGATGAAATTTGATAGGTTTTAGGGGATTGCATTGAGACAGTCTAAAGAATGAGACAACAAGCATCGGTCCTTTCGATCATAACTATGGCCCGACCAACAGGAGGCACCAGATATGAAGGGATGTTAGCAATAGCTAGTTCTCTCGACTAAATTAAGGATTCTTCAAAGAGATGACTAATGGGCACCCCAATATCTTTTCAATCCTCTCAGAAGTCCTCTTGTCTAAGGAAAGCTACCCATCAGATTATAATGATACACTCTCTACCTAACGATCCAAGTTCATTTTAATAAAAGGGCCTCGATACTCTCGAGGATGCCGACAGAAGACCTTCTAGCTGACCGACGACGTTTCAACGAATCTTTTAGCCGATCAAAGACTTCTTAGCAGGACGAACAATTATCAGATGACTGAATGAAAAAATTATCACACCATTAAATTCTCCCCTTTTTAGCAGTTATAAAAATGAAATGGTGCCAACCTTAGTTATGGATATTAATGGGTCCCAGATTCAATTATAATTATGAAAATGTGTAATACTAACTTGTAATATCTCTATTAAAGTATGAAAAAATATGTAACTTCACTAGTACCTCTATGAATCATAAATGCGTGGTTATTTCTTCAAGAAAAGACTATTGAATTCACACTCTCAGAACTTGTGTGATTTGGCACTTTGCTTCTGTATCGCTCTCTCTCTCTCTCTCTCTCTCTATGCTTTCCTCTCATTCGTCACATGCTCCATACCTTAAGAGTGATCTACATGACATTTTTTGATTCAACATCCTAAAAGGTGCGATGAGTGCAATCATACCAGAAACAAAAAGATTAGTGTGTCATAGAGAAGGAGCTTACTGGGGCTGCTCAGTTTTTGTCGACGTCTTCATTTCATCGTTAGCTTGATGTCATTATTTTTGTTAAGGAGTCACAAGTTTGTTTTACGTTATATTACCCTCTTCTCCAAATAATTCTCCATCTTAGCTCGTGTACGTGAACTAAGAGATGAGAAATTGGGGGACTAGAGCAGGAAGTAATAGGAACAAACAAAAGGATGTACGAGAAGCTTTCAAAAAGTGAATTTTTGCATTGATAGTTCCAAAGTGTAAGTACAAATTGAGATAAACTTGGTATGCTTTAGAGACATAACTGCAAAGCAGACCTTATAAAACCTAACTACCAGAGAATTCAAGTTGATGTACTTATTCTAGACTTCACATCCTCCTACAAGGGCAAGTCCCTATAGTTAATTACATCTTAACCAGTTAAGACTACTTAAAAGACTCCCAATTGAGGTTATAATTTATTATCAAAAATTTTAAATGTCATTATCAAGGAAAGCAGCATCAAAATGTTATACTAAAGGTAGTAGATTCCTAATGGTTCTAAACAATCCCAAAGAATTGTTTTGTCGTTAATGGTTTAAGTAAGGTTAATCTTTTTGCTCTAGGTTTTGAATATTCATCACTGTAAACTAGAGTTAGCACACCCTAATAACATGTAAATCAAAGCTAAGGTGACATCCGCCTTATGTTTTCAGTAGCCATGCATTCCAAAGTTAGCTTCAAATATAGATATAATTTTTAGACAACCCAATTAAGATGTTCATGCCTTTGCATCATCCCAGATTTCCCAAATTTATGTAGTCCTAGTGGTGGCCACACCTGCTTGGACCAGAAGATTCCCATTTGCAATCATGGGTTCCATGAGATTTTTGTAGACCCGGGTCTCTAGGGATCAAGTTGCATTCGGTGATCTTTGTTCTTAAGGTTTCATTTAAGTTTTAATGTTTTTTTAGATTTTAGGGACTCGAAATTTTAGTTTTCTTAAGACTTAATAGCCAATTGTTTTTTTATTTTATCATTTTGTGTTTTAACTTTGTTGTCTGGGATGACTCGGTTAAGATCCCGTTGTTCCATCGTCTCAGGTCATTGGGGTTTCTGGATAGATTAGTCACAAATGTTTGGAAAACTTTTGTTAGCATCATTGAGATGCCTCCTCCAAAATACCTTCTAAAACAAGGTTACATTTTTTTATTTAAGTTTAAGTTTTAATGTCTTTTAGGGTAAATTATTATGTCATTTCATTTTGGTTGGTTTGATACCTTAGCCCAAATTATCCCCGACTGAGGCTAAGTGTGATTTTGTTCTTGTATGAGAATTCAAACCCTACTTAACCTAAAGTCAACTAGGTCTAGGTTGATTTTGTGTTAGTTAAAGTTGGGTTGAACTAATATAAAGTGAGTCTCTGAGTAATTAAAGTTAACCTCAATTAGGTTGGCTGTCTCTCAGATTTTCTTCAAGCTTGTTTAAATCGACCAGAGTTTAATAAGATTAATCGAGGTTGACATAGTTTGATTGGGGTCAAACTAGACTTACGTGTCTTAGGTCGACTTAAGGTAAGACATGTTAAACCAAGTTAAATTAACTTAGGAACAAAACAGGCTAAACTAAGCTGATCCAAGTTAAACTTCGTAAGTTAAATATATGTTTAAGTTAAATTAGACTTGGGGGGAGCCAAGTTAATTTTGACATGATTTATCTTGGTTTAGAATTTAATCCACCTTTGAGAGTTTGACATCCAGAACAAAAGAAGTGAAATCAGTTTGGATAAGGTGAAAGAGCAGTGGGAGATTGCCTAAAAGAAGGCCCAATGACTGCCCTCATCCGTGAAGGTCAAGAGGCATTCCCTTCTTCCTAGCCATAGGCGACGAATGGTCTTCACACGTGGGATTGGTTTGGATAATCCTTCTAAGCCCGCCCACTTACTAAGGTTCAAGACTTGTCCTCATAATTGATGAGATTGAATTCTGGACCAACCTGGGTTCATTCACCAACAGACTTTTTGGCAGACATTGTTGAAAGAAGTACGCTGATGGTTAGAACTAGTCTCTCCCATCATCTTACAGGCCGACCTTGACCCCTGTTTGGGGTCATATATAGTATTCAAAGTTTGCCTCACTTTGTTACGGCTCTGACAACCCACACCACAACAGTGCTTTACCCCTAGATGTCCAGTCAACTGCTCGAGTTAGGTCAAGTTGACCTGAAGATTAGGTTGACATAAGTGAAGCTTAAAGTTGAGCCTCAAAGTAGCTCGAGTTAGGTCAGGTTGACCTGAAGATTAGGTTGACACAAGTTTGGACAGGTTGATCTAATAATTTAATTGATTTAACCCAAGATCAGTCTGGTTTACCCATTGATCCAGTTGGATTGGACCTGAGTTAGGTTGGGTTGAGACTAATGGTTCAATTGAATTGGGTTCACCCAAATTAGGTCGGATTAACCAGTGGTTGTGTTGAATTGGGTTCACCCAAGTTATGTTGGATTAGCCCTTATAATTGAGTTAAATTGGGTTAACTCGAATTAGGTCGGGCCAACCCGGTGATTCAATTGAATTAGGTTAACCCAAGTTAGGTCAAATTAACCCTGTTTGTTTAGTTGAATTGGCTTAACCTGAGTTAGGTTGAGTTTACCCGGTGACTAAGTTGAATTGAGTTAACCCGAGTCTTTGGTTGACTTAATGATTCAATTTTATTGGGTTGAACCGAGTTAAGTTGGGTTCACTTGATGGTTCAATTGAAGTGGGTTAACCTGAGTTAGTTCAGATTAACCCTGGTGGTTCAAATGAATTAGGTGAACATGAGTTTGGTTGTGCTAACTCATTGATTTAGTTCAATTGGGCTAACCAAAGTCAGGTAAACCCATTGATTCAGTTGAACTAGGCCTAAGTTAGGTTAGACCCATAAGAACTCAAGTTTGACTAAGTCCATGTTAGGTTAGATATAGGCTAGGTCTTGGTTGGGCTAGACCTAAACAAATTTCAAGTTGAATTAAGTCTACATTTGGTTGGACTTAGGATGGTTATGTTTAAATATAAGTTATGTTAGAACCATGGTTGGTTCATTTTTTAGGTCCAACGAGGATAGGACCTAATAACTTGGTTGATATTTGGTTCTAATGTTGGTTAGACCCAAAAAATTTCATTTAGGTCTAATGTGGGTTAGACTTATTAGTTTAGGTTAGGATGAATTTAGCTCTAACTTGGGTTAGACCTGAATGATGGTTGATGTTTGGCTCCAATGTGGGTTAGTCCCAAGTTTGAGCTAGGACTAATTGAGGTTAGAACTGGGGGATGTGTTAGGTTTGATATGAGTTAGACCTAAAAGGTTGGACTAGATCTAATTTTGGTTAGACCTAGGGTTTGGGGCAGGTCTAAGCGAGTTAGACCAAAAGGTTAGGTTAGGTCTAATTTTTGTTTGACCTAGGAATTAGGTAAGTTTATGATGGTTTAGACCCAATGATAGTGTTGGGTCCAATGTAGGTTAGACCCAAAAGGATGGCTAAGTCCAAGTTATGTTAGACTTAGGATTTGGTCTTATGTCCATTGTAGGTTAGACCAAAGAAGTTAACGAGTCTATGTTAGGTTAGACGTAGGAATTGCAATTAGGTCAAGAGTAGGTTAGACCTAAAAAGTTTTCTAAGTCTAAGTTAAGTTAGAAATAGGATTTGGATTAAGGTGCAACATAGGTTAGACCTAGAAAGTTGGCTAAGCCTAATTTGGGCTAGCCTTAATTAGATGTACTGTATATTAGACCTTAAAGGTTGACTAAGTCCAAGTTAGGTTTGATTTAATGTTTTGGTTATGTCTACGATAAGTTAGACCCAAGGATGGAGTAAGTATAATTTAGGTTAGATCTAGGTTTTAGGTTAGGTCTAAGATGAGTTAGACCTAAAGGGTTGGTCTTGTTCCAATTTTGGTTAGACAAAGGGTTAGAGTTAGGTCTAATTTGTTATACCCAATATGATAACCAAGTTCAAGTTGTGTATTTTATTTATTTTACTTAATCTTATTTTATAATCCTATATTCATGTATAAATCCATGTGTTTTGTTGTCTTCCCCATTAGATCTGCATAGTTTCATTTGTCTTTATACTTGCAATTAGGAATAATTATGTGTAGGAATAAATTTTTGTAGAAGTGTTTTTAATTCCATAAATCTAACATATCTTCTATCACACATGGAATTTTAAAGCTACCCTGATCGTTTAGCTTTTCAAGAAGCTTCTTCTTAATAATTGCACTGCACTCCTCACTAAGTGCAACAGCTTCATTATCTTCAAACTTCTTTCTTCTGTTGAGAATATCCTTCATAATCTTTACATAGTTTGACATTTGTTCTAAGGCTTCAGTAAATGAAATATTAATTATTAGCCTCTTAAAAATTTCCATGAATTTTGAAAATTGCTTATCCAACTTCTGTTGACGAAGTCTTTGAGGAAATTGAGGTGGTGGTTTTTCTAAGTTAACTTCAAGTGGAGAAACAGGTCTTTCAGAATCTTTTGGAGCATCCTTTTTTTATTCTTCAATTTCTTCTCTCTTTACTTCAGTTTCATTTTGAACCCTACCTCTAACTCTCTTCTGCTGTTAAGTTGAACATCTTTTACTTGCTCTTTATTTTGGTCTTTCGGATTTGTTTCAATATTACTAGGAAGTGTTCCTTCGGATCTATTACATAATAAATTAGCAATTTATTCTAGTTGATTCTCAATATTTCTAATTATTGCTCCTTGACTTTGTAACTGATTTCCCTTTTGTAACATTGCTTCTTCTATAGACAACTTCTTCTCCTTAAATTGAGTATTATTATTGAAATGTGGAGGATATATAGATCTATAGTTATTATTCCCTTGGTTGTTCCAGTTTCTTAATGGGTTTCCTTGATTGTTCCCCCATTGTTCATTATTACCACCCGTAGTATTATTCTAATTAAAGTTGGTATGGTTCTTCCAACCTCGGTTATAATAGTTTGAATATGGGTTATTCTACTTGTTATTTATGACATTCAAAGTTTCTAATGATGCTTGAGAATATACCATTTGGCCTAATGAATTTTCTTTAATCATGGAAATAGGTTGAGAAAAATTCATTCCAAATTGGTCTAACTTCCTTGAAATTTTAGCAAATTGATTTGTTAACATAGTAAATTCATCACATTCATGAATATTGAATAGTTTCTTAGAATTCACCCTCTCATAAGGTCATTGAAAATTATTAGTAGTCATTTCTTCAATTAAAACATAAGCTTCATGAAATGGTTTTGACATCAATGAAGCACAATCAACGACATTGATAATAGATATAAGAGATTCAGCTAATCCATTATAAGAAGTTTGAATTATTAACTAATTTGGTATAACATGGTATGGACACTTTCTTAAGAGTTCTTTAAATAGTTCCAAAGCTTAATAAATAGATTCCCCTTCAAACTGATTAAAAGATGTAATATCATTTCTAAGCATTACAATTTTTTATGTTGGAAAATATTTATCAAGGAATATTTGTGCAAAATCACTCCATGTTCTGATTGATCTAGGTGCTAAAAAATTCAACCACATCTTAACTTTATCCCTTAGTAAGAAAGGAAATAACCTAAGTCTTATGACATCCTCTGATACACCATCGTATTTAAATGTAGAGCACAATTCTTGAAAATTGATAAGATGTAAATTTGGATCTTCAGTCGGTGATCCCCCAAACTGATTTTTTGATACCATTTGGATAATAGCAGGTTTAAGTTCAAATGAATTAGCCGCTATAATAGGTTTTTGAATACTACAATGGAGTTCATCTACCTTAGGGTTGGCATAATCTCGTAAAGGTCTATATTCTTGATGAATTTTAGCATTTTGATCATTTTGGTTTGTCATTTCTGCATTTATTTTTAGATTTTTCAAAATTTTTAATTTTGTTGGTTTTTCAGATTTTTTTAACAGTTTTCTCTAATTCAAAGTCGTAGAGCACTAGTCTTTTAGAACCTGAACTACACATACACTAACATAAATAAAAAAAACTATAATAAGATATTCCTATAATAACTTTTGAAGTTTAAATGAGACTTTCTAAATCAGAAATTTTGCTTTCAATAAATTTTTGAAATCTTCCCCTGCAACGGTACCAAAAACTTTATCCCGACTGTTTATATGCAATAGTATAACAATATTATTGATGATATTTTTTACTTATGTTTCCTTATATTGCAATGGAACAAAAAACTTGATCCTGGAGAAAATAAGAAATTAATTTTGTAATATATATATATATATATATATATATATATATAAGAAGGAGGAGGAAACTTTGAGTCACTTATTTTTTGAATGTAACTTTTCTCAATTGGTATGGAAACAAATATTAAATTAGTTGATCATTGATGAGAAAGATTTCACTTGGGATAGGCTTGTCAAGTGCTGGTTGTTCTGACACAAGAGAAAATATGCTACTATTCCTTTTATTACCGCTTGGTTCATCTGGATGCAAAGAAACAAAATAAAGTTTGAAGATGCCAATCTAAATGTTGGGAAAACTGCTAGAAACTGTTTGTCTTACCTTCAAAAGATGATCAATTGGAAAAGATTCCCTAACATCTCCAATTTCTTCCCTCCTATCAATCCAGATCCTATTCAAGTTATCAGAGTCTACTGGGAAACCCCAAAACATCACATAGTGAAGATCAATACTGAACTTATTGGTGTGTATTGGGCAATTAACCTTACCACTAAGGCTAATTGGAATAAGGTTTGGCTGGAAGTGGATTCTGCTATAATTATTCACCTTCTAAATCATGAGGAGGGATCTCCCTGGCATCAATCATATTGGATAAATAAAATCAGAGATCTCAGTAGTAAGTTACAAATCCAGTTCACTTCACTTTCATCTATAGGGAAGGAAATCAGCATGCAAACTGGTTGGTCTAGCTTGGGTCACATTCTAAAGAGACTGAGGTTGCTGTCAACCCGCCACCAACTCTCCATTATCTGCTACAACGAGATATCCTGGAAGTTCCCTACTTCAGAATTGCATATCTGTGCACATGACTACCTTTGGTGTAGATGCAATTTTACATTTCTTTTCTTCCTTTGTTGAGTCATTGTATTTTCCTCCTTTTGGGGGGTGTTTCCTGGTTTTTGGGGGAGCTCTTGGGTTCTTGTATTGAACCAAAAAAGAGTTCCCAGTTTCCTCTCTGTTGTCTGTACTAGCATATTACTCTAACATGTAGGGAGTCAAAAGCAACTCCTTTATAATATATATATATGTATGTAT
>NEWO01000210.1:889518-929726 GCA_003013225.1 Phalaenopsis aphrodite
TATATTAGTTGAGCGATACATACACTTGCGTTTATATCATTGTGACTATAAAATATATAAAATTAAGCATGTAAAAAAGTCGCATCACTTTTCAAATACATTTACTTATAATTGGGCTAGTTATGATGTTAACCTATTTTGCGATATATGACTTCTACTCATCATGTTGAGGAATGAATGGGTTAAACACAAAGTCTTGGAAAAATAATCATACTATGTTAGGATTTTGCAACATAGAAAGGTGATTAAAAAAATCCTTGGAAACTTAACAAGGTTTTCTGAAACTTAACTACATAAGTATCTGATTCTTTTCCTTACCCAGACATGGGTTTAAGAAGAAAGTTTTGTCATTGTTGACAACTATCACAGTAGGGAACAATTAGGAAAATCATGAACAACCACGATACCTGAATCACAATGGTGCGAGACTCATCTCTCTTTAAGAATCGTAAAATTTCTCTGCTTTTTATTTCATTTGTTTTACAGCTCATGCTTTTTTTATGAGTAGGATTGTAAGAATTCAATCCCTTGGCTGTGATCATAATAAATTAGTTATATATTTTTATTAAACTAGAGATTAATTCTTTAGAATGATTCTTAGCCATTTCCTCATCAAGGGATTGATAGACAGTACTTTGAATTCACATTATTACTTGACATGTATACTTGTGTGATAAGGCTAACTTTCATCATCGATTATTTTTAAGCCATCAAGTTTTTGCCACCGTTGTCAAGGAAATACATTAAGAAAAATTATGATTTGTTGAGAATTGTTTTTAAGTTACTTATAATATATTTCTTACTACTATTTTCTGATATTTATTTATTTCATTAATATTTGCACTTGTATTTCTACTACATTTTTTTGTATAGGCTAAAAAATAAAAAGTTGAAAATAAAGAAATGCCAAAAAACCAAAAGTTATTTACTTGCTTCACTTGTGAGTTCTTATTTTTTGTTCTTTTGTTATTGCGTTTTCTGAATTTTTTTTTTGTTCCTTGCTTTTTTATTATTATTTGTGATTTTATTGTAGGTGTTGAAGAAGAATAAGCCAAATAGCTGAAAAAAAATAATTTCCCTATGTGAGCACTATCATTCATTCATTTGCATAAGTTGTATGCATTATGTCGATTGTTTATTGCAGACCTGTATTGATTGTCATACTTGTGTGCTGCTTGATGTAGGGTGTGTTTGGATTATTAAAGGATTCTCATCATGTTATATCGCATAAGCATCAAACTAACATAGTTGATTTAGCACCCTCTGACCCTGAGATTGAACGAACTCATAGGAGGCTTAGGAGAGACTACGCACCAGTTAACTTGCCAATAGATAAACACAAGACTTGAGGATGAGGTTTGATCAAATAAACTAGGAAATATATGACATCCATTTGTTCTACAAAACCATTTTATTTGCCGAAAAGTTTCCCCTATTTAATACAAAGTATTAAATAGATTTTATGTTAAGCTGGGTTCGGAAAAGCTTCCTATAAGGGCAAGCCTCTATAGTTAATTACATCTTAGATAACTAACGTCACCTAAGAAAACTCTCGATAAAAATCAGGAAATGTTATCTTCAAAGAGGTCAAAAGGATTAGACTTTTCAACGAGATCGGATAAAGAGGTGTGAAAGGAGAATGACTCAAAATCGTAACATTTATTGTGGGATCCAAAGGAGAAAAAACTAGAGGATACCACAGATCCTAAGGAGAACCTCAATAACTTCCCAAACTATCCTATTGTTGCGTTTCGGTTTTAAAGAGGAATATTTAAATGTTTCATCCTATCAATTTTATTATTTAGGGCTTACATTCGTGTGAAATGATCACATGAATAGCCTGGAAGATGTGAGGGTTTAGGTCGTGAAGAAAGACAACCTCAAAATCCTAAAACGTGTTAGGGCTTATATTGTACAGCAGCGTTATACAAAAGGCCTAAAGATAAGGTGAGGATTTATGTTGCACCAGACAGATAACCTCAAAATCCAATTGCTTGTTATTTAATTCTAAGGAAAGATATGTTGTTGTAGATCCTTTGCTATTGAAGATGGTCGTACTACCCACAGTGCTAGCTCTAAGCTCCTCTTCCTAGAGAGTTTAAGTTTTCTAATGTGTCAGACTATGATTTCAAATCAAATGTTTTTATGGTTATGGTCATTTAAATATTATGGGGCATATTAAAGTTTATTTGAGTGACACTGGTTAGGATCCTACGGCTCCCTCATTCCGTTACCAATATTTTCTCTTAGATTCACTTAGTCTAAATCAATTTACTAAACTTAACTTATTGAATTATGTACTTTCATTTGTAACGTAAGAAATCTCGTTAGCAACCATAGGTTACCTCCTTCGAGGGATTCCTAATCATTCGATTAAGACACCTTAATTTAGTTGCAATTGTTGTTTTGTGATGTTTGTGATTAAATTTTGAGTTGTCTTATATTTTGAATGTTATGACGGTGAATTTTATCTTGGTTGATTTTAGCTTTGGTTTTGGTTTTGGTTTTGCGGCTATCCTAGCAGTTTTGGTTTTCATGCAGTGTGACATCGTTGTTTAACATGCAATCTTGAAACAAGAATTACATAAAGGTAAATGTATTAATTTAAAAGTGTATCTGTCAATTCTTCTCGTTCCACCAGCTGAAAGGTAAGTATTTGCAAGACAAGTATATAATTTTGCAAGGAATTTAAATTGTAGGAGTAGATGAACGTTTAGCTACCAAACCCCAAGTTATAATTTTATTGAATCTCAGAAGATCCTAGTAGATAATTTTAGAACAAAATATGGCAAATCCAATTTGCCCTTCGTCCAATAGACTTCAAAATGCTCGAGGCATGTCCCAGTCCATTTTGAAAATCTCTTGAAATATTTTGAGTTCATTTTTGGACTTATCATATTGTTCCATTAATCATCTAAGGTTGAAGTGTGACTACCCCGTTGCTCAGTGAAACCTGAAAATTTATATATCCCAAGGATATGATAACCATTTAATCAGTTGATGTTTCATTTAAAGGTCATGTGAATGGGTGCCCTTAAGGCAAGTTTAGGTCATTTAAGATTGTGGTGTCTGCAATTAAGGTCAGGCTTGTACTGTTTAAACATGTCAACCACCAATCATGTTACCTTCTAAATTCAATCAATTGAGTTTAAACATCGAGCCTAGGTCACTACTAAGCCTTTAATAATCATAATAGGGGAAATAATGATTATCAAGATTTTGATTTAAGTGATATGTATTCTTATTGACAGATCATATCATCCTCAACTTTGGGCTTAAGAAAACTAAACTATCATCTTTCTGGCTTAAGCCCATAAGTTAAGAATCGTTTGATCTTAATTGACTTCCAAGTCATGAAGATTAAGAGGATTATGATTTAGTTGATGTTGTACAAGGGTGGTGAGTGAGTTTATATCTTTTAATCCCATTGTATTTCAATCATCCAAACATATTCATTAAGATCAAAGTTACCCATTTTCTCTTGGTTAATCCTAATTTTTTTATTAAGGCACCAAAATCTAGAACGACTATGTTGCCCTTAGGGAACTTCACATCATAACTCATTAAACGCAACTTAAATGACTTTGAGCATTTAAAGAGTCATATCCATGATGTAATTACAATATTAGAGGAGAATATGTGGACTTATCAAAATTAAATTTAATTTAAATATTTATTTAAAATCAGAAAATAAGATTCTTTAGGAATTAGTTTATTTGACATTCCAAACTAAATTTTTTTTTATTTATGAAAAAAATTGTTAAAGGTTTCCTTAGGTCAGAGAAATACTTAGACAAAATTTCATGATCTTTTGAATTAATTTATTATAATTATTTTAATGGGAATATAAGGAAAATCCACTTTTAAGCATTTAAAATTTATTTTTAACTTATGAAAAATTAGGAAAGATATTTTAATTAGTCTCAAGTGATTAGAGGGCAATTAGGGACATTTTGAAATATTTTGGTATTTTTCGGATTTTTAAGTATTTTCTAAAAAGTAAATTTATTTTTCCCAAGCGACTCCGATCACAAGGAACTCAAAAAACCACTTTTCATAATTTTTTTAAGTGTATTTAATTTATTATAATTATTTTTGTACAAAAATACAAGGTTTCTTAGAAAATCAACTTTAACACTCAAACCTAATCAAATAATTTTCAAATTTTTACAGTTGATAAACATGAATTTTATAAAAAATGTGGGATTAATTTTGTCAATTTTTTGAAAGTATGTAATTTACAAAAAATAACACAAGATATTTATATTTAATTAAATATAGAAATTTATAAAATAATTCAAGATATCATGATATTTTTTTTAGAGTTGTCAGTCCACAGGAAACTCATTAAAATTATCCCCATAGTTTTCCAAATGATATTTTGATTTATATAATTAAAATAAGCCAAAATGGTCACCTTACCTAGAAAATTTGGGCCAGAAGCACAGAGATTCCCTCTGACCTTGGAAAAATCAGAGGACATAGTCTCTGTAATGAGGAATAAACTAACAAAATTTCAATCCATGGTGAGCAATGTTTGATCATTATGAATTAAAATACTTCATATGGTATTTAATTCATTAATAATAAAGGAAAAAAGAAATAATTTTTATTTTTAGTCCACATTATTCTCCGCTGTTCATTGAGTAACAGGGTATTTTTCTTTTATTTTTTTGATTTTTCTAGAGAAATATATGAATTTTTGAAGTTTAGGCATTTAAAATTATTCAGAAAATCCATATTTTTCTACTTATGCACGCAGCGCCACCTCAACCTAAGACGACCCCAAACTCACACGCCATGCTCCACTATTCCACACAGCCATCCACCTCAACTGCCACACGACCCGCCTTTTCGCACCAAGAGTTGGTCCAGCTTGATCTCCTGTGTTGATGAAATAAATGCGTGATTGGGCGACTCTCCATTATCATCCTTAAGTGACCTAACCCGTAAGCCGTTCACACTAAAACCTTAAGATCTTCGTCTAGACTCAACCAGATTGCATAAGATTTATTTCTAAACCTTCATCTTCTTAAGAAAAACTCATCTATACAGTTAATCAAGTATGAAATCAAGTTATTACAAATGGAGAATCAAAATAAGCTCGGGCTAGGGTTCAAGCTCAATACCTTTGTCTGAGAGGGGAGGCCTCAATCAGACGATTGTGGTAGCTTTAATTGGGTCCAACGAACCTCCATATGAAGCCTTGTGCCCTGGTGAATTGTCTAGATATGATTTTAATCAAGGTAGATTTGAGGTGTTTGTCTATAACAAGGATAGAGGCTGTTTCAGAGGGGGGTTTGATGAGGAATCAATTCCTCTTGCTCTAGGTATGGTGTGTGCACAATTAATTTGAGTTTTGTGAAAAGATGTCCTTGTTTGAACTGAAAGTTTGAGCTCAAAATTAGGCTCTCACTATCAGAATCAGAGGGGCAAGATCGTTGGATTAAGCTAAGGGTTGCTTGGAGAGTCTCTGGTGAGACTTTGGCAGAGTTTCTCGAAGGATTTTGAACTTTCCCCTTTAGCTATGGAGGAGGTGAGTCTTTATAGAAGGGCTTGTGGTGGAGCTCAAGGCCAATTAGTGGGTGTGATAGGATGCTTATGTGGAGTGCATAAGAGTTCTAAAGAGCAATTAGGATGAGCTGGCCTCTAAGGTTGAGATTGGGTTTTATTTAGGGGAGTTGACTCTTGGTTTTGACATTTTCTGGCCACTAGGCTGGCTGACAGGGCTAGGGGTGGTGGCCAGGTGGTTAGATGAGCCAGTGGGAGGGTTAATTATTGTTAACCCTCAATGAGAAATTGGATAAGATACATTAATATAGGGTACCCTTGGTCCATAGCTTACCAAGCTGGTTTAATGTAGTTTAGCTTAGTCAATAGGGTGTGTTTGGTGGTTGTGATGTCATCAATCTGGTGACTTTGGCATGGTTAAGTCAATTTTGGGGAAGGGTTCAATTTGGTTCAAAATGGCTAAAAGTTAGGTTTGAGTTTGGCTAGCCATGACATTGAGCTCAATTGATTGATGAACTTTGTGTAGATGATTTTCATGAGGAATATAGAAAATATTTTGAGTGATTTTGAATTGATTTGGAGGTTCAATTTGAGGGATTTTGGGCATTTGGTCAATTTGGGGGGGTTTAGTGACAAAAGGCCAAGTTGGATTTTTTTTGGTAGAGTTGGGGTGTCAACCACCATGTATGAGTTATGGACTAATGAAATCCTCATTTGGATCTTCTATGTAATGGTCTTAGCTAAACCCTAGCCTAGGGACCATCTACATGAGTTTCTCAAAAGAGCAAAGGATTAAAGTGAACAATTTTGGGTTTAAAGTTGTAAGTAAGTATAGGTGATAGTTTGTGCAAGTGAGTGACTTAGCTCCAGACCAACACCTAGAGTCAGCAATAAGGTCAAGCAGTCCTATGGCTCTGCTTGAGATTCTCCATAAAGATCCCACCTACTAAGTGCTAGAGGATAAGACCAATATATGGAATTTCAAGTTGAGCAAGGAAGAGTTTAAAGTTTCTAATAGTGCAGGTTCCTTTTCTAGTTTTCTATGAATAGTCAACAAGATAATTTTATAGCTAGATCTTAGGCTACTAAAGAGGGAAAACAAAACCTCATCCAAAAGTAAGGTCAAGAAATGGACCCTCGATATGTGTGGTGTGCTGGGCAAGCACACCGCGCATATTGGCGTTGACCGATGAGATCAACAAAACCTACACAGACTCCTAAGTCAACAAACACAAAAATAAGTGTAAAAATGAGTGCTAGTTGTTTCTGTTGAGGATATAACAGGTGAACATTTGATTGAACTCAAGGAGTATGAACTATTTCTAGGGATTGAAAAGTGGGTTTCAAATTATCAAGTTTCACGTGTTTTCGGAGAAGGGGAATAAGTATTTAAGTGCTGACCCTGAGATGTGAATTAAAATTTTGGTATCAATCCCGAAAAGGAGAGTCAAAATTTAGGTGTCGACCTCAAAAAACAAGAATGAAAATTTAGGTACTGATCCCGAGATGAGAATTGAAATTTAGGTATCAATCTTAGAATGAGAGAATTGAATTTAGGTGCCGACCTCGATGATAGGAATAAGAATTTAGGTACTGATCTAGAGATGAGAATTGAAATTTAGGTATCAATCTCAGAATGAGAGAATCAAAATTTTGGTACCGACCTCGAGCATAGGAATCAGTATTTCGGTATTGATCCTGAGATGAGAATTAAAATTTAGGTATTAATCTCAAAAGGGGAGAATCAGAATTTAGGTACCGACCTCAAAAGATAGGAATCTGAATTTAGGTATTGATCCTGAGATGAGAATATAAATTTAGGTATCAATCTTAGAAGAAGAGAATCAAAATTTAGGTACCGACCACAAAAGATTGAAATCAGGATTTAGGTACTAATCCCAAGGATTAAGAATTGAAATTTAGGTATCAATCTCAGAAAGAGAGAATCAAAATTTAGGTATCAACCTCAAAAGATAGGAATCAGAATTTAGGTACTAATCCTGAGGATGGAGAATTGAAATTTAGGTATCAATCTCAGAAAGAGATAATCAAAATTTAGGTACCGACCTCAAAAGATATCAATCAGGATTTAGGTACTGATTTCGAAATAAGAATTGAAATTTAGGTATCAATCTCAAGAAGAGAGTTGAAATTTAGTTATCAACCTCGAAAGATAGGAATAAGAATTTAGGTACTCATCCTAAAATGAGAATTGAAATTTAGGTATCAAACTCAAAAAAGAGATGAAATTTAGTTACTGACCTCAAAAGATAGGAATTAGAATTTAGGTACTGATTCCATGATGAGAATTGAAATTTAGGTATCAGTCTCAGAAAGAGAGCCTGAATTTAGGTGCCAACCTCAAAAGATTTGAATCAGAATTAAGGTACCGGTCCCGAATTGAGAATAGGTTGTTGTGTTCCAATCAAGGGGGCCTTATACCAATCTCGAAGATTGAGAATAGGATGTCGTGTTCTATTTAAGGGGGTCTTATAACAATCTCAAAGATATAGGGGCCACATTAGCGAGGAAAGCTCATGGACTCATATCCAACCTAAATGGTGTTAAGGGAAATATTTGCTACTTTGGGGAGGAAAGCATGGGGACTCACATCCAACTTAAGGGGTAGTGGGAAAAGAAATAGCATCTTGGTAGTGTCCCCGAGAACAATATGAAAATAGTGTATAAAATTAGTAGTGTTGAACTCATAGATATCTGTCATGTAAAGATAGGTACTAGTGAGAAAGATTTGTGAAGTTTTGTGAGATTTAGTGCAGAATGTGAAATTCTACGGGGATGTGAAGAGAATTAGTGTAGGCAAGGCAGTCGTGCTGCACGAGCAAAGACTAAGAGACCTCAAAATTGAGAAAATCAACTCAAGTGATTTATTTTCTTTTCTTGTTGTTTTTATCACATTTAATTATCAAAATATATTTTTTTAAATTTAATTTTTGTTGGTTTATTTTTTTTAAGTCTATTTTGCTTGAATTTTATTATTATCAAGTTTTTATTGTTTTATTCCTTGTTCATTGTAATTCATAACCAACGCATGGTTTCGTGGCTCCTTATCCATCGCACGAAAGGGCAATTGAGCAAAAAAACTAACTTCTGAAAAAGATTTCATTAATCTGTTTCAAATAGTAGTTACAGATTGAACATAGGTTGAAGCATCAAAAGGTACAATATGCTGAACACATCAAAAGTATATCTGAAAATATCTCATGTTAGGTACATATCACTATCTGAGCATATCTGATACACATATCATCATATCTGCTTTATCAAAATGCAATACAAAAATGTATCCTATGACTATCCATCGTCGATGGAGTGAGCTCATGATTGAGCTAACTTAATAAAACATGTTTTAGGATAAGAGTTCCCTTTGCATATACTTAGAGATGGAACCGTCTCATAGCTCGTAAGGTTGTAGCTTTTCTAACTCCATATATGGTTGAAATACAAATGAAATTTTGTGGCTATCCATCATTCTAAAAGTTATAGGNATGACTATCCATCGTCGATGGAGTGAGCTCATGATTGAGCTAACTTAATAAACCATGTTTTAGGATAAGAGTTCCCTTTGCATATACTTAGAGATGGAACCGTCTCATAGCTCGTAAGGTTGTAGCTTTTCTAACTCCAGATATGGTTGAAATCCAAATGAAATTTTGTGGCTATCCATCATTCTAAAAGTTATAGGCACCTTGTGGTGTCGTACCCCTGGAAAGCAGTGTTTGGCGATGTCTACTCCATTTCCTTGAAGCAGTACTGAACCCACTGGTAGTGGAATCTCCACGGCTCCTCTGAACTCATCGGGGCCAATGGCATCTATTTGTTTTCCCAAATAGGATATTTCTCTTGCTCATGAAGGAGACCCTGTAAAAAGGTCTCACGAAATCATGGTGGTCTATATGAGGGGGAATGCAATCTCCTTCATCGTAGATATTGATGATGCAGCTGTTAGGAATGCAATCGGTTGGAAGTATACTCAATCGAACCATCCTCTTGATTATCCACTTTATCATAGGAGGTAACAAATCCAACTCATCATGTCTTAAAATCTTAAGGGGATTTTCTTGTCTGTCCCTAGTAAAATTATAACTGCAACCACAATGTATGGTGATTCTGCCTTTTCCACGCATCCATTTCTGTGTTTCAGAATAGTTTCTTTCCATTATAAGACTAGCTCGACCCTATCTCTTAGGTCGAATAAACAGTCGAGAATGCTTCTTTCGTCGCTTTCAGAGAAGACTCTGGTGTACAACTCCATTCCTTCTAGTATATTGATGAATCTTCCTTGAATTTCTTCATAAAATTCAATTTCTCTTTTCTTTAATTTACTCATTTTGTAGTATTCTGCTATGGTGATGATTGGCGGCTATAGAGGACGCTCTCTCTTTTCAATATCAGCAGGAATCCATGTTGGTGTTGTCTCTATATCCAGTGGAATATATGATTCCCATATTAAGTGATAGGTGATCATCCTCGGTGGACGTGTACTCCCCTAGAATATTTTAATGCTCTAGGTGGAGGATGTTGAAGTCCGAGCTTCCATAAATTCCCCTGTAGTTGGTATCCTTGTAGAAATCTCGGCGTTGCATGTCGGGCAACCCCCACAAAGACTATCTGAAAAATCTGGTATCATCGACTCTGTAGTGAACTCGGACTCATCCTCTATGGCAGGTAAGCTGGAGTAATTCTCTCTCATACATGGATTGTATCCCCTCAAGAATCAGGGTAAGCAAGTTTTCTACTTCCTTGTAGTGTCTTCTTTATTCACCCAAGAACCCTCAAGAATCAAGGTAAGCAAGTTTTCTACTTCCTTGTAGTGTCTTCTTTATTCACCCAGGAAAGCTCTATGTTTTCAAATATTACATTTCTGCATTGCATCCTTCGTAACGGTGCATCTGACAGTCTCTCGCCATCAGCAGTGACTAGACCTCCAGTTAGTGCAGTTATCAAAGATGGCAGACGACTAGTCCCTTACATTGGATCTTGCTGCACTGTCACTTTCTTTTGCTTCAGTGAGGAATCCTTCTGGGTGTTGATCCTAAACAGTGATGATAACCCTTCTTTTCTCGATGGCTGACCATGTTCATAAGGGGACCCTCATCATCTACATCGACTTAACTGAAGTCTATATCAAAGTCTATGATGCCACCCTGCGGTGCCCTTTCCTCATTAAGTGTAAGATTCAAACCATCTTTGAAAGCAAAAAATCAGCTTCTTCTTAACATTTTCTCTGCAGACGACAGAAAAAACATCAGCGTGCTGATTTTTAACAGGAACAAGAACAAAAGAAACTGTTTATTAGGCAATATTATAGTTTAGGTTGGTGAGAAAATCATTTATTTATGTATATATTTTGCTTAATGTAGTAAGATATCAAACTTAAAAGTAGAAAGAAGAAAACAAAATCATGTAATTTTAAAAGTTTTCATTTTTTTGAGGTTAATTTTTATTACAAAATTTTTGGACCCGGTCACACACGTTTGCCAAATAAATTACCCCAAAACAATCGAAATTTTAATATTTCAATTCACGCAATTTCAATTTGCATAGTATTTCTTCAAGTATCTTCTGTTGATTGGAAACATGAGTCTCTCGCCTTAAAAATCCACTAGCTAGCAGGCTCCTCCTATGTAGACCTTTTCTACAACAAATGGTCCCTCCCAAGTTGGCTCAACATTTTCACCTATCTTGTGGCATGGAAGAATAAGTCTTTTGAAAACAAGTACGAGATCACCAATTTTGAATGTTCTTAGGCGGACAAATTTTTCATGAGCTTGTTCCATCTTCGATTGTTAAAGCTCCAAATGTTGTTGTGCTTCTAGTCATTTTCCTTTGAGATTTGAGTTTTACACTTTCTTCTGTTGTAAGTTGATTGGCGATAGTGACTCTAAGAGACGAAGTCTAGATTTCTAGCGGTAGTACGACTTTGGACCCGTACACAAGCATGTAAGGTGTATATTGAGTAAAAGTCCTGAAAGTTATCAGGTAGGCCCACAAAGCTTTTAACAGTTTGTTATGCCAATCTCTTTTGTTTTTGTCCTGTGTCTTCTTCAAAATTTGTACCAGTGTCTTATTGAAGGCCTCCACTAGACCATTTGCCCTAGGATAGTAGATTGTAGAGTATCTCTAGTTTATCCCATGCCGCTTGAAAAAATTATTGATTTTGGTGCTCTTGAAGGTTGTCATATTATTAGAAATTATTCTGTGCGAAACTCCAAAAAGGTGGATGACTTGGCTTTTGAAAAATTGAAGGACGTGTTGTGCTGTAACCTCTCGTAACAACACTACCTCTACCCATTTGGAAAAGTAATATGTAGTAACGAGTATAAATTTGTGTCCTTTGGAAGATGGAGGGTCTATCAAACCTATTATATTCGTGCCCCCAACACTCAAATGGCCACGAGGCAACATTTGGGTGTAGCACATTCGAAGATTGGTACAAGACCACCCCATGCACTTCGCACTGATGACATCTTTTAGCTGTATCTATGCAGTCGGACATCGTTGCTGACCAATAATATCCGATTCTGTTGATCTTTATTTTTGTCTTTGGCCCTAACTGGTGAGCACCACACAATTTGAAATGCACTTCTTTGACAATATTATGAGCTTAGGTTTTGCTTAGACATCGTAGCCGCATCTGGTCGAATAATATTTAGTAGAGGACATCACCCACTAAAGCGTATGACATAGTCCTTCTTGTAATGCGATGCGTTGTTGAATTATCTTCTGGCAGTTTTCCAGTCGGCATATATTCTAGTAATGGCTTATACCAATCTGCATTGATATCAACAACTGCAACTATCATTCCTTCTTCTTTTTCGAGCTTGTTTAGATTTTTGAAGCGATTCGAGACAAAACATGTCTCCCTTGTACTGTAATGTCAATGGAACCCTTCGGGGGACAAACCAATTCTTTAGCAAGTTTTGCTAAAGCATCGGCATGGGCATTATCTCCCCGACGAATCTGGTAGAAAGATATATGGGGGATCTGTTCAAGCAGCCTCACGGTGTATCGGTGGTATTCTGCTAACCTTGGTTTCAAAATCATGTATTGTTCAGTGACTTGTTGGATGACGAGTTAAGAATCACCATAAATGGAAATATCTATTATATTCATCGAGATTACCATCTCCAACCAGGTAATTAGTGCTTCATATTCTGCTTCGTTGTTGGTGCATGACTCTATCAGATGGTATGAGAACCTCAGCATACCTTTATTTGGCGTGACAAAGATGAAACCAATCCCTGCTTTGTCTAGTATAATTGCTTCTGATCCTTTGTCTTTTATGGCCGACAAAGCTCCATTGAAGTACATCTCCCATCATTGCACACTGAAGAATTCCATTTGTAATGTCTGTTCATCTAGTAGTTCATCATTAAGAGAAGGCCAAGCTGGAAGTGGGTGTGCAGTTAGACAATCTGCTAAAATCTGTCCCTTGAAAGCATGGAGGGGAACAAAAGTTATATCAAATTGCAACAAAATGATGGACCATCTTGCTAGACTTCCAGAGAGTGTTGGTCAGGTTAACAAATATTGCAACAAATTAAGTTTTGAAATTAGAGTTATATTATGATAAACCATGTAATGCCTGAGCTTTTGGGCAGAAAAGATTAAAGTTAAATAATGCTTCGTTATAGACGGATACCTTATCTCCGTCAATATTAGACTAAGACTCAAGTAGTAGAGTGTGTTTTCCTTACCCTCGTCTTTGACTTCAACTAAAAGAGCTCTACAAGAGAGTAATCTAAGGTCGCGGTATAAAGTATTAAAGGTTTTCCAGAGACAGAGGCTGCCAAAATAGGAGGTGTCGTTAAATATTTCTTAACGTCCTCAAAAGCCTACTGGCATTTTTGTTCTCAAATGAATTTGCATCCTTTTTAACCAATGCCAAGAAGGCCTGATACTTACCTGAGAGATTAGAAATAAAGCATCTTAGATGCGTCAACTTTCCTTGGAAGGAACGTAGTTGTTTCAAGGATTTGGGTGGATGCATTTCCAAGATAGCTTTAATCTTATCTAGGTCGATCTTGATTCCCCGATAACATATAAAGAATCCTAGAAATTTCTCAGATAATGTCGAAAGCGCACCTTAAGGGATTCATCTTAAAATCATATTGTTGTAATCATTCTAACACGATCCTCAAATCATACAATGGTCTGTTTTTTGTTTACTTTTGATGACCGAATCATCCACATATAAATCCACTTGGTTGTGAATGAGATCATCAAAAATCTTCCTTATAGCTCGCTGGTATGTCACTCTAGCATTCTTCAATCCGAACGACATCACTGTGTAGCAGAAAAGTCCAATCGGTGTTATGAATGTTGTAAGTGCTGCATCCTCGAGAGCCATCTTGATTTGGATGTATCCTGATGATCCATCCATGAAGGAGAAAATTTCATGTGTCGAAGCGATATCCACCATCATTTCTGGTATTGGTAATGGAAATTCATCCTTTGAACATGCATTGTTCAAATCCCTGAATTTGACACAAACACAGATTTCTCCATTTTTCTTCTTAACTGACACAATGTTGGCTAACCATGTGGGGTATTTCTCTTCTCTTACAAAATTAGCACCTATTAATTTCATCACCTCGGCAATGACTTGCTGCTCTATTTTGAGGCACATTCTTCTTGGACCTTGTTTTACTAAGGTAATATCTTTGTACACCCCGAGCTTATGAACTGCAACTTCTGCTAACATTCTTAGCATTTCATCATAACTTTATGCAAGGCAATCTCTAAACTCTATTAACATTCTGATCAATTCTAAGGATTTTTCATCATTAAGTAGAGAACTTATAAATATAGGTCGGGGTTGCTCTTCTGTCCCGAGGTTAAATTCCTTCAATTCATCAACAGTTGATTTAATTTCTTCCTCAAAGTTTGGCAAGGAATAACCTATTAGCTGATCCGTACATTGAGGCAATCCTTTTCTAATTCATTAGTAACAATAATGCAAAATTCTGAATCATTGATTGGTCTGACTGTACCAAATTTGAGACCCTCTTTCGAGTTGGGAGTTTGACTTTTAACATCCCACAACTTGTTTAAAAAGTTGTAATTTATCTTTTGGCATTTTTTTTGGCAAATGACCCTATTGAATTAACTTTTGTACACAAGGCAAAGAGTAACCAAAAGGCAATTCCATTAATTCATTAGGATTCTCATCCAACTTTACATGATTTTCATGATTAGTAGAAGTAGAAGCATGATAAAATTTGATCGGCTTTGAACTAGCACTACAGACTTTCTTGACCTCTAAACTACCAAACTTTTGAGGGAGAATCGAATTAAGGGTGATGGTGTTCACATAGTGGTTTATCCGATCATACATTATCTCATATTCACTTTACTCTGTATCTTCTAAGGATATCCATACTGAGGTTCCTTCTATTTTTTCTTCATCATTTCATCCTCAAAACTTTCTTCATCGTCAATGTTGATGGCCAGCCTAATCTGTTCAATAATCAAGTTGGTTCTTCCTCTTCCACATCCCGGGCCTCGATCTCGGGTGTGCGAACTAAAAGAACCCCCACCAACTTGTTGCAAAAGAATGGTGGAAGATCATTGAAGCGGAGCTGAATGGCTTCATCTTTATGAGTCTTCTGAATCTTCATCTTTATTTATCATAATATCATGAAAGAAGATAGTTTTCTTCGGAGGTGCATAGTAGGCAACATCTTCATGAATGCCAACTTCATGAACTGAAAATAGTTGTAAATCTCCCTTAATGCAAATTTCTTGTCCTTCCTTGTAGTACTTAATGCACTGGTCTAGAGACGACGAAACCATGTTGTGTTCGGGAATCCATGATCAACCCATTAGAGCATTAAAAGAGGTCTCAATGTTGATGATATGAAATTTGGCAGTTGTTGCTAACTCTCCAACTTTCATAAGCAATGTAATTGATCCAAAGGCTCTCTCTCCCTTTTGGTTGAATCATCTTAGCATCATTTTATCAGCTTTAAGCTCCTGAGCTTCAATATCCAAATAGGTCAACGTTTGTAGACTCATCAAGTTGAGGGATGCTCCAAGGTCTACCAAAACTCTGGACAACACAAATCCTCCAATGTGAACTAAATATGGAGCAGTCTGTTATGGGTGGTGGTACCGAGCAGCAAGTCTTCATCTGTAAAGGTTACCCCCAGCTATTCTTTCAATGGAAAAAATTCATCCGAGGATGTGCCGGCCAACTAGGTTAAGCAAATCTCTAGGTCAAGCAAAGCTGTAACCAGAGACACTCTCATCTCCTTTAATAGAATTAGAGCGTCATAGATGCATAATTTGGCCAACAACTTCCGTAGATGAGCTAGCACGTTGTAATTCACTTTGTATGATCCTCTAATTTTTACTTGATTATGTGGTTCTTCCATTGACGGAGGTGGATGTAGCTCCTCTCAAGTTACTATTTACTTTCCTTTATCTGTCAGAGTTATTCTCGGGGGTAATACATTCTCGCTACTTAAGCTCAATTAATTTCTTCTTCTTGAGATTCCATTATCGAATCTTCCAATTTTTCTTCCTTTTTAGAAAGATCTAAGTTGACGGCAAGTGGTGCACCATGATACTTGAGGATTGGTTCCTCACTCCGAGTGCTATCATAAGCGGTATTGTCAATGTCTTCTTCGGTCATGCTAATAGGTTCATTAGGCTCAAGTACAATTTGAGGATCGGTTTGGGAATTGAGGTCGAGGTTAGATTTGTCATAATTGATTACATTATCATTAGAAACATTTAAAATGTAGCTAAAATTGTAATCAACACATTCATAAGACCCCAGAGAGGTAAAAAGATAAGCATACAAGGTCAGGGGTTCGAGGATTTTCTTCCCTGAATCCGATACAATTAATCTGGCAGAGGTAACCCCTATCCTACCCCCCGTGCTATCAGTATTTGTGGTGGTGTTCTTCTTCATCTTCTTTGGTGGCAGCGGATTTCCTGGCAAAATCTTCATCTCACGCTTGGCTGGCTAAAAACTCTGAATGGAATCTTTTGCTGAAGCATTCTGATTTTGGTTTAATGTTTTCTTAGACGATTTGCTACAGGTTGTACTCCACCCGTCTTCTTTTGAGTATGGATTAATCAGAGAAACTGGCTCAGCTGAAATCATATTTATGGAACCTTTTTCAGGTCCTTCCAAATATTTTTTGGTATCATTATATTCCCTTCTTTAAGGTTTTTCTAGAGCCAATTTTTAAAGATGAAACAATCCTCTATAGTGTGTACAAGCAATCTATGATATGAGCAATAATTTGGTTGATCATTCTTGTTGACCTCTTTGAGTTTCTTTGAATCTGGTAATATGAACTCAGGCTTCTTCATCAGATTTCTACTTTCCTATGTTTCGCAATGAACATTTTCTTATTCTCTGTTAGGTATGATCCTCCTTGAGGCGGTTGCTAGCTAGACTGGCCAAACTTTTGTGTCTGTTGTTGAGCATGCTATGATGATGACTGACAAGAATTCTTTGCATGTATCTTCATTGGTTGCTTTTATTTATCGACCATTGCCACTGTTCCAGACTTCTTTTCAAATATTCTAGTCATCCTAGACTTCTTGGCCTTCTCATGAGAATACATATGCTTGACTTCATCTTGAACAGACCTAGCCTTGATGAGTAGCTTCTCAAAAAATTTAATGGTGAGTCCCTTGAGGATGAAAGCTACCAGCTCATGGATGCTCTTGAGTAAGATCACAATCTCATGATGTTCTTGTAACTGAGGTTTACATTTTATTCTAAGGTTTCTACACCTCAAAATGTAGTCCACTAAAGACTTGTTTTTCTTCTGCTTGTCTACTACGAGATCTCCAATAGAGACAATGTTGTGCTCCGACAAATCTATTCAAGAACAATTGTTCTAACTTGACGAACATCTTAACTGATCCGTTGGGTAGTTTGACATACCAATCAAAAGAGATCCCTGACAGACTGCTGACAAACTGATGAAAGAGTAAAGGTTTGTTTCCTCTCATGTTGCCACAGCTGGCTGAAAAATGCACTATATGCTACCTGGGACTTCCATTCCCATAAAATATTTTAAAGTTTGGTGACACAAAACCCTTAGGATAGTGTATGACATCAAATTTCTCTAGATGAGGCCTACCCTTCAAAATCAATGCACTACCCTTAGATTGGGCTAAGGCCTCCCGAACTTGCTAGACCATTTTGGTTAAATTCTTTTTCTGGTATGACACTTGATGGAGAATCCTTCTTTTGTTGATCATCATTATTTACTTAGGCGAATTCTCTACCCTTTCATCTTTGATATGTGTAATCTCGGTTTGGTTGACTTCTGGAGAAGCTAACTGTGGTGGTTGAGACTGTTCTTAAGCTGTGGCCATGACAGTCATGGCAGCGGCCATCTCTTCAATTCTTTTCTCCATTCGGCTGATTTGCTCATCCATTAGGAAAAAAACCCTACGTAGCTCATCTACAATGTTCTCTTCAAAGAGAGGTTGAGAGTCGTGCGCAGATGCAACGGCTCTAGTCTCGATGACATGGATATCCATGAAATTTTCCTCGACGTAATCATTGAAGTCAAAATCTTCAACATCATCATCGATGGAAACTCCATGTTCTTGGGTCAACTCGAAAACCTCGAACCTGAGATTTTCAACCTTTCCTTCAACTATTTATTCTTGCAACATCTTGAGATCTGGATCACTTTGTTGGACATCCTCCACCTGCTCATCCCTCTCACTAGCAATAGCTGCGACAATGTCAGATACTTCGGACCCTTGCTTCATTCTATGATCCTTCACCGTGTGTTTACTGGATCATATCGGTACGATGACCTTGGGTACCCATACCCTTTTATTTGATAGTAATGTCTTGAGACATAGTGTCCTAGCAGAAACATCGGCATGTCGAAGAGAAGTATGCTCCCCGTAGTGCAAACTAGATACAATACTAGGTAACATCTTCATCTTTCACTTTAAAATTTTAAGAACATCCTTGCGACTGATAATTTGTAGAATTCTTAGACCTAGATGTGACTTAACTAGCCGAAGGTCCACGAGTCTAGTGGCTGTAGAATCGGTAGTAACGATAATGGTATCAATTTTGCTTCCTAAGTGAAACCAGATGGGAATGCGAGTAAGAAAAGCTCTAGTTGATTTTTGAGATCTTATAGTAGATCTGACGTCTCTTAGAATTTCTTTCTTTATGCGAGGGGAAACTACAAACCCCACTCATTTGAGTATCTCGCCAAATGAACAGTCTTCTTTTATAGGTAGTCTCTAAAAAACTGAACTGACTCAAGTGATAGGAGCAGACTTCTTCCTCTCCCACCAGTCCATGAGGTGATGGTAAAGTAGTGGCGATCTTCTAAATACTTTCATACCCATTAGTATCCATTAAGGTATGGAACGTACTCCCTTGCAGAAGTGGGTAGTTCTCCAGCAATCCCGACTTATCCTGGTGAGGAACTTCATCAACAAGTACTTCCTTAGAAATTTGGGATTCAATAGCTCTCTGAACCTTATGACTGTAGTTTCTCTTTTGGGTTTGAGTTAATGGTGTGGTCTTAGAACTCAATCTAATTTCAAATATTGATGGCAGGATAACCAATCCTTTAGTCGTAGTCTTCAATGATCATAAATTTTTTTCCCTTAGTAGAAACGGGAACAACAGGCTGGGTAGGTGATGTGGTGGCAGTAGTCTTGACCTTCTTGTAAGAAGGGAAGTCCTGGGGGAAGTTCAGGTTAAACTAGGCAGACGGTTCCTGAACATGTGGAGTGGTGAGCTTCATTACAAAAAATGAGGCTTTCCTGAGAATGATCTCGAGATCTTCAAATCTGACTCCAAACATGATGGTGGGAGAGACATTGCGGGCGATGCAGCTCATCGGCAGGTTGCAGGAAAAAGAGAGCACTGGGAACACCATTGCAACAGCTTCAAAAAAGAAAGCTATGTGGTTAGTTATTTGTTCAATACCTCATAATCTTAGTGTGAGCACTAAAAATTAGTAGAGATCGATCTGCAGACCCGATATGTCTTTATTTAATATGTGGAGATTTTAAGATTTTAGTAAAAATAGTTTGAGAGTAGAAAGTTTTAATTAATATAAGGAAAATTAAAGAGCAAGCGCAGCACGATAAAATCCGATTTAATTTGCAAAATAATAAATCAAACTTGAAAAGGAAAAAAAAGTGAAGTTTAGGACTAAATGTGGGACCGACTTTATAACACACAATGCTCAGGTGGAACTAGTCCATCAACACACCTATTGGGGGTCCGACCACACACACGGATTAAAAAGTACTTAATGGTCTCCTGAACCTTCTTATTCAAGGGTGATTAAACATACGGTCCTGAAGTCCAAAGAGTTGACCGTACTTTCCCAAGATAAAAATGGGTGAAGCATTCAACCGAAAGAAGGATAATTTGGATCATGAGGGACATGAACACATTATTAATGTATGAAGATAATATTTATTGATTAATACATAATGAGAAGTTATTCCCCGTCGGAGTCACCAGAAGCTGTCGAAACTAAAAAGTTGAGGAGTTGCCCGTTGGAAGCTGTCAGCCGCCAGAATCAAAATCATGTTGCCCGCTTTAGAGGGACATTTAATTTATGTGTGTGTATATATATATATATATATATAGAAAAATATGAAATCAAACTGATCCTATATCTTTCACATTTTAAATGAAAGAACATTGTACCCAAAACCCTGTATCTATCCCGAAAGATAAACACAAGACTGGAGGATGAGGTTTGATCAAATAAACCAATAAATATATGACAACCAATTGGTCTGCAAAACCATTTTATTTGCCGACAAGTTCTCCTATTTAATACAAAAAATTAAATAGGGTTTATATTAAGCTGGGTTTGGAAAAGCTTCATATAAGGGCAAGCCCCTAAAGTTAATTACATCTTAAAAAACTGGAGTCACCTATGAAAACTTTCGATAAAAATCAGGAAATTTTATCTTCAAAGAGGTTAAAAGGATGTGACTCTTCAATAAGACCAGATAAAGAGGTGTGAAAGGGGAATGAATCAGGAAATGTTATCTTCAAAGAGGTTAAAAGGATAGGACTCTTCAACAAGATTGGATAAAAAGGTGTGAAAGGGGAATGACTCAAATTTGGAACATTTTTGTGGGATCGAAAGGATGAAGAAATAGGGGATGTCATAGATCATGAGGAGAACATTGGTGACTTCCCAAGCTATCCTATTGTTTGGTTTCAGTTTTGAAGAGAAATATTTAAATGTTTCATCCTATCAATTTTATTACTTAGGGCTGATATTCATGTGAAACGATCACACAAATAGCTTGGAAGATGTGAGTGTTTAGGTCATGATGAATGACAATCTCAGAATATTAAAGTGAGTTAGGGCTTATATTGTACAACAGAGCTATAAAAAAGGCCTAAAGATAAGGTGAGGATTTATGTTGCACTAGGCAGACAACCTCAAAATCATATGGCTTGTTATTTAATTATAAGGAAAGATATGTTGTTGTAGATCCTCTTGTTATTAAAGATGGTTGTGCTGCCTGCAATGCTAGCTTTAAGCTCCTCATTGTGATAAGTTTAAGTTTTTTAATGTGTTAGGTTATGATCTCAATTCAACTGTTCATTAGGTTATGGTCATTTAAATATTATGTGGCATATTAAAGTTGTCACACTTTCACGAGAGAAAACAGTTTTCTTCAGAGGTGCGTAGTAGGTAGCATCTTCATGAATACCAACATCATGCACTGAAAATGGTTGTAGATCTCATTTGATGCAATGCTCTTTTCCTTCTTTATAGTACTTGATGCACTGGTGTAGAGACATTAGAACCATGTTGTGTTCATGAATCCAAGGATGACCCGGTAGAGTATTGAAAGAGGTCTCGGCGTCGATGATGTGGAATTAGAGGTTGTCTCTAGTTCTCCAACCTTCATAAGAAATGTAATCAATCCAAGGGCTCTCTCTCCCTTCTAGTTGAATCCTCTTAGCATCATTGTATTGGTTGTAAGCTCTTGAGCTTTGATGTCCAAATAGGCTAATGTCCGTAGACTCATCAAGTTGAGGGATGCTCCAGGATCTACTAAAACTCTTGACAACATAAACTTGCCGATGTTAACAAAGATATAGAGTGGACAGTTATGGTTGGCAGTACCAAGAAGTAAATCTTCATCTGTAAAGGTTACCCCAAGCTATTCTTTCAATGAACAAACTTCATCTAAGGATGTGCTGGCCAACTGGGATAAGCAAATTTATGGGTCAAGCAAAGCTGTAAACAGAGACTCTCCCATCTCCTTTGACAGGATCAGAGCATTGTAGATGCTTAATCTGGTCGACAACTTCCTAAGATGAGTTAGCACATCGTAATCCATTTTGTATGATCCTCTAATTTTCTCTTCGTTTTTTGGTTCTTCCACTAGTGGAGGTCAAGGCAGTTCTTCTCGAGTTACTTTTTGTTTTCCTTTATCTGTCACAGCTATTCTTGGGGGTAACACTCTCCCGCTCCTTAAACTCACTTCTGTAATTTCTTCTTCTTGTGACATCATTGTTGAATCTTTCGATGTTTCCTCTTTGTCAGAAAGGTCTAATTTGATGGCAAGCGGTGCACCGTGGTGCTTGAGAATTGGCTCCTCACTCTCGGTGCTATCGTAAGTGATATTATCAATGTCTTCTTCAGTTTTGTTAACAGGTTTGTTGGACTCAACTACAATTTGAGGATCATTTTGAGAATTAGGATTGAAGCTAGATTAGTTAAAATCAGTTACGTTATTACCAGAAACTTTTAAAAAGTAGTCAGAATCATAATAATTATATTTATAAGACCTCAGAGGAGCAAAAAGATAATCATACAATCTGAGACAACCAATCTGGTAGAAGAAGCCCCTATCCTACCCCTCGTGGTATCAATATTCATAGTGGAATTCTTCTTTTTCTTTGTCCTTGACAACGATGAATCTCCTGGTGAAATTTTCATCTCGAGTTTGACGGGTTGAAGACTCTTAACGGAGGCTTGTTTTCATGTGTTCTGGATTTGATTCAATATTTTCTTGGATGATTTACTCCAAACTTCATTCCATCCATCTTTTCTGGTATATGCAGAAGATTGTTTTGATGAATCATATATTTGGTTTAGGACCATCTTCTCCTAGTATACAGATCAATCAAAGAGATTGGTTCAGCTGAAATCACATTTTTAGAACCTTTTTTTAGGTTCTTTTAAAAATTCTTTCGGGATCTTTATATTATCTTCTTTAAGATTCTTCTCGAGCCAATCCTTCAAGATGAAACATTCTTCTATAGTGTGCCCAAGCAACCTATGGTATGGGCAATAATTTGGTTGATCTTTCTTATTGACCTCTTCGGGTTTCTTTGGATTTGGTAATATGAATTCATACTTCTGAACATTTTGGATACAGCTTCATCTTTGAAAGAATAAACCATTTTTTATCATTCTACCAAAGATATTCTTTTATTCTCTGTTTGGGATGCTGCTTGGACTGACTACTCTGTTTCTGAGCATGCTATGAAGATTGGCTAGGATTTTCTATATATATCTTCATTAATTCTTTTTCTTTATCAACAATTGCTACTGTTCCTGACTTCTTTTCAAATACTCTGGTTGCCTTGGATTTCTTGTGAGAATCTATATGTTTTATTTCTTCTTGAAGAGTGTTGGCTTTACAGAGTAGCTTTTCGAAGGACTTAATGGTGAGTCCTTTAAGCATGAAAGCTACTGGCCCATGAATGTTTTTGAGTAAAATCTCAATTGCATGATGTTCCTGTAGATGAGGTTTACACTTCATGCTAAGGTTGTTCCACCTCAAAATGTAATCCACTAAAGTATCATTGGGCTTTTTTTTCCATAATGAGCTCTCCTGTAGATACATAGTGTTGCGCTCCAGTAAATCTCTTCACAAATAATTGTTCCAACTCGACAAATGTCTTAACAATCCATTGGGAAAATCGACATACCAATCAAAAGCAATCCCTGACAGGTTGCTGACAAACTGTTGGAAGAGGAAATCTTTGTTACTCCTTGCGTTGCCACAACTTGCTCAAAAAAGTGCTATATGTTGTCTGGGATTTCCAGTCCCATAAAATATATTAAAGTTTGCGGCCAAGAAACCCTTGGGGAAGGGTACGACATCAAATTCCTCTGGATAGGGTTTACCCTTCAAAATCAATGCACCACTCTTAGATTTGGTTAAGGCCTCCCAAACTTGTTCAACCATTTGCTTAAATAACCTCTCCGGCATGGCGCTCGATGGAGAATCCTTCTTTGGTTGCTCATCTCTTTTTGCTGAGGCAACTTCTCTTCTTTCATCTATATAATGTATAATTTCCAGTTTGTTGACCTTTGGAGAGGCTAACCGTGGGGGTTGAGATTTTCCTTGAATTGTGGTCATGACGGTCATGGCTGCAGGCATCTCTTCTATCCTTTTCTCCAATTGTCTGACTTGCTCATCCCTTAGGAGGATAACTCTATGCAGCTCATCTAAAGCATTCTCTTCGATGAGAGGTTGAGCCTCGTGCACAGATGTAGCAGCTCTGGTTTCTATAACATGGATATCCATGAAATCTTCTTTGAGGTAATCATTATAGTAAAAGTCTTCGTCATCATCAATGGAGACTCCATGTTCTAGAGCCAATTCAAAAATCTCGACCCTGGCCTTTTCAACTTTTTCTTCAATTATTGATTCTTGAATTTCCTTAAGATCTGGAGGACCCTACGAGACCTCTTCCTCTTGTTCTTCTATTTCACTGTTAATTGCTGGGACAATGTCAGATACTTCGGACCTTGGCTTCATTCCAGGATCTTGCCTTGCAGGCTCACTAGACTGTATCAGTACAACGACCTTGGGTATCCACACCTTTTTTGATGGTGATGACTTGAGACGAAGTGACTCAGCAGAAACATCAGTATGTCGAAGAGAAGGGTGCTTGATCCTGAGTTTTTTCATGTAAGGATTTATGAACTTGACACCACTACATGGCCAAAAACTTGATCCTTGTATGAAAAGTAAGTTGTGTAAAAAATATATAATTATAGGAAAATAATAATGGGATTCTATGCAAGTATACGTATCTTTATCAAGTAATAAAGGAGTTTCTATTTAAGCCCCAAATATCGATCCCACAGAAAAGGTGTAAATTGACAATGGTAAGTTTTACTAAGAAACTTATAGAAAATCAAATGAGATCACTCTTACTAATTTCAAATGTTGAGATGTTATGAAAACTAAAGTACTTAGCTATTAGCAAAACATAAATGCAATGTTTAAAAAGTAAATACTAATCTACTAACTATGTTTATGTAATGAAGATTTCTTATGTAAAAAAGCATCCTTCTCAGTACAATGAGGTTCTGGTGAAATGAGATGAGATAAATGTTTATAATATGTTTTTTTGCCAAATAGGAGCAATTATATTTCTCTACCCTGATACATTGCATAAATAATCACTGTATAATCCTAGGTTTAGTCCCTAAATCTGTGGCTAGGCTAGGAGGATACAAGCTCCCACTCCAAAGCTCCCACTTCCCTTCACCTGAAGGCTAACTATCGCTTTAGTTTTTAAACACTAAGACCAAATTGGGGATTTTTTTATGTCCCCCTAAAGATTCTCCAATTCTACATCCAACAAAAAATATTTCCCTATTCATTTGCACTTAATTCCATGAATGAATTACTCCATGAAATCAAATGTGATCCTCACTCTGTTAAAGAAATCATACTCCATTTCCCAGATCATAAGTTTCACAACATATTTTAACAATTCAATTGGCTAGATCAAAATGTAAATTAAGTATAGAGTTGAAAAATCATCAAAATTTATTTTATATTTTAATATTGGCTCATCATGTTATCTCTTCATTTCACCATATCTCAAAGTAGGGAGAAAGATAAAAGGAACTACTCAGATTTCATGAGAAAGACGCAATAAAACACAAATTTCATATACAAAAGAAAGTTCCTACAAAACTAATAAACAAACAAAACTTATTTGAAACTCTTTCTCAAAGCAAATCACTTGTAGCTTTCCTTAGAAATGTAGGAAGAAGATATCTCTCACTTTTCTCCTTATCCAACACTCTTACAGAAAGTTTCACACTAAATCTCACCACACAAACTCTAAACTATAAAAGAAAAATCACTAATGGACTCCAATATGGTGGTGGAATGAAGATGGATTATGAAGAATGACGAAAATGTAGCGTGGTGGAACATTTTGGAGTGAAAAGGAGTCCATTTCCTGATGAATTTCGGCCCAAAATAAACCCCAAGGTTGTTTCTCCAGGAGCTGCATCCAAAAACTCTTCAAAAATCATCCAATTACATTGATCCTTCTAGAAATAGGGGTTAAACTGTCGTTGACACCATCGATACTGAGTAAAAATTTCAGTTGTTCTGTTGTTCTGCATCGTCGTCACTGCCTTTGGCGCAATTGACGCTGAGTACTTCTTCAAAAATGTCATCTTGACTCCAAATTCCATCCTTTTTGCTTCCTTTTTGCTTTAAGTCCTAAAAATCAACAACCTGTAAGAAAACATCAAAATACCTTCCATTAAGGTGCAATATCACTAAAAAAAAGTAAAAAATATGGGTCTAAAATGCTTATATTTTTGGTGTATCAAAATCCCCCAAACTTACATGTTACTTGTCAACAAGTAACTCCTCTACTTCATAAAAATATGACTTATGGTATAGAATTTAACTTCTAGACTTTCATATTTAAGTTCCTTAAACATAACAGTATAAATTAAAATAAATTCAAAACAACTCTAGTTATGACTAAAGGTCCTAAAATATTCAGTAATTAAGTCTAAGATTTCTGATCCTCTATTTCTTTCAAGGAAAATTACAATTTATCATATTAAAGTCACTTAGAAAATTCATATGAAAAAGAACTTCATAAAACTTTATTAATCATTAAACTAATACTCAAACAAAAAGTTTAGAAAAAGTGTCCAAGTATTTTTCATTAAGTTGATTCAAGTGAAGCCAATCTTTAATTAGGCATCTCCTCAAGCTTCTCCCCACATCTTTTTGCTTTTTTCTTTACTTTACAAGATCCCTTTTAATCCCCTTTTTCTTTTCCTTATTCTTCACTTTTTTTTATGTATGTGAGGATTACTATAACTTTACTATCCTCTTCTTAAAGTTAAAAACTGTTTACATTTCTTCACTTAACAAATTTATATTAACTTAAAAATTACAAAGTTTTATTCTTTTCTTTTTACATGAATCTTTTAGGATTTTTAATACTTAAAAAATACAAATTCATTTACCTAAAATAGAAAAACATAGTCTTATTCTCTTTTACCAAATATCTTAGTCTCTAAAATTAACTTTTATTATTGAAAATGTTTTAATTAAATTTATTATATATTTATAAACATTAATATAGTTATCCAAAGTTAACTCCTAATACCAAAGGTCATGTTAAATTTAAAATTTCTAAAAATATAGTTAAGTGAGGAAAAATAAAATTAAGTTCTCTCATTTCTTTTTTAAAATAGTTTTTCACCCACCCAAACTTAATTTTTTTATAAAATATTTACATGAAGAACTTTAAAAATAAAAGGGTGAAAGAAATCATTAAATACATAAAGAAAATTCATACCTGTTGAAGATTCTAATTTTTACAAAAAAAATTCTGAAATATTGCATGTGCTAATATGAAAAACTATAGGGCTTAAAACATTAATTTGCACATAATATATATAAAATTTGCTGAGAAAGAGTTAATTACAATACATATAACAAAGTGCTGAAACTAACAACAGAACTAAACTAAATTCTAAAAATGAAAACAATTTTAGACATTATAGTTTCACATTGCAACATAACAACAGAGTTTCAACAATATCACAAAACAAACAATACAATCACAAAGTACAACACAAATAAATAAAAGAACAAAAAGATCACTAGTCATCATCTTCTTCATCATTAACATCTAACTTCTGCTGCTGATATGGAGTATAAATAGGGTGAATAGGGAACTAAACTGTATGATCACCCCTCAGGTATTTCAATAAAGCATCATCAAAAGCAGCATCATATTCAAACTTCTAGCAAATCAAATCATTTGTATGAGCATTTATGGCCTCCATGTTTTGCATCCTATGATCCATCCTCAAAATTTCTCATTGCTGAATCATCATCTGGTCCAATAACTCCCTATTACTGGGGTCACTTGAAGTAGGCTCACTAAAAGTAGGGGTCCTAGAAGTAGAAGGAATATCCCTGACCTTACTTCCAAATCTCAAATCAGCATGGGACTCATAAGTCTTAATATTTGTAGGCCCACTCAGTCTCAGAGGCTCAATCCTCTCCTCATCAGGTCTGAAATCAACTCCTGCAGCTCACAATGTTTATAAATGAGACCATGGTATGGCAATCCACCAGTAATCTCTCCTAAAGCACTACATCGAGTGTTCATATAAATGATAGAGCCTACATTTATATCCATCACTTACTGAATGCAGTAGTTCAGGATGGCTCTAGCTTTGATCACTTCAATATGATGGTTTTTTGGAAACATCCTCCCAGAAAAAAAATAATTCCAAAACTTAGATACTTTATTTAAAACAGAAAGGAGAAAGTTGACTTTAACTCCATTCTTTACTTTCCAATCCCCTTTCTCTCTAGTCAGAAAAAAATAACCTCATCTAAGGCCTCATTTGTAGCAGAGAATGAATGATACAAGCATCTATAAACATCTTCTAACTGATAAAACTCATTTATTTTTTCTTCAAGTAAACTCGACTCTTTTTTCCTTGAAAAAGAACAAAATCATCAGAAGCCTCCAGAAAGTTGTCATAAAATTCCATACCTATCCCAGTTATTGCATCGGCGTATAATAGTAGAAGTTTTCCCACTACCGAGTGATAATCAATCGTTCAACTTCTCCTCTTGGATTTCTGAAACCTCGATCCAGAATCACTTTCTTATTTTCTTGAAGATTATGAAATTGAGCACTAGCTTTAAAGCTAAGAAACTTTTGCTCATCATATTCTATTTTTCTTTTGCTCGATCTAGGTGCCATAGGAAATCTAGAAAATTTTGATAAAAATCTGAATAAATTCCAAAATTTTGAAAATCAAAATGTAAAACACTTTAAACTCAAATCCACTAAGTAAAAGTTTTTCACTAAAGCATTTTCTCAAAATCTCTCAAAAAAAACCCAAAAACTTTCGGATATAGGCAATGTGAGAAAAATCTTTGCTAAAAAAAAATTTACTTTAAAGTGTAGCTCTTACATAGAGAAAATGAAATCCAAAGTTCCCTTGCCTCTAAATCACCTCAAATATGCCCAAAATCAAGCCCTAGGTGTGAAAACCGATGCTGGAAGGTGACTTTAGGGGTAAAAGTGGAGGTTTTACTGTGAAAATTGCAAATTAAAGGGGTTATTACTACTCTCGGGTCGAAGGCATCTGCGGCGCCCATGCCAGCGCTGAAGGCCCGAAATTCACTATTTTGATTTTTTCAAATTTTCAATTTCTTTTTAATTTACTCCAAAGTTTTTTTTAGTATTTTTAAACACAAATTTTTATCTAACAATAATTCACAAATAAACATTCACAAACCATTTTTTTCACAAACAACAACAATGAACTTTTATATATGAAAATACAATTTTTACAAGCACATTTCACAAATCACACTTTCACACCAATTAAGTAAACTAATTATAAATCAGTGTCGAAATCAAGCCACAACACTAAACGCTGACACAAAACTATACATATAATTAAAGTTCAGAATTCTAAAGCAAAAACAAACCAAACCAAATCCACCCAATTACATCAAATACATGAATATTCTTAAGCAAGTAGAGAATGCAAAGTATTCAGTCATTCCGCTTCAACTTCAGTTCTTTCACCTCCTATAATATCTCCAATGGATTGGTAATGAACATATAGGTTTTAGAAGGTTCAGTAAGAGAATTGATCTGTCAAATTTTCTTCGATCCACCAATTTTCTTTAAATATCCGAACTAATCCTGCTTCAAAAGTTCTAGTATGATCAAAATTTTCTTTCATTCTTTAATCAAGGTGATAAAAAAGGTACTTAACAATAATCTCTGTGCGTCAAAAATAATAAACTTTCTTCTATTGAAAACTCCATACCTTGAAGTATTTCTGGAATTAGAAGCCACGGAATCTGAAAATAGGAAGTTTCTAGGCGTCCTAAGAAGTTTTTGGGACTTTAAAAATACCTCCTGGTGATTATTATGGAGCAAAATCTCACTAAAGATAGCAAAAAATCGTCTAAACCTTCAAACCGCTCTCGGCACCATCGGTGCTCTCGATTGGCACTGCAGGCGCTGAGGTCTGTTTTCTTGGGCACTGACGAAAGGAAAATATGTTGAGATTTTCATACCTATTTTACACTGATTTTAATGATATTGCACTTTAAAAAAAGGTATTTTTAATGTTTTTTTGCAAGTATATTTAATTATGGTCATTATAGCAAAAAGATGCAAAAAGCAGCGAATTTGGAGCAAAAAGGACCAAAATATAAAGATTTGATCTTGGGTGTCGACAGCGGGCTCGACACCGCCGACTGCAGGTTTTTCCTTAGAGTCCAAAATTAAATATTCTAGAAGGCTGTCGATGGAGCCATTGAGGCCGCCTACGGCGAGCACATTGGTTCTCTCAACAAACGCATTGAATGTGGATGGTTTTTGAAGGGACGCTTGGGCAGATCTTGAAAACTCTTCTACAACTTTAAAAGAAACAATTTGGAGGTCGAAAAAGGTGGTGTCTGCTGAGTCTTTATTTTTTGTGGTACCCATTAGAGTGTAGAGAGTGGTTAGTATTGTGAGGAATTCTTCAAGAGATTGTAAGAGTGGAAGGAAAGAGAGAGATTTCTTCCTCATTGCTGCTTCGAAGGAGAATTTTGGGTGCTATAAAGAAAGGAAGAGATTTAGAGGAACTTTGAGGAGTTTTCTTGTGGAGAAGATAGAGATAAGTTGTATTTACTTATTGAAGTTTATATGACTTTGCTTTTATATATAAATTCCAAGTTTTGTCATATCTTCTCCATGAGTTATAAGTAGTTTTCTTTGTCTTTCTCCTTGTCTTAAGATTTTGTGAAATGGTGATTTGAATTGGTTGTGTCATCAGAATGTTAAAGAAGTTGTGATGATCTTTTCACTTCAATCTTAATTTACTTTTAAAATGGCCAATTGATTTATTAAAATATGTTGAGTTTTACAACTAAAGTGAAGATTACATCCAAGATTTAGAGAGGTCAAAGTCCTTGAAAGTTGGGTGCAAATAAATAAGGAAATCAAAATTATCAGGTGTAGACTTGGAGATTTTAGAGTAACAGACTAAAATCTTCATTTCGGTCCTATCGTTTGGGTGCTGAAGTATAGATGTTAGCCCTCAGGCGAGGGGAACGTGGGAGCTCCGAAGTAAGAACTGGTATCCTCCCAGCCTAGCTGGAGATTCAGTAATTAAGCATAGAATTAGTCAATCTTCTTTATGCCTAGTACAAAGGGTAAAGAATAGGTAGGCTCCTATTTTGCACAATACAATTTAAACTGATTCAATTTATTCATTCACTTAAATCTCTTTACAAGGAGAAGGATGCTTTTTTATATATTGAACTTCACATTAGAAACTTTATTAGTAGAATGATTTAATTAAGAGTTTATTAAAATTATATTTTTATTTCAATTGCCTATTAGTGAAAAAAATGCAATTTGAATTATATTTGTTGTGATTAAGTATTGATTTTTTAAACCTTAGTTCGTAGCCTCTAATATTACTAATTGTGTGATCGATATCTAGGACTCCATTAGAACACTGTATTACTTGAGCGATATGTATTTTTGCGTTGATAAGTGTGACTTCGCAATTATTGAATATTTTATGAACATCTTTATCAAATCTATAACCATTATCAAGTTTTTGGTGTCGTTGCCGAGGATTTAAATCTTCTAGCAGCAGTATCTAATTCTTGTATTTTTAAACATATATAAAGTCACTGTCAAGTTTTTGGAGTCGTTACTGGGGAGTAAAAATTAGATTTTAAAAAAATCATAATTAGAGTAACAAACAAATTAGGACTATTACAAAACTTTTACTTGAATTGCAACTTATTTTCATATTTAGTTAACTATTTTTCTGTGTACTGATTTTAATTGTATGTGTAAATTTGGACCTAAAAATTTTATACCCTACGATTCAAAATTAGAACGCACTGTTAGAAGAATTAGAATACTAAGAAAAGAACCAGAAATCCTGACACAATGGAAAACAATGTGAACAATCAGGGAATAGAAATTGAACATCAACCTAGACCTATATGAGATTATGCAAATCCTAATGTAGATGAAATTTACTTATTTATCCAAAAACCTAATGTAGCTGCTAATTCACTTGAGCTCAAACCTGCTATTATCCAAACGATACAAAACAATCAATTTGGAAGTACACCAAATGAAGCTCCTAATTTATACCTCGCTAGTTTTTTAGAACTTTGTGCTACCTTTAAATATGACAGAGTTTTGAATGATGCTGTTAGACTTAGACTTTTTCTTTTTTCACTTAGAGATAAGGCTAAGAAGTGCTTAAATTTGTTAGCACTTGAATCTATTAGAACATGGGGAGAACTTTCACAGAAATTTCTATCCAAATATTTCCCTCCATCCAAAAATGCTAAACTTAGAAATGACATAACATCATATTGTCAAATTGATGGAGAGTCAATATATGAATCTTGGGAGAGATTTAAAGATCTTCTAAGGAAGTGCCCACATAATTCATTACCAGATTGGTTGACAATTCAAACTTTTTACAATGAATTAGTGGGATCTCTTAGATCGATTATAAATGATGCGGCTGGTGGTTCATTATTGTCAAATCCTTTTGATGAGGCTTATTCGTTAATAGAAGAGATGGCTACCAATAATTTTCAATGGCCCTATGAAAGAGTAAATCTTAAAAGAGTAGCTAGTATCCACGATTCTGATACAATATCTATGTTAGCTTTGCAAATTGCTGCAATATCAAATAAATTAGATCATTATGGAATGAATTATCCTCCAACACCTACTATGATGGAAGAGAATTCATCTAGGCAATTTGTGGATGTGCAACCCTCTTATGAGACTTTAAATGCTGTTAATAATGTACCCAACCATCTTTATTCCAACTATTATAACCTGGGTTGGAAGAGTCATTCTAACCTAAATTGGAATAACAATTCTTCTACAAATCAACAATGGGCAAACATCCAGTAAACCCATTCAAAATTCTTCCAACCAAGGAAATGATAATTATAGACCTTATCCTCCAAAATTTAACAGTAACACTCAACTTAAGGAAAAGAAGTTTTCTATGGAAGAGCTAATACTGAACATGGTGCAACAATTACAGAATCAAGGAAATCAATTACAAATTTAAGGAAACCAGTTACAAAATTAAGGAACTACTATTAAGAATATTGAAAACCAATTGGAGCATATTGTTACTGCGCTTAGTAACCAAACATTAAAAACTTTTCCTAGTACTGTGGAACCAAATCCTAAAGACCAAGGAAAAGAACAGATAAAAGTGATACAATTACGAAGTGGAATAGAATTGCAAACAAGAGTGCAGAAAGAAACAAAAACTAAAAAAGAGAAAGTGGATACAAAAAAAGAAAAGGATCATGAATACCCAGATTTAGAATATCCACTTACACCAATGAAAGTTACTGTGAAGAAACCTCCACCATCGTTTCCTCAAAGATTGAAGCAACACAAAAAGAATAAAGAATTTTCTATGTTTATAGAAATTTTTAAGAAATTAACGGTAAATATTCCTTTCATAGAAGATTTAAAGAAAATACCCAATTATGTGATGTTTATGGAAGATATTTTAAATAAGAAAAGGAAGTTCACTGATAATGAGATTGTTGCACTTAGCAAAGAGTGTAGTGCAATTATTCAAAAAAACCTTCCTGAAAAATTAAAAGATTCTGGTAGTTTCACTATACCGTGTGTTATCGGTGAAAGATTTTATGGATGAGCTTTATGTAATTTGGGAGCTAGCATTAATCTTATGCCTCTATCAATTTTCAAAAGATTAGGATTAGGAGAAGTCTCACCTACTTCTGTAACTCTTTAGTTAGTGGATCGTTCAGTTACTTATCCTAAGAGAGTTCTAGAAGACGTGTTAGTAAGAATTGATAAATTTATCTTTTCTGTGAATTTTATTATTATAGATATGGAGGAAGATAAAGAAATACCTATAATTTTAGGGAGACCTTTTTTAGCTACTGGAAGAGCTATGATAGATGTTCAAAAGGGAGAATTAACTATAAGAGTTAACAATCAAGAAGTGACTTTTAACATTTCAAAATCTATGAAATACCCTGCTACTGAAAGAGATAATGAATGTTTTCGCATGGAAATTAGTGAACATCTATTGAACGAGCATTTTAAATAATTCAGTTATAATTTAAAAAATGCAGGTGAGAAGAGATTGTTACAAATGAATCAAATGGAAGAATTAAGAAACGAATCTTATGATAACGATAGAATTTATAAGGAGAAACTAAAGTTATGGCATGATCGGAAGATTAACCAGAAGAACTTTAAACCATGACAAGAAGTTTTGCTTTACAATACAAGCTGAAGTTATTCCCTGGGAAATTGAAGTCTCGTTAGTTAGGACCCTTTACTGTGACTCGAATTTATACTTACAGAGCTGTTGAAATTGAAGATAAAAAGACTTGGAATAGATTGAAAGTAAATGTACACAGATTAAAGCCTTATTTTCAGGGTAAAAGACCAAATTTTAAAGAGGTTTTAATGGTCAGTCAACTTGAATAATATCTGAATAGGTCGGGCTGACTATGTTAAATCAAGCCCTTTATAGGAGGCAACCCATAGTTATCTTTATTTTTATTGCGATTATAGTGTTTTTGTTTGAAATTATTGTTAGTTTGTGGTAGTATTGAACTCTAGTACTGGTATTTACCCTACCCCTGAATCATCATAAAATTGGATACATAGAGAAAATTGGAACGCATTCAGACCAGCGTGAAACTGTGAAATTTATGCCTTGGGCACTGACGGCGGGCTCGACGCCGCCGACAACGGGTTTTTCCCGATAATCGAGACAATTAATTCTCAAGGCTTGCCGAAAGCGCCATCGACGCTGCTGACGGTGAGAATGGTGAGATGACAATTTTCAGAGTTTGAAATGTCAGTTTTTGGCAGTTTTAGGCAAGATTTACTTCCTATAAACTTACAAACTCGATTCTTAAATTCATATTACCCAAAAAACGAATTGAAACTCCACCAAATTTATCCTTGTGGCTTCCAATTCCAATGAAAGAACAATCCTTTCACAGTAATTGAAGAGATGATTGTGCGACGACGATGTGAAGTGTTGTGCTACACTACTGCTGCCGTAGTCGTTCCTGTGATGAAGGAGTTTTATGCTAATTTGCATGGAATCAACCAGGGAGTCGTCTATGAGCGAGGCAGATGGATAAATTTTGCTCCTACATAGATTAATGAGTTATATATGATCGAGAATGTTCTTGTCTGCCATTATTCTAACATTTTCCCAACAAGAAATCTGATGAATGAGATCTACTAATTTTTTTTACGGACGAGACTGAAGACTGAGAAATGAGAGAAAAAGGGTATTTTAGTTTCTCTGCTACACTTCGAAACCTTGTTTCTAAAAACAGGCACTTCTTCATTTTTGCAAAACTATTACCGACGATGAGGATCGATAAAGTTACTAAAGAAAGTGTTATTCTGAAAAACTGTAATCAAATGGGACTGTCAATTGATATTGGATCTATAATTGTGAAGTCTGTTTTGGGCCTGATCGTTCGTGGATCAACTTATGGGTTTGGACATCCTTCAACATTCTTCATACTTTGCAGTCAGTTCTAAGTATCTTATGGGAATTGGGAAAATGTACTTCAACCTTGGAAGCCTTTAGACCTAACCCAGAAGTTCCCAGCCAATGAAGATGAGAATGATATGACTATTATTATGAATCAATCGCCTCAGAATTCACTTCCTATTCAGCCTTTAGTTCCAGACAAGCCACTAGTGATCCTGCACAGAATCAAGAAATTAGAGAAAGAGGTACAAAATGTTATGAATGCAATTAATAATATCTTAGATTTTTTTAGTCATCTAGACTGGAGGATGAAAGAGCATTTTGATCACTCTAGACGTATCAAAGGAAGATTGATACGATTGATGAGAAAGATGGGATTGATAGAAGAGGACTCTACTAAAGAATACTCATACCGACCCTTCTATAACTTCTTCGTTCATGTTCAATCGATGAGCGATATCAGAGTAGAAATAAGCACTGAATCGGAGGAGTAGTAGATTTACTTTGCTACTTATATTTTTATATGTTTGATTTGATTTGAATTTATGTGTTTGCTTCACTTTTGAATTTTGCTTTTAGATCTCAGTATTGTTGAGATTGAGCATAGAATGTTTATTTTCAGCTTTTAGTGTTGTGTCTTGGATTGCGATGCTGAATTGATGTCTTAAGGTTGAGAAAATACCAAACTTATGTGTGTCGTGTAACGTGTATTGTAATCCTTAGATTTTATATGCAATTGTGATGTTTAGTGTTGTGAATATTCATTTGTGTTAGTACATCATTTAATCACTTAAAATTTATGCCTAGAATGATTGAACGGATGCCGATAAGACTTAAAATTGATCAAAATCGCAAAAATCTGGAAATTGAACCAATTTTGAAAATCTCACCAACGACGGATTTTTCCTGAGACTTAGGCTATTTAATTCAATAAAGATCGCTGACGGTGCTGACAACCTCACAGACAGTGAGATCCAAAAAAACACTTTTAACCGCGATTTTGACTAGTCAACCACCACTATTCATCATCCCCTTCCTCTTAAAAAATGAAAATTTCGATCTAAGGCTTGAAGATCTTAGATTTGGGGCAATTTCAATGCTTTTAGACACCAAATTTTATCATCTCTCGGTAAGAGCTTCACTTCAAACTAAAAATATTTGAGTTTCACCTTGAATTTCTTCCACATTGAGGAGATCCGAAAAAATTGAGAATGTGGAGAAAATGTTTGCAAGAAATTTATGGAACTTAGTTTTGAACTCTTAAAGTCACTCTTGGAAGCCATTATTTGAGTATTTGAAGTGTATTTTGGAATTTTTTTTTTTAATAATTTTGATTAGATTGATTTTGTAATTTAAAATTTGCAGTGTAGTTATAATAGACTTTGATTAGTACTTTCTACAATTGTAATGTGATGTGATTTAGTTTGCATTGTGATGTATTTGTAATTGTTTTTATTTTAGTTTTGTGATGTGTTAGTGAAATATAGTGTTCGTATAATGTTTAGTTTTACACTTATTTCAAAATTTTATTACCCAACAAATTCTTTAATGATTTATATGTATAGAAAGCTCCTAATATTACAGACCAGTTTAGAATGATGAAAATGCCTAAAGTACTGAGGTATGATTTATATTTAGAATTTTTCTTTCCACCTGTATCATTCCATATTGAAAATTTTAAGGTCGGGGGAGGGAAGAAAAAGATTAACTATTATATGTTCTCAATTTAAATATTTTCAAAAGTTATTAATATGATTTTTATAGTGAATGTAATTGAGATAACTATATTTTGTAGATATTTAAACATTATGGTATATTTAAAGGAATATTTTCGTAAGTAAAATTAATTTTGTAGATTAAGATATTTAGTATAAGAGAATAAGACTATAGTTAACAATTTAAAGTAAAGAAACCTATATTTTGAAATATTAAGAATCTTAGAAAAACCTTTGAGAAGACAAGATTGGGGCTCAATGATGTAAAAGCTATGAAATACTTATAAGGTAAAGGAATGCTTTGAGTTTCAAATTCAGGGAAAGAAAAGTGAAGTTCAAAATTATTAAACTATCCAAATATATAGTAATCCTCACTTGAAAAAGAAAAAGAAAGGATTGACAACAATCCTTGAAAAGAAAAGAAAAAAATATATATATGATTGAAAGCAATCTAAATGAAAAAAAAGAAAATAAATATTAGTGAGGAGAAGCTTGAGGAGATGCCTAATAAAAAATTGGCTTCACTTGGACCTACCTATAAGGAAAACCTAAATACATTCTTGAACTTACATTTATGGAATAACATCTATTACTAGTAATGTTCTCATGAAATTTCTATCATTTGAATATTTTAAGTGACTTGATATTACAACATATAGTGATTCTTGAAATGAATAGAAAACTAGAACTCTTAAACTTGATGATTAGATAGTCTTGTACCTACAGAGTTAATTTAATTACTTAAAATTTTTTTGAAAATCTCACTATGGTATTTACTAAAATCAAACTTATAGTTTCTGAATTAAAACTTACCACAGTAGATCATAACTTTAATGTAGTACTAAAATTACTTGAGGACAGATAATAGTTAAGTTTAGGGGATTTTGACCAAAGAAAAATATGTTGAGATTTTCATACCTATTTTACATTGATTTTGATGATATTGCACTTTAAAGAAAGGTATTTTTGATGTTTTATTGTAGTTATGTTGAATTATGGTCATTGGAGCAAAAAGATGCAAAAATGAGTGTATTTGGAGCAAAAATGCCCAAAATATGAAGATTTGATCTTGGGCGCGGTGGGTTTTTCACAAGAATCCAAAATTAATTATTCTAGAAGGCCGCTGAAGGCGCCATCAAGGCCACTGATGACAAGCACGTCAGTTGTCTCAACAGATGCATTGAATGTGGACGATTTTTTATGGGACGCATGGGCAACTCTTGAAAACTCTTCTATAAATTTAAAAGAAACAATTTGGAGGCTGAAAAAGGCAGTGTCCACCGAGTCTTTGTTGTTTTTGGTGTCCATTAAAGTGTAGAGAGTGGTTAGTATTGTGAGGAATTCTTTGAGATATTGTAAGAGTGGAAGGAAAGTGAGAGATTTTTTCCTCCTTGTCGCTTCGAAGGAGAATTTTGTGTGTTGTAAAGAAAGGAAGAGATTAAGAGGAACTTCGAGGAGTTTGCTTAGGGAGGAATTAAAGATAAGTTATAATTACTTATGGAAATATATATGAATTTGCTTTTATATATAAATTACAAGTTCTTTCCTATCTTCTCCATGAGTTCTGGGTAGTTTTCTCTGTCTTTCTCCTTATCTTGAGATTTTGTGAAATGGTGATTTAAATTGGTTGTTCCATGAGATTGTTAAAGAAGTTGTGACGATCTTTTTACTTCAATCTTAATTTACTTTCAATCTAGCTAATTGATTTGTTAAAATATGTTGAGTTTTACAACTAAATTGAAGATTACATCCAAGATTTAAGGAGGTCTTAGTCCTTGAAAGTTGGGTGCAAATAAATAGGAAAATAAAAATTATTGGGCGTAGAATTGGAGATTTTAGAGTGACACACTATTGTTTGGGTGCTGAAGTGTAGATGTTAGCCCTCAGGCGAGGGGAACGTGGGAGCTCCAAATTGAGAGCCTGTATCCTCCCAGCCTAGCCGCAGATTCAATAACCAAGCATAGGATTAGTCAATGTTCTTTATGCCTGGTCCAAAGGGTAAAGAATAGGTGTGCTCCTATTTGGCACAATACAATTTGAACTAATTCAATTTATGCATTCACTTATTTTTCTTGACAAGGAGAAGGATGCTTTCTTGTATATTGAACTTTACATTAACTTTATTAGTAGAATTAGTTAATTAAGAGTTTATTAAAATTACATTTTAATTTCAATTGCCTCTTAGTAATAAATAGGCAATTTGAACTATATTTTTGTGATTAAGTATTGATTTTTTAAATCTTAGTTTGTAGCCTTTAATATTACTCACTGTGGGATCGATATCTAGGACTCCATTAGAGCCCTGTATTACTTGAGTGATATGTACACTTGCGTTGATAAGTGTGACTTTGCAATTATTGAATATTTTATACACATCTTTATCAAATCTATAATCACTGTCAAGTTTTTGGCGTCATTTCCGGAGATTTAAATCTTCTAGAAGAAATATCAAATTCTTGTATTTTTAAGCATATATAAAGTCGCTGTCAAACACCATCGACACTAGCGGCCAAAATTTTGTGACTTCCATTTTTCGTTCAATTTAATTTCAATTTTTTCTCCAATACCAATATTTAACATAATTTATAATAAATTCAATTATGTAGGATTATTATCTAGTAATATATAAGACACTTATCAAAGAAAATAGTAATACATAGACATATATGTATGGGTTGCCTCCCATAAAGTGCTCGGTTTAAAGTCGTCAGCCTGACACACCATTTGGTTAGTTGGGTTAAATTAACATGAAAAATTCTTTAAACTGAGGTACGTGCCCTTCATAATAATGTTTCAGATGATGCTCATTAACTATAAACACCTTTCCAGTGTTAGGATCTTTAATAACAATAGTTTCATAATGATAGACTTTTATCACTTTAAATGGTCCTAACCAGTTAGATTTCAGTTTTCATGGAAACAATCTCAATCTTGTATTATATAATAGAAATTCTTGTTCAGGTTCAATTTTCTTCTGAATAATCTTTCGATCATGCCATATTTTTATTTTTCTTTATTGATTTTTACATTATCATATGCTTCATTTCTTATTTCCTCAAGTTTATTGAGTTGCAATAATCTTTTCTCACCAGCATCTTTTAGATTAAAATTAAATTCCTTAATAGCC
>NEWO01000210.1:931015-945961 GCA_003013225.1 Phalaenopsis aphrodite
ATAGCGGCATAGTTATTTTTGAAAAAAATTTTATGTGGCGCCTGTAAAAACCAGCATATCCTAAAAACTTCTCACCCCTTTAACATTAGTTGGTGGATGTAATTTTTCTATAACTTGGATTTTTGCAGGATCTACCTCCATGCCTTTTTTCAGAAATTATATGCCCAAGCACAGTACCTGTTGTAACCATAAATTGACATTTTTCCCAATTTAATACTAGGTTGACTTTTTAACATACTTCCATAACCTTTTCTAAATTATTAAGACAACTATTTTCATAAATGAAGTCCAAAATATAGAAAAATCATCCATAAATATTTTCATTCCATATTCTATAAAATTGCTAAAAATTGTCATCACGAGTGGATATGTTTCCAGTAATCTTGACTCGTCCTGGTGAGGATCTTCCTTAACAAGTATCTCTTAAGGAGCCTGGACTGTAGCAGCCCTATGAACCCTCCTATTACGGTTTCTCCTTTAGGTTTGAGTTAGCAGTGTAGTCATTGAACTTGATCTGATTTTCAATAGTGATGGTGAGACAACAAATCCCTTAGTAGGATCTTTAATGATCATAACTTCTTTTCCCTTAGCAGTAGCCGGAACAGCATGCTTGGTAGTTGTCATGGCGGCAGCAGTAGTCTTGACCTTCTTATAAGAAGGAAAGTTATGAAGACAGTTCAGGTTGAATTTAGCAAACAACTCCTGAACTTCTGGAGTGGCGACTTTCATTAAGACAAATTGGGCCTTCCCGAGGATAACCTCGAGGTCTTCAAATCCAGCTCCAAACTTAATGGTAGGGGCGACATTACGGGCTTCATGGCTTGTCAGCAAGTTGCAAGAAAAATTCAGCGTTAGGAAGGCTATTACAACAGCTTTAAAACAGAAGGCTCTGGGGTTAGCTATATGGCCAAAACCTTGTAATTTTAGTGCAAGCACTGAAAATTAACAGAGGTTGATCTGTAGACCGGGTAAGTCTTAGTTTTGGAAATTTTAAAATTTTTAGCAAAAAGGTAATTTGAAAGTAGAAAAATTTAATTAATATAAGAAAATTTTAAAGTGCGTGTAGCACAACACTATTTGATTTAATTTGCAGAACAACAAATCAAACTCAAAAGGGAGATATGAAGTGTTTAGGACTCAAAGTGGGACCCATTTTTTCACAGACAATGCCTAGGTGGAACTAGTCCACCAACACACCTATTGGGGGTGCGACCCCATATGAAGATTAAAAAATCCTTAACGACCTCTTGAACCCCGTTGTTTAAAGGTGGTGGAACAGACAACCCTGAAGCCCAGAGAGTTGGCCGTACTTTCCTAAGACAAAAATAGGTAAAGTATGTCAACTGAAGAAGAGTAATTTGGTCAAAGGGAACATGGACACATTACTGTTGTGTGAAGATAGTATTTCCTGATTTAAATTGAGAAATAAACTAGTTCCCAGCGGAGTCGCTAGAAGCTGTTGGCACTAAAAAGTTAAGGAGTTACCATTGGAAGCTGTCGGCCGCCAGAATCAAAATCTTGTTGCCCTCTTTGGAAGGACGTTTAATTTACATATATAGTTTAGAAAAATATGAAATCAAACTGACCCCATATTTTCTATAGTTTAAAAGAAAGAGCACTATACCTCAAACCCTGTATCTATCCTAAAGGATAAACACAAGACTTGAGGATGAGGCTTTCTCAAATAAACTAAGAAATATATGACATCCATTTGGTCTGTGAAACCATTTATTTTTCGACAAGTTCCCATATTTAATATGAAGAATTAAATCAGGTTTATATTAAGCTGGGTTCAGATAAGCTTTCTATAAGGCAAGCCCCTATAGTTAATTACAACTCAGATAATCGAAGTCACATAAGAAAACTCTTGATAAAAATAGGAAATATTATCTTCAAAGATGTTAAAAGGATAGTAATTTTAAATGAAGTAGGAAAAAGATGTGTGAAAGGAGAATGACTCAAATTTAGAACATTTTGTTGTATAATCCAAAGGAAGAAAAACTAGGGGGATGTCATAGACCTGGAGGAGAACCTCGATGACTTCGCAGTCTACCATAAGATTTGACTTCAATATTGAGGAGAAATGTTTAAGTTTTTCATCCTAAAAATCTAATTTATTTAGGGCTTGCATTCGTGTGAAACAATCACACAAATGGCCTAAAAAATGTGAGGATTTAGGTCGTGACAAACGACAACCTCAGAATCCTAAGACAAGTTAAAGCTTATATCGTACAGCAGAGCTGTACAAAGGCCTAAAAATTAGGTGAGGATTTATGTTGCATAAGCAAACAACCTCAAAATCGTATGGCTTGTTGTTTAATTCTAAGGAAGGAAGTTGGTTTAGCTGGGGAAGATATGTTTTGCTGTTGAAGATGGTCGTGATGCCCACCATGCTAGCTTTAAACTCCTTGCCGTGACGAGTTTAAGTTTTCGAGGGATGTTAAATCAGATGGTCATATAATTAAAGTTCTTTAAATATTATACGGCATATTAAAGTTAATTAGAGGGACACCGATTAGGATCTTACGGTTCCCTCACTTTAATACCACTATTTTATATTGGATTCACTTAGTCTAAATGAACTTACTAAACACAACTTAATGAGTTCCATACTTTCATTTAGACCGTTGGAAGCCTCATTAGCAACCGCAGATTAACTCCTCTAAGGGATTCCTATTCATCCAATAGAGACATCTTAATTTAGTTGCAATTGTTGTTTTGTGTGATGTTTGTGATTAAATTTTGAGTTGTCTTATATTTTGAATGTTGTGGTGGTGAATTTTATCTTGAATGATTTTAGTTTAAGTTTTTCTGCAAGGTAACATCGTTGTTTAACATGAAAGTTTATAAGAATGAAAGTACAGTGTGGAAAGTATAGAAATAAGACGGTAATATAAATTGTAAAAGCGTACATAATAAGCCTTCTAGTTCCACCACCTGAAACTCAAAAATGCATGTAAAGGCATTTTATATGAAGTGAGACAAAAATGGTTCTGGTGATCTACCAAATCTTAAATCATATCTTAGTGGGTCCCTATTAGTTTGATTAAGGATGACTATTTATTAAGCAAAACATATTAAGTTTAGTAGATCTCTGAGGTATCTAACAGGTCTGGAGAAAGAAGCAGGGTCATGCTTTCCTCTCACCGCCTGGTGAAAAGCCTCGAGCTCTTTTAAACTTATTTTGTTGCTTAATAATTCATCATGTAAATATCTCCAATGCTCAATGAACATTGATGTTTCATTTATCCTTGAGAGTAGGGTAATTATCATTTATTACTCAATTTGAAAATTATGTGAGTGAAGACCCTTAAAAGGGGAAAGTTAGTGTTATTAAGACATTTAATGAATTTGAGTTTTAGCTTGGGCTTGTAGTGTTTCAAAGGTGCTCAACTTCTTATTTACATTCACTTTTCTAACCCTCATTTAACCAAATTTTATTTAGCTTAAGTCACTACTAAGCTCTTAAGATCTTAGTGAATGTCTTAATCATTTTGAAGGAGATTTCTAAGTGATAATAATTCATCATCAAGACTTTTTAATGCTATCCAAAATGGGGTATTAAATTAATGAGTTATTAACACCCAACACCATACCATTAAGTCTAGGATAATTTAATTTGATAGACTTTCAAATTTTAAAGATTTAAGGAATTTACACATTTATCCTTCAACTAGAAAAAAGTGAGATTGATTTCTACCAATTAATCCCTTGTGTCTCAATCATCCAAATATTTTAATTAAGATCAAAGGTTGTCCATTTCCCTTTCTTGAGTTAAGCCTAAATGTTAATTAATGCTAAATTTCAAAAATTACACTTTTGCTCCTAAGGCTCTATCACTTCATAATTTATCAAATTTAATTCAAATGACTTTGGAATTTTTTATCCCACGTCAATCGCGGGTCACTTAAAGACATCAAATGATAAAGTGTGTTTTTTAAAAATTTTAATTTAATTTACATATTTATCTTTATGCAAAAGTAGGATTTTTCAAAAGAAATTCCATAACTTGACCAAGGAAAAGCCTAATCCCCTAAAATTTTTGCTGGAGCTAGACCTAGACCAGCGAACCACTTGAACCAAATTTCATGTTTTTTTTAGTTTCATTAGAATTATTAGAAGTATTTTAATTTTTGAGTGTTAATTAATTATAAAATATTTCAAAGGTGGAAAATTAAGTTTAATAATTTTATTAAATCTCTCTTAGGTTAAAGAACCCAAAGAAACAAATTTCACATTTTTTTTATTTTTTTTGAATTATTAGAATTTATTAAGTGAAAATCCATTTTTTAACCTTTTAAAAATTATTTTTAAACTTTAAAATTCCATATCTTCACTTGGAAAATTGGGAAAAAAATATTCCAATTGCTCTTAAACACTTAGGAAACAATTTAAAACATTGTCATGAATTTTATTAATTTTGTGATTTTTATTTAATTTTTAATTATTCAAATATTAAAATAGGCTTAAAAAATTAAGTTTTTATTTTATTTAAAATTTTACTTTTAGAAAATCTCTCTGATTACAGAGAACTCCCAAAACCAATTTTTATAATTTTTTAGTTGCAATTTAATTATTAAAAATCATTTTAATGTCAAAATGGTATTTGACTTAAAAAAATCAAATTGAGTTTTTAAATGAACTCCAAATATTTTGAAATTTTTATGGGGAGTTCTATGAACTTCAAATTACAGTTGATATTAAAAACCAAGAAATTTAGATGTTTACATTTTCTAAATTAATTTTCTTTGTGTCTTAGGGTTTTTTGAGAGTTAAGTGTGTTCTTAATCTCTTAGCTCTTGAAAATTTTCCAAAGAGTTCTCTGGTCACAAAAAACTTCCAAAATTTTATTGGATTTTTCTAAGCAATATGAAAATTATTATGATTAATTTATGCAAATAATAGACATAAACTTGAAAAATATGGATCTCTATCTAGAGATCTTCTCTGACTTTAGAAAAATCAGAGAATGTTCTCCATGAAAGAGGCAACAACATACCAAAATATCAAGTCATGGTGAAATGTCTACATGAATAGAGAATTAAAAGACTCAAATATTATTTAGTTAATTAAAAATAAAAAAAAGTATCAAATAAACTTCAAACTATTTCCACATTGTTCTCCTTTGTTCACTAAGCACTAGAATATTTTTATTTTATTTTTTTAATTATTTTACACTAAGATATGAATTGTTAAAGTTAGGGAGCATTTTCTGAATTATTTAAATCCCTATTTTTCTACTTAAACACGCAATTCCGCGTCAACCTATGACGCCTCAAAAAACACATGTGGCGCGCTCTGGTTGACGCCACCATGCACATAGCTGCTGACTCGACCCACGCTTTATGAATCACAATCCCATCCAGCGCAATCAGAGACCTCCATTTGATACACACGTAATCAAACTGCTCTGCATCATCGTCCCCAAATAGAGTGAAGCCACAACCGTTAACCTAAAACCTTAAGATCTCCTCCATTTCTCAACCAAATGACCTCGGGTTTGATACTATGGACTCGTCTATGTGTGAAGAACACATCAATATGGTAAACATGTCATTAAATCAATTCTGATTAAATGGAGAATTAAAATAGGCTCAGGAAGAGGGGAAGTTCAATACCTTTGCTCTGAGAAGGGAAGCTTCAATCAGAGGTGCTCGGCAAGGTGGCTAGGAATTGAGCTTCGGGTCGTGATGAAAGGTTGAGACCCAAATTTGATCAAAGTTGAATCTGGGTGTCGATCAAAGTCTAGTATAGAGGCTTTGTATGAGGGCGATTTGATATTGCATCTTCTTCTTTCCCTGTGGTGATGGTGTGGGTGAGTTTAATTTGAATTTGGTGCACTGTGGAGGTGTGGTGGAGAATGTCCTATCTCCAGCAATGATTTGAGCTAAAAAATTGAACTCCGGTAAGGAGAATTGGGGCAGAGAAGTGGTTGGGTTGCACTGAGGAGGTCTCAAGGAGGCTAGGGGAACAATTTAGAGTGGTCTCCTTGAGAAAATTTCAGCACACCCTCCATTGCCATGGAGGTGAAGCTTTTATAAAAAAGGCTTAAGGTGGCTCTGAGGGCCGATGTATGGGTGCAAAGTGTTGCTTATGTGGAGGGCAGAGAGATTATAAATTTCAAATGGGATGAGGTGGCCTCTAGGTTTGAATTGGGTTTGAATATTTGGGTGGTGGATCATATTTTTAGCTCCTCCAATGACTAGGTTGGTCGACAAGGCTAGGGGAGGTGGCCAAGAGGTTAGGTGAGCCATGGGAGTCTATCACAACAATTTATTTTGGCAGATGTTTAGATTTAACAAAAATCCTTTAGGCTTAAGCAATTTGGAAGCAAATCCATTGATTTACGGAACCTTTGGTCCATGATTCATTTGGGTGGTTCCATAGGGTTTAGCCTAGTCAAAAAGGTCAAATAATTGGTTGTAGAAGTCTTGCCTTGACCAATTTGACATGGCTAGGTCAATTTTGGCGCATGGGTCCAATGTGGGTCCAAATCACCAAAGCTTGAGTTAGGGCTTGGCTAGCCATAAACTTGAGCCCAATTGATTGATCAACATTATGTAGATGATTTTAATGAAGATTTTTAGTGAAGGATTGAAGTGATTTTGAGTTAAATTGGGGGGATTTTGGAATTTTTGTCACTTTGGGCATGTTGGGTTAGACTTGGGTCTAGATTGAGATAGGCTTGAGCTAAGTCCAAATTGATTATTGAAAATGTTCAATAGGAACATCATGAAAAGTTTTCAACATAAATTGGGTGCCAATTTTGGAGCTAAGGCAATCAATTTGGTGGAATTTGGAGGCATAGCTAATTTGGGGAAATTTTGGGGTTTTCGGACTTGGGTCAAAATTAAATGAAATTTAGGTTTCAACATGGCCAATTTAAGGTCAAGTTTGATGTTTAGGATTGTTATGAAGAGTTTAGAATTCAAATTGAGGCAAATGGAGTAAGCCATGGGGTTCAATTTGTTAAGATTAAGTCATGTAGCCAAATTTAGGGGTTTGACCTAGATCAAAATTGGGCTCAAAGCATGGGCCAATTGAGCTTAGATTTGGTTTAAATTGGTCATATGGATGGCAAACTTGAGTTTAAGAATGCAATTGGGGGAAATTGGGACCAAATTGATGGATATTTAAGGTAAATTTGAGGAAATTGAGCCTTTAAAGGCAATTTGTGTTTTGGTCAAAATGGTCAAATTTGGTCATGTGGTAGTTCAAAGAAATGAAATTAGGAATATTTGAAATGTTTTGAGAATTTTCTGGGATTTTCTGAAATTTTGGGCCAAGGAGGGGCATCTTGGTAAATTTAGCAATTTTTTTGTGATTTGGGCAATTTGGATGTTTTCAAAAGGTTTGAAATGATTTTTGAACAATTTTAGGTATTTTGGGTAAATTTAGGAATTTTGAGCAAATTTACCGTTTCAAGGGTACTTCGGTAATTTGGGAGAGTTTAGGGGCAAAAAGGCCAGGTTGGGTATTTTTGGTATAATTGGGGTGTCAAGCACCATAAATGAGCTATGGACCAATGGAAACCCCATTTGGGTCTTCTATGTACTGGTCTTAGCTAAACCTTAGTCTAGGGCTAGTAGGTTTAGAGGACCATCTACATGAGTTTCCTAAAAGATTAAGGGACCAAAACTAGGAAATTCTTGGGTTTACGGTTGTGAGTGATCATGGGTGAAGGTGAGTGCAAGTGAGTGCCTTAGCTCTAAACAAACACCCAGGGTCAACCCTAACGTCAAAAAGTCTTATAGAAACACTCCTTGAGCTCCCTCATAATGAGCCCACCTATTAAGTGTTATAGGTCAGGACCAATATGTAGAGCCTCAAGTTTAGCAAGGAGGAGTTTAGAATTTCTAATAGTGACGGTTCTTTTTCTAGTTTTCTAAGAATAGTCAATAGGAAAGTCCTATGACTAGACCTTAGACTACTAAAAAGGAAAATCTAAACCTCAACCAAAAGTGAGGTCAACAAATGCAACTCAAATGACTTTGATCTTTTAGAGAGTCATATCCATGAGATAATTATAGTATTAGAGGAGAATATGTCGACTTCTCAAAATTTAATTTAATATAGATATTTATTTAAACTCACAAAATAAGATTCTTTAGGAATTAATTTATTTCACTTTCCAAACTAAAGTTTTTTTTTTATTTGTGAGAAAATTGTTAGAGATTTCCTTAGGTCAGAGAAATACTCAGACAAAATTTCATGATTTTTTGAATTATTTTATTATAATTATTTAAATGGGAAAATAAGGAAAATCCACATTTAAGACTTTAAAATTTATTTTTAACTTAAGAAAATTAGGAATGATATTTTTATTAGTCTCAAGTGATCAGAGGACATTTAGGCACATTTTGCAATATTTTGATATTTTTTGGATTTTTAATTATTTTTAAATTCAAAGTAAGGCGTGAAATTTAAGTATTTTCTAAAAATTAAGTTTTATTTTTCCCAGGTACCTCTGATCACAAGGAACTCACAAAACCACTTTTCATAATTTTACTAAGTGTATTTAATTAATTATCATTATTTTTGTACAAAAATACAAGGTTTCTTAGAAAATCAACTTTAATACCCAAACCTAATCAAATAATTTTTGAATTTTTACAGTGGATAAACATGATTTTTATAAACAATGTGAAATTAATTTTGTTAATTTTTGATAAGTATATAATTTTCAAAAATTAGCATAAAATATTTATATTTAATTAAAAAATAGAAATTTACAAAATTATTCAAGACAACATGATATTTTTCTAAACTTCTATGACCACAGGAAACCCATTAAAATTATTCTCATAATTTTCCAAACGATATTTTGATTTATATAATTAAAATAAGAAAATATAGTCGCCTTAGCTTGAAAATTAGGTCCAAAAGCACAGAGATGCTTCCTGATCTTAGATAAATTAGAGGACATAGTCTCTATCATGAGGAATATACTCTCAAAATTTGAATTCATGGTGAGCAATGTTTGATTATAATGAACTAAAATACTCCATAGGGTATTTAATTTATTAAAAATCAAAGAATAAGAAAATAATTTTTTTTTATTTCACATTATTTTCCTCTATTTACTAAGCAAGTGGGTATTTTAATTTTATTTTTATGATTTTTTAGAGAAAGATATGGATTTTTGAAGTTTAGGCATTTAAAATAATTCAGAAAATCCATATTTTTCTACTTATCCACGCGGCACCCCCTCAACCTACTACGACCACAAACTCACACGCAGCGCTCTGTAATTCGACATTGTCATCCACCTCAACTGCCACGCCGCCCGCCTTTTCACACCAAGAGTTGGTCCAGCTTGATCTCCTCTGTCGATTAAATAAATGCACGATTGGGTGGCTCTCTGTTATCGTCCCCAAGTGACCTAACCCACAAGTTATTCACACTAAAACATTAAGATCTTCATCTAGACTCAACCAAATTGCATGGGGTTTGTTTCTAAACCTTCATCTACTCAAGACAAACACATCTATATTGTTAATCAAGTATGAAATCAAGCCATTACAAATGGAGAATCATAAAAAGCTCAGGCTAGGGTTAGAGCTCAATACCTTTGTCTGAGAGGGTAGACCTCAATCAGATGGTTGGCTTAGCTTCGATTGGGTCCAACAAACCTCCAAATGAAGCCTTGTGCTTTAGTGAATTGTCTAAATATGATTTTGATTAAGGTAGATTTCAGGTGTTGTTCTAAAGCTAGGTTAGAGGTTGTTTCAAAGGGCGGTTTGATGAGGAATCAATTCATCTTGCTTTAGGTGGATAATTAATTTGAGTTTGGTGGACCGTTGAGAGATGTCATGGTTTAAGCTGAAAGTTTGAGCTCAGAATTGGGCTCTTATAGTGGGAATCAAAGGGGGAAATGGTTGGATTAAGCTTAGGGATGCTTGGAGAGTCTCAGGTAAGATTTTGACAAATTTTCCCCAAGGATTTTGAAGTCTCCCCTTTAGTCAAAGATGAGGTGAGTCTTTATAGAGGGGCTTGGGATGGAGCTCAAGGCCAATTAGTAGGTGCAATAAGCTGCTTATGTGGAGGACAGAAGAGCTCTAAAAAGCTATTAAGATGAGCTGGCCTCTAGGGTTGAAATTGTGTTTTATTTAGGGGTGGTGGCTCTCATTTTTGGTATTTTTCGGCCACTAGGTCGACAGGGCTAGGTGTGGTGGCCAGGTGGTCAGGTGAGCAGGGGGATTTAATTATGGTTAACCTATATGACATATGATGATGGAGGAGATATATTGGTTAAGTCGCATAAATGGGATAAGATCTCTTAAATTTGGGGACCCTTGGTCAATATCTCACCAAGCTAGTTTAAGGGGCTTAGCCTGGTCAATAGAGTGTGTTTAGTGGCTATGGTGTCATCAATTTGGTGACTTTGGCATTGCTAAGTCAATTTGGGTCAAAATGGCTAGAAGTTGGGTTTGGGTTAGGCTAGCCATCAACTTGGTGTAGATGATTGTCACGAGGAGTTTAGAAAATACTTTGAGTGATTTTGAATTGATTTGGAGGTTTAATTTGAGGAATTTTGGGCATTTGGTCAATTTGGTGGCATTTAGGGGAAAAAGGCCAAGTTGGATTTTTTGGTAGAATTGGGGTGTCAAACACCATGTATGAGCTATGGACCAATGAAATCCTCATTTGGGTCCTCTATGTACTGGTCTTAGCTAAACTCTAGCCTAGGGCTAGTGGGTCTAGGGGACCATCTACATGAGTTTCCCAAAAGATCAAGAGATCAAAGTCAACAATTTTTGGGTTTAGAGTTGTGAGTGGGTATAGGTGATAGTGAGTGCAAGTGAGTGAACTAGCTCCAGACCAACACCTAGAGTCAGGCCTAAGGTCAAGCAGTCTTATGGGTACTCTCCTTGATATCCTCCATACTGCTCCACCTACTAAGTGCTAGAGGTTAAGACCAATATGTGGAATTTCAAGTTGGGCAAGGAAGAGTTTAGAGCTTCTAATAGTGAGGGTTCGTTTTCAAGTTTTCTAGGAATAGTCAACAGGAAAATCCTATGGCTAGACCTTAGGCTACTAAAAAGGGAAAACTAAACCTCAATCAAAAGTGAGGTCAACAAAAAATTAGTTTGAAAAGTTACAATTGAAATCTATTATTCAAAAGCTGGGGTTTTAGAAGCGGTTGGTGTTTGAAAAACACAAGTATGAAAGCACTACCTGTTGACATAATGATTGTAGTGCCCTTATTATATAATAAATGTTTATTTTAATTTTTTTTTGGAAAACATAGTTCTAATAGTTTTATCTATGGAATAAGTTTAATGACAATCTATCAAGTTATTTATTCACAACAACATAAGATAAATTAAAGGGAACATTACATGAATCATAAGAAATCATCAAATTAAGCCAAAATTCATCGTGAAAAAATATTGTATTGGCCATTTACTGAAATGTGTTCAAAACAAGGTATGGGTTACGTGCAGATTTGCTTGACTCGTGCACAAAAAAAGGGGAGAGAGTTAAATTCAACTATACATGAGATTGGAGACTTAGAAAGCCATATCATAATAAAATAAACAAAAAATTTGTGACATAAAATTCTAATAGCATAGATCCATAAGGGAATATAACCAAGTTCTGAACCTCGTAGGAACAACTCAAAAGAAAAGAAAGGAAGTTATTGCCATGAGAATATGAGTGGCAGAGAGGTAACGGACGAGCAGAGAAGAAGAAAGATGGGAGAGACTGAGCAATAGGGTGTGACATCATGAGAAGGTGAGATGACCTAAGGTAGCGCCTAGGGCATAGTAGATAAAATACCAAGCTCAAGGGTGAGGGAAGAAAAACAAAATAAATAAAACTTGGGTTTGCTTTTTATTTGCGAGCAACAGAACATAGGATTTTATCCACGTTCAAGAATCTGCAATAACCCAAACCTGAGTTCTAAACCAAATCACCAACATGCACAAACCAAATATTTAGGAAACACTATTGTGTTGAAAAGCTAGTTTTAAAAGGTCAAGCAAACACACACTTTGTGAGATTCCTATGTTATTTACCCAAATAAGATATTAAGTGTTGTCACATTGGTAGGCTGACTCCTAATTGATTTAAGATAATTATTTGATTAATGGAAATATTTCATGCACACATGAATAAGAATTTTGAGATTTCATTGGGATCATGAAGGGGGAGTAAGGAAAGGGTTGGCTTATTATACATTGTGAAAAATCTAACCCTAAAATGAAAGTTTCAATTTTTTTTATGGCATTTATACAATTCAGTTAATGAAGTAGGAAAGCCATATGAAAGCTACTAGCACTAAGTTAATTGTAGCTAAGGTATGAGATTTCTTGAAGAAAAGTTATTGATAAGTTTGGGGGTATTGCATGAGTCTATTCTATAAATGTTTTACTTGATCTAACTTTGCTTTTTACCTACTGTTTCACCATAGTTGTATTGGATTTGTCCTTGTGGAAGGTTTTTATTGGTGATGTGCATGTTAAAAGAGGTTAAGTAAGCATTTTGGAGTGATAAAAAATATGGCCAAACACTATGAAAATCTGTTTGAACACACCGCTGTATCGAAGGTCGGGCATGACAACAACATGTTTGGGGGTGACCTGTTCGATGAAGCAGGAAATTTATTGGGAAGAAAATTCTTACTAATCCAAGAACAAGGCTACAAAGAAAAATTTAGTCAACTTGAGATGAAGCTTGGAGCAACAAGGGTAGTTTGAGGCAGAGATTGAGGGACTTTGTGAGAGAGAAAGAGCTTCTCTCTTAAGGCTTTCTTCCTTGCCTGAGGTTGAGGTCGTAAGGGTTAATTTTCTTCTTCTTTTCTTTTTATTTTTCTTAATATTTTGGAGAGAAGATTTTCTGAGAGGGAGAGCTTCTAATTTTGTTGAGAAGACATATAATTTTGTAAGTGTTTACTTTCAGGTTTTATTTGCAACAATAATTTTCAAGGACTTCTTTTTGTCGTTTTTTCTATAATGCATAGAAAAGTTCTCTTTATCTTCTCTATAATGTAAGGCTTATAAGTTTTGTGGTTTTGTCAGATTTGTTTTTCCCATGATGTTTTCCTAATCTTTTCTGTAAAAGTTGTTGTGTTGACCTTTGGATTTAATTTACACTTGTCTTGTTAAGATATTAACAACTTTCATGATCTATGACTTCTGTGTGTTACATAGACTAAAAAATGGTTTAATAAAACAATCCTAATATAATAGGTCTATTCGATTAGGATTTTGAAACCTAGGTTTGAGATCAAAAATATCATGTAAAACCCTATATGGTTAAACGAAACTTAACTCTATGAATTTATGATTCTTCTTCCGGACTAGGCATAGGCTTAAGAATAATATTTTATCCCTGCTGAAAATAGTCGCGTATATAATTAGTTAGGAAAACCACAAACTCCCATGACACCAAAATCACAAAGGCATGAGCCTCATTACACTCATAGAATAGTAAGATCCTTTCTCTTGTTGTTTTCTATTTTCTTAGCTCGAACTTTTTATTTCTATTTGTTAAAAGAATTGTAGGAATTCAATCTCTTGCTTATGAACACACTAAACTATTTTAAATGTTTACTAAATTAGATATTCATCTATTAAAATATTTCTTAGCCCTTTTCATCTGTGGTTGATATGTGGTAGTATGAATCTGCATTATTACATGATACTTGTTCTTGTGTGATATAGCCGACTTACTTCACGCTAACATTTTAAGCAATTAAGGACTTCAATATCTCTTCTATCCTCGATCTCTTCATTATTGTTTGCTTGGACAGTTTTGCCCGTTTCAGCCTCATCTATACGACCATACTTTTGGGACAAGTCGATCCCTTATCATCATCCAACCTTTTCTATGTAAATCAACCTCCTTTCACGAGCTTTTACTTTAGAGATGACATGGAGTTTAGTAGTTTCTTCCTTTTCTTGCTAGCTGAAGGGTGAATCTTTGTGGTCGGGATCCCAAAGGCCCTTATCATTGCCTCTTGGCTCATTGGTGTTTTACCATTTATCATTGCTAACTTTTGTTAAAATACACTAAAAGGAAGGAAGTTTGGAAATAAAGAAGAGAAGTGCTGATACGCCTTATTTATAAGGAAAACTGGCACATAAATCAAGGGAGTACACTAATTTAAAGTGTTTATTTTGCAATAAATAAATATTTTTTTTTTCATTTAAATCAATTATTCTTATTGTAACTGTCACTTACAAAGAAGTAAGAGAATCGAAGCACTAAATATGCACATAAAACATTTGACAGCACAAATTTTACGGATGTTCAATGGATTACACAAAGAAGATGGCAAAGGACCGCTCCATTGCAGTTGGAATATGAGCTAGATGAACGAACACATATTTGAGTTGAGGAACTTTAGATGCCTGAAACACTTGCAAGGAAGACCTCACATATAAGTTCAAAATTGACCTCCTTAACCGATTCTAAAACACTTGCAAGGAAGATCAAAGGTCACTCCAAAGAACTCCCTTTCAAACAATTATGAAGACCTCACAGCTAAGGAAAGGCTATCCATGAGTTTACGGTGATGCACTCTCTACCTTATGGAATAATCCTTTCTAAAGATGAAAAGGTCTCCACCAAAGGTTCCCTCTAGAAAGCCGACCGAAGATCTATCGACTATTCAAAGGATTTTATTCTACTGAGCGATGATCAGGTGACCAAGATGAACAGATACAAATACAAAATAAGGCCAATGGTGGTTACAAATGTGAAATGATGCCAAGAATGGTTATTAAAGAAAAAAAATACAAACAATGATCGCCAATATATGAAGTTGTAATGATTCATCAATCACTTGTATTATTCTAAGTTAATTAGGGAAAAAAGTAATTCCCTAGGCCTATAACATAACCTTCAAGTCGGGGAGTCATTGCTTTAGAAAAGATTATTGAGTCTTCGACACTATTTTTAGGCTGGATGAGTGTGAAAAGTTGCCTGTTGGAAGTT
>NEWO01000210.1:946241-959423 GCA_003013225.1 Phalaenopsis aphrodite
AAAACCCTGTATCTATCCCAAAAGATAAACACAAAACTTGAGGATGAGACTTGATCAAATAAACTAAGAAATATATGACATTCGTTTGGTCTGCGAAAACCATTTTATTTATTGACAAGTTCCTCTATTTAATACAACGAAAAAAAAAAGTTTTATATTAAGCTGGGTTCGGAAAAGCTTCCTGTAAGGGCAAGCACCTAAAGTTAATTACATCTTAGATAACCGAAGTCACCTAATAAACTCTCGATAAAAATATGAGAATATTATCTTCAAATAAGTCAAAAGACGGGACTTTTCAATGAGATCGGATGAAGGGGTGTGAACAAAGAATTGTTCAAATTTGGAACATTTATTGTAGGATCCAAACAAGGAAGAATTAGGGAATGTCACAGATCCATAAAAGAACCTCGGTGACTTCCCAATCTATCCTATTGTTTAGCTTCAATTTTGAGGAGAAAGTATTTAAATATTTCATCCTGCCAATTTTATTAATTTAAGGCTTACATCCATGTATTGCAATCACACAAATAGCCTAGAAGATGTGAGGATTTAGGTCATGACGGACGAGAATCTCAGAATCCTAATAAGATTTAGGGCCTAGATTATACAACAAAGCTATACTAGTGACTAAAGAAAAGGTTGAGGATTTATGTTACACAAGCAAACAACCTCGAAGTCTTATAGCTTGTTATTTAATTCTAAGGAAAGATATGTTGTTGTAGATCCTCTTGCTATTGAAGATGGTCACGCTGCCCATAATGTTAGTTACAAGATCCTCACCATGACGAGTTTAAGTTTTCTAATGTGTCAAGTTATAATATCAAATTAGATGTCCATATGATTATGGTTCTTTAAATGTTATGGGGCATATTAATGTTGATTAGAGCGACACTGGTTAGGATCTCACGGTTCCCTTATTTCGGTATCACTATTTTCTTTTGGATTTACTTAGTCTAATTGAATTTATTAAACTCAACTTAATGAGTTCCATACATTCATTTAGGATCGTGGGAAATCTCGTTAGCAACCGTAGGTTACCTCCTCAGAGGGAATCCCGATCATCTGATAGAAATGTCATAATTTAGTTACAATTGTTGTTTTATGATGTTTGTGATTAAATTTTGAGTTATCTTATATTTTTAATGTTGTGGCGGTAAATTTTATCTTGGTTGATTTTAAATTTGGTTTTGGTTTGGATTGATCATATGAAAGATGAATTTGAGTTGAGGATTGAAATTGAGGGAAGTTGGAACCAGATTGAGTTCAATTGAAGAGTCTAAATTGGTTTCGGAGATAAAAGGCTGAGTTGGGTAGTTTAGTAAAATTGAGGTGCCAACCACCATGTTTGAGGTATGGACCAATGGAATCTCCATTTGGGTGCTCTAGTACTGGTCTTATCTAAACTCTATCATAGGGCTAGTGGGTCTAGGAGACCAACTACATGATTGTCCCAAAGTGTCAAGGGATCAAAGTCAACAAGTTTAGGTTTAAGGTTGTGAGTAAAAGGGGTGAAAGTGAGTGATAGTGAGTGCAAGTGAGTGAACCAGCTTCAGACCAACATCTAGTGTCAACCCTAAGGTCAAGCAGTCCTATCAGAGATCTCTTGAGCTCCCCTATAGTGGGCCCACCTACGAAGTGTTAGAGGTTAGGACCAGTATATGAAACGTCAAGTTGAGGAAAGAAGAGTTTAGAATTTCTAATGGTAAGGGCTCCTTTTCTAGTTTTCTAGAAATAGTCAGCAGGAAAATCCTACAGCTAGAACTTAGGCTAAAAAAGAGGAAAAACTAAACTTCTACCAAAAGTGAGGTCAACAAATGGACCCCCAATAGGTGTGGTGTGTCAGGCAAGCACACCGCGTGTAATGGCGTTGACCAACAAGATCAACAAAATCAACACAGACTCCTAAGTTGCCAGACCTACAAAATAGTGTAGAATTGAGTAACAAATTTTTTCTTCTAGGGGGTAACAAATACTCTTGCTGGGGAAAAGAGAAGAGATTCCAGAAATATCCATTGGGAAAACTTATGTTTGAGGTGGAGAGTCGATTTCAAATTCAGTTTAATTTTGATTTCAACATTAATAATTTTAGAGAACAGGATTGTGTGAGAGGACCGAATCGAGATGAAAAGCACATGGACTTATATCCAACTCAAAAGGGTGACAACAGTGCAGAGGATGACAACCATTGCGGACATTACGTCGTGAAGGAAAGACTATACCAATTCAAGCTACCGCTTGGGACATTACGTACGAACTGGATCTAGTCGAAAAATGGCTATCATTAAGGACATTACACTACGAAGGAAGACTATAACAGATTAAGCTACCGCTAGGGACATTACGTCCCAACTGGATCAAGTCAAAAGATGGTTACCATTAAGGATATTATGCTAAGAAGAAAGACCATACCCGTTCGAGCTATCGCTAGGGACATTACTTCCGAACTGGATCATGTCGAAAGATGGCTACCATTAAGGAAATTACGCCAAGGAGGAAGACTATACCTATTTGAGCTACCGTTAGGGACATTACATCCAAACTAGATTTAGTTGAAAAATGGAGACCATTAAGGACATTACGCCAAGTAGGAAGACTATACTAGTTCGAGCTACCACTAAGGACATTACGTCCGAACTGGATCCAGTCGAAAGATGGCTACCATTAATGAAATTACGCTAAGGAGGAAGACTATACCAGTTCGAGCTACCAATAGGGACATTACATCCGAATTGGATCTAATCAAAAGATGGCTACCATTAAGGACATTACACCAAGGAGGAAGACTATACCAGTTCGAGCTACCGCTACGAACATTACGTCCGAACTGGATCTAGTTGAAAGATGGCTACCATTAAGGACATTATTCTAAAGAGGAAGACTATACCAGTTCGAGCTACCGCCAGAGACATTACGTCCAAAATGGATCTAATTGAAAGATGGCTATCAATAAGAACATTACGCCAAAGAGGAAGACTATGAGAGTTCGAGCTACCACTAGGGACATTACATCCTAACTAGATCTATTCAAAAAATGGCTACCATTAAGGACATTATGCTAAAGAGAAAGACTATACCAGTTTGAGCTACCGCTAGGGTCATTACATCCGAACTAGATCTAGTCAAAGGATGGCTATTATGAAGGACATTACGCCAAGAAGAACGACTCCAAGGTGGGAATAAAAAGTACAGTACTAACCTCGGGAAAATCACGAAGTTTGATTGAGTCGTAAGAAAAGAATAGGGCACCAAAGACCTGCCCTGAATGCAAGGAGTGGTGAGGAGTGTGACAATCTATGGGGAATGCAAAAAAATTCTGAAGATTTTGTAAGTAGTATATTATGTTCGTAAAAGTTCATGCAGTGTTGAATTATTTTGAAATGTCTGTGCAGAGATTTATTAAAAAAAGATGCAAAATTTTACTTTGTTGCTTTTATTTTAGGACATGGATCCAGGTTTAGACAAGCGCGACATCTAAGCATCTAAGAACGAGTCTTTGTCTCTGAAACACGAGAAATAGTGCTTCTTGAAATATCGTCCACTAACTAAGGACAAATCTTAGAGCATAACTCACACTTTAAGGTGCTATCAAAATTATATTCTTTCAAGTACCTTTAAACATGTGTTATCTTTAAGGAAACCACAGCTGAAGAGGCCACAAGTTCGTAGCTCTATTTGTAGTAGTTATCATTTGCTTTCGCACTAATTCTGTAAAAGTTTTTCATGTCATCTTTGAGGAGTCACTCTGACGTTCTTCGAATTGTCGTTGGAGTTATATTTGTTGGGCAACTAAGGAGATGACCTCAGGGTTAAATTTCTATTAAATGCTAATATCATCATCATCTCTTTAATTCTTTCTTTATGAGCCTAAGTAGATTTCAGAATTTTGGTCGTGTGATCAAAATATTTTGTGCTTCCTAAAGATATTTCTGAGTCAATTAATAACAAACCAATAGATTCAAGATCGTTGAACTTTTTCTTGAATATAATATCAGAAGAATTTCCTTAAGAGAGCATTTCAAGTTTCATTAATTAGGAGAAAATCGGACACCAATTTTTGATTATACATCCACCTCAAACATCTTATCAGGGAGACTCTTCTTTTGCTTTGATTTTTTTTTATCAAACATTTCACACAATTTTTTTCTTTTCTTCTTTTTTTTCTCTTTTTTTTTTTTTTGCTTTCCCCATGTTTTGCTGAGAATTGTTATATCTGGTAGAGCATGATTTAAAGGTTTTGAATGTCATAATTCAGACACCAATTTTTGATTTTATGCTCACCTCAAGCTTCTTCTCAGGGGGTTTTCACACGATATTTTTTTTGCTCCCTTTATTTTCTGAGAATTATTATATCTAGTGGAACATATTTTTTTAAAGATTTTGAATGTCCAAATTGCCATGACTAATAATTCTCAAATGTTTCTTATGCCAAAACTTGGGATATTATAACTCGTTCAAAAGTCAAGACTCAGTCATGTGATAAGAAATTAAAAGGTTCATGATATCCCGAGTCAACAACTCATATTTCAACCACAATATCTTTTTTCAAAATCAACTTAGAACCTAGTCCAATATCTTTAAAGTGGATGACTCAGTTCTTAGGACATTAATTTCATTCTCCCTTGAAGTCATAGTCTTATCAAAACATACAAATTTTTCTTTCGAGGTGATGAATTTTTTTAAATATGGAACAATTCTAAACAACAACAAACTCTTTATTTTCATTAATTGCAGTGGGAGGGATGGGATAAACTAACATTGATCCTGCTAATATCCACTTTTAATAAAAAATAGTAATACAACAGTAGTCAAGTGACGTCTCATCCATTGTCAGCTACGTAGGGGTCAATAGGAACAAGCAGATCAACTGAAATCATATTGATAGAACCTCTTTCAGGTTATTTTCAAATATTCTTCCAGGATCATGATATTTCCTTCTTTGAAATTCCACTAAAGCCAACCCTTAAACTAAAGCATCCCTCTATTGTGTGTCCCAACATCCTGTGATACGGACAATTATTGAGCTGATCCTTTTTATCGATCTCCTCTGGCCTCCTCGGATCCTGTAATCTAAATTTTGGCTTCTTCATTAAGTTTCTGAACATCTTTGGTACCGCTTCATTTTTGAAAGAGTATACCCTCTTCATTCGTTCTGCAAAAGTTGGACCTCGTCTACCCTCTATCAAGTATGGCCCTTGTTGAGAAGACTGCTGGCTAGACCGACCATACTACAGCTCTTATTGAGGTTGAGTGTGTAGTGATGACTGTTGAGGAATCTGGCTAGAATGCTTAGCCTAAATCTTCATTGATTGCTTCACTTTATCAACTGTCGCTACCATTTTGTGTTTCTTTTCAAACACCTTGGACGATCTAGACTTCTCTGTCTTTTCCTAGGACACCCATATGCTTAACTTCTTCTTGCAAAATATTAGCTTTGCTAAGTAGCTTTTCAAAAAATTTGATGGTGATCCCCTTAAGCATGAAGGCTATTGGTCCATGGATGCTTTTGAGTAGAATCTCAATTGCATGATGTTCCAGTAGCTGGGATTCACACTCCATGCTACAATTTCTCCACTTCAAGATATAATTCACTAAAGTCTCGTTAGGTTTTTGTCTTTCTACTACAAGATCTCCAATAGACACATGATGTTGTGCTCCGGCAAATCTTTTTATGAACAATTGTTCTAGCCCGGCAAACGTCTCGATTGATCCATTGAGCAACTCGGCATACCAATAAAACACTATTTTTTATAGACTATTGACAAAGTAATGGAAAATCAAGGCTTTGTTAACTCTGATATTGCCACTACTGGCTCGAAAATATGCTGAAGGTTGTATGGGATTTCCAGTTCCGTCAAATATCTTAAAGTTTGGTGACACAAAACCCTTAGGGTAGGGTACGACATCGAACTCCTCCACATAGGGTCTACCCTTTAAAATCAATGCACCACCCTTATAGTGGGCTAAGGCCTCCCGAACTTGTTTGACCATTTATTTAAATTCATTTTCTTGTAATGGCACTTTGGACAAAGTATTTCTTCGGTTGTTCATCAGAGGTGAACTTTTTTCTTTCATTTTTAACATGAATGGTTTTTGGTTGGTTCATTTCTGAAAGTGTCATCGGTGGTGGTTATAACTGTCTTTGCATTGCAATCACGACAGTCGTCAATTCTTCAATTTTATTTTTGAGATGATTGATTTGTTCGTCCCTTTATTGGATGGCCCCCTTGCCTCTCATCCACGGTGTTCTCCTCACTAGAAGATGGAGCGTCGCGCGCAGATAACTCGCCTCGGGTCTCAATGACATTGATTTCTGTTAATCTTTCATCCATGCAATTTGACACATCGTAATGTTTGTCATTCATATCTTTTCTTTGTCTTCCAAAAAATCACATAATATTGGCTCAAAGTCTCACTAGCTTGCCCTCGATTTACCCTCTTTTGATTACTTTTAGGTCAGTTGGGGATTTCTGAAGAGTGTCACTCTTTGATGAGCATCGGTGTAGTTATGTAGAGGTTATTCAAATCAACCGAAATCATATTTACTGAACCTTTCTCAGTTTCTTTCAAATACTCTTTTAGGACCGTTATATTTTCATTTTTGAAATTCTCCTTAAGCCAATCCTTGAAGAAAAAGCAGTTTTCTATGGTATAGCCGAGAAATTGGTGGTATGGGCAGTATTGAGGATGAATTTTCATGCTAGCCTCCTCTGGCTTTTCCAGCTTTAGTAGTCTGAATTCCGGTCTCAATAGCAAGTCATGGAACATCTTCGACACGGTTTCATCTTTGAAGTAATACACCACTTTCTGTCGTTCTACCAAGGACATGCTCTTATTCTCTGCTCGGTATGATCCTCCCTAAGGCGGTTTCTGGCTAGACTAGCCAAACCATTGTGTTTGTTTACAAACAAAATTTCTTGGTTGTGCCTCCTTTCCTGTTCCTTTATCAGTCGTACAGGCTTTGAATTGGACCCAATCTCAAATCCAGAAAGCAGCAGGGAATAAGTGTCAATTGACTCTTCCTCATGTAGAATCTCTTTTCCCTTGCCCGACAAAACAGTTGACGCGATGACATTGAATCCGGTACTATGAGATAAAAAAGTTCTCAGAGAAATCCCAACACTCCCAACGATAGACTTTATAGCACTACTAGGGTTCTTTTCAAACAACACCTTTGAAGGGGTGAATTTCTCAGCAGATTTCAAGTTGAACTCTGCGATATGCTCTGCTGACTTATCTGTTTTAAACTTCATTATTGTGATGACCACCTTCCCGAACTTGACTCCAATATCATCGAATCCTTGTCCAAACTTAATAACTACCAGGTCAGGCAGTTCATCCCTGTTGACAGCAAACTCCATTCCGGAGGTGAAAGAAAAGATCAACATTAGAGAATACATTGTCCCTGTAATTTGAAGAACTTCTGAAAGGCAGCGATGTCTCGTGTATTTTAGTTTTAACAGAAGTACTCAAGTTGACGCACTTGTCTTACAAACTGGGCATCGTCTATTATTTTATTTTTGAAATTCATTATTTATTTATGATTAAAGTATTGAAGAGTTGTAATTAACAAACTAAACGACCGTGAAGAGGCGCAACAACTTGGCTTGATTCACAGAAAAGTAAACAAAACCTGAAGGTGATGAAGAAAATGCAAAGTTTATGACCCAGTGCGGGACCAACTTCACAACGCATAATGCCCATGCATAACTATTCCACCAACACATCTATTGGGGGTCCGAACCCACACAAAGATTAAAGGTCCTTAATGGTCTCTTGAACCTCTCTGTTCAAAAGTGATAGAACAGACGGTCCTAAAGTCCAAAAGAGTTGACTGTACTCACCCAAGAAAGAAATGGGTTAAGCATGTCAACAAAAAAAAGGGTAATGTGGTCCATAAGGGACATGGACACATTACAAATGTATGAAGATAATATTTCTGATTTAAATGGAGAGAGAAACTAATCCCAAGCGGACTCGCCAAAAGCTGTCAGCACTATTTTTGGGTTAGAGGAGTGTAGAAAGTTGCCCGTTGGAAGCTGTCAGCCGCCGGAATCAAAATCCTGTCGCCCGCTTCAGAATGACATTTAATTTACACACACACACACACACACACACACGGATATATATATATATATAGTTCTTAGAGAAATATGAAATCAAATCGATCCCATATTTTTATAGTTTAAATGAAAGAGCCTTATACCTCAAACCCTGTATCTATCCCGAAAGATAAACACAAGACTTGAGGATGAGACTCAATCAAATAAACTAAGAAATATATGACATTCATTTGGTCTGTGAAAACCATTTTATTTGCCGACAAATTCACTTATTTAATACGAAGAATTAAATCGGGTTTATATTAAGCTGGATTCAAAAAAACTTCATATAAGGGCAAGCCCCTAAAGTTAATTACATCTTAGATAATGGAAGTCACCAAAGAAAACTCTCTATAAAGGCCAGAGAAATATTATCTTCAAAGAGGTCAAAGAATAGAACTTTTCAATGAGATCGGATGAAGGGGTGTGAAAAGGGAATGGTTCAAATTTGGAACATTTATTGTAGAATCCAAAGGAGGAAGAACTAGGGGATGTCATAGATCCAGAGGAGAACCTCGGTGACTTTCCAATCTAGCTTATTGTTTGCTTCGGTTTTAAGGAGAAATTATTTAAATGTTTCATCCTGTCAGTTATATTAATTTAGGGCTTACATCCGTGTGAAGAAATCACACAAATAGCCTGGAATATGTGAGGATTTAGGTCGTGACAATCTCAGAATCCTAAGACGATTTAGGGCGTAAATTGTACAGTAGAACAATACAAAGGCTTAAAGAAAATGTTGTGGATTTATGTTGCATAAGCAAACAACCTCGAAGTTCAATGACTTGTTATTTAATTCTATGGAAAGATATGTTATTGTAGATCCTCCTACTAATGAAGATGGTCGTGCTGCCCATAATTTGAGCTCCAAGCTCCTCGCCATGATGACTTTAAGTATTCTAATGTGTCAAGTTATAATATCAAATCAAATTTCCCTATGGTTATGGTTCTTTAAATGTTATAGGGCATATTAATGTTGATTAGAGCAACACGGGTGAGGATCTTATGGTTCCCTCGTTCTGATATCACTATTTTCTTCGAATTCACTTAGTCTAAATGAATTTATTAAACTCAACTTAATGAGTTTCATATATTTAGACCGTAGAAAATCTCGTTAGCAATTGTATGTTACCTCCTTCGAGGATTCTCAGTCATTTGATTAAAACGTCTTAACTTAGTTGCAATTATTGTTTTGTGATGTTTGTGATTAAATTTTGAGTTGTCTTATATTTTGAATGTTGTGGCCGTAAATTTTATCTTGGTTGATTTTAGTTTTGGTTTTGGTTTGGATTGATCAAATGAAAGATGAATTTGAGTTTAGGATTGAAATTGAGGGGAGTTGGGGCCAAATTGAGTTCAATTGAAGTGTCTAAATTGGTTTCGAGGACAAAATGACGAGTTGGGTAGTTTGGTGAAATTGAGGTTCCAACTACCCTATTTGAGCTATGGACCAATGGAATCTCCATTTGGGTCTTCTATGTACTGCTCTTATCTAAACCCTAGCATAAGGCTAGTGGGTCTAGGAGACCATCTACATGAGTATCCCAAAGGATCAAAGGATCAACGTCAACAAGTTTGGGTTTAAGGTTGTGAGTGAATGGGGTGAAAGTGAGTGACAGTGAGTGCAAGTGAGTTGAACCAGCTCCAGTCCAACATTCAGTGTCAACCTTAAGGTCAAGCAGTCCTATGGAGAATCCTTTGAGCTTCCCTATAGTGGCCCCACCTACTAAGTGTTAGAGGTTAGGAACAGTATATGAAACGTCAAGTTGAGCAAAGAAGAGTTTAGAATTTCTAATGGTGAGGGTTCCTTTTTTATTTTTCTAGGAATAGTCAACAGAAAAATCCCATGACTAGACCTTAGGCTAATAAAAAGGAAAAAACTAAAGTTCAACCAAAAGTGAGGTCAACAAGTCTATTCCAAGTGAACTTGCATTACTCTGTGCTCTATTCAATTCCCTATGTACATTCTTTATTTTTGCATTACTTTGTGTTCTATTCATATCCCTATGTACATTCTTTATTTACTCATCTCATCTGACCAACGCTCTATCCCTTGGGCGTGACCCAAAAAAATTTTTGGGATTCAACACCTAGCATTGTTAGCCCTAACATTTGTTTACCAACATAGAGTGACAAGTATGAAAATGCTGGACTATGGATGATCGGTAAGAATGATTCAATGCGAACGACCAAAGGAAAGTCGCAAAGGAATGTGAATAGAAAGCGAAGAAGCTTTGACTCATTTGCCAAATAGCCATTTGAGTTTGAAGAGTAAATCTTCAAAAAAGAACTGAACTTTAATAATGATGTCACCAAAACTATGGCTACGTGCCCATAAAAGCCAGGGATGGCCTAAACCTGTTAATGTGGAGGAATTGCTTCTTGCAAAACCGGGGTATTAACTGTGATAGCGATCCTAATCCGCTCCTCGCCAATCCTTGCTTGTCATTATACAACAATCTCTTTTGACATGACAGCTCTATCTCTCTCTACTCATTGTGAGTGACCCATGTACAGAATGACATTCAACAATAAACAAATTCATTTGCCCAAAACATGAAAAGAAAAAACATCGACAAACTATTATACGATTTAATTTTTAATAAAAGATTTGTTAATCTTTAAGAAAGAGTCAACTTTTATCTGCTTAGTTATTAGTTATTATTGCAACCCGACCAATCAAACTTCTTAGAACAATCCTAACACATCAATTATTCCTGCCAATTAGAAAACATAAGGCCATTTATAACCCAACCCTGTTGCTGCAACATTATTATTCAAATTAAAAAACACAGCAGAAAGCATAAGGCCATTTATAACCCAATCCAGATACAGAACAAAGAATCATAATGCTCACTCCCTCCTCTCTTTCTTCCTCTTCAGCTCCACCCAGCATGCCATCATCGCCATCGCCATCGCCGCCGCCGTTGCTGTTGCCGTCGCCGCCGCCTTTTTCAAACAGTACCGACCTCTCCTTGGACCTCTCCCTGACTCTAGCTTCCCCCACAACCTCCTCCTCCTCCTCTTCCCCATCCTCTTCCCCTGCAACACCCCCGCTCCCGCACCAAAAGGACTTGCGTCTATTTCCCTGTCTCTTCTGCAACAAGAAGTTCCTTAAATCTCAAGCTCTCGGCGGCCACCAAAACGCCCATAAGAAGGAGCGCAGTGTAAGCTGGTCCACCCACCACCTCTTCCTCCATCAACCAGCACTTCTAGCTGCCACCACAACATCTCACGGCTGCCGCTCCGCCACGTTCATGCCATACATAACAAGCCGCCCCGCCCGCTTCGCCGCCGCTGGATATGACCTCGCAACGGCAATGGATTCCGGCGAGGGGTACGAGACCATGGATTTGCTTAACTGGCAGAGAAGCTCTGTTCTTAATCATTGGGATAGTAATGTACAAGCTGTTGATAGCATTCCTGTTGCAGAGGAAGAGGAGGCAGAAGTTGATCTTTCTTTGAGGCTGTAGGTGAGGATTGATGACCTCTCATTTTCTGGAAAATTATTATTTTTTTTTTTTCTAGTTTTTTGTCATTCATGATGTTACTTGAATAATATGATAAATATGAAATTATCATCTTACTGTCGTTGAACGACCCACATGATCCGACATGTGTTTTTGGCTAATGCAATTGGTTGGTGCAGAAATGCTTTAAATTAGCTGAAATAAAATAAAATCTTGAGTATTTTGTGGATTATTTATTACAATAAAAGACATTTTGCATAGATGAAGCTGGACCTTTCTTCTCCTAGTAGGGTATAAAATAAATGTTTTGCTAACTTTTTGATATTTGACATGACCCAGCTTTTGTAGTGGCGACAGGTTGGGTGAAGAAAAGGAAAGTGCCTTTTAATTATAAAAAAATGTTTTATAAGGTATTTATATTTATTGATTATGTGGTGTATTGTGACAGTTTGGGACACATGCATGTGAAGCTTGCGGGGGAGAAAGAAACCAAAGGGAAGGGAATATAAAAGGTAAGGCTGAAATGATGCGGCCGCAAATGTACGGCGGTGATGAGGGCTGATCCGACAATTTGGCTCCGAATTATTTTACAGCTCTTTTTTGGAAAATTTTATGTGATTTTGGTGGATCGTCTCATGATAGTTTGTGGATAGGAACCATGTAAGATTCCTACTGTCAATCATTGCTACTTTTACGCCAATGTCCTATATGGTCATTTCTTTTCAAAAATTTTTTATTTGTGTGGAAGAATTGGTGGACTCTTTTGGCGCATTGTGTGTATGATGAATTTTAAGATGTTTGGGAATTGCTGTAAATTGTAAAGCTTGTAAATTTTACTATAAAAATAAAAATAAATAATTAGATGAGAGAATGTGAGAAGGTGAGAAGGTGAGAAGGTGAGAAATAATTTTTGGTAATATTTTTAGATGTTAGTCATTGAGTGCTAGGCAGATGTCATGAGATCATATATTAAGGCACTCTTATGTCATTCTTAATTTCTACGTAAAGTTAACGCTGTATGAATGAATGTATTTAGAGAAGATCAAAGGATTTTAAGCAGCTTGGTTAATCCTCTTCTACGCCTCTCGTTTTCCTCTTCTAGGCCTCTCTCATGTGTTAGTGGCTCCCTTTTTAACTTTCCCTCCTTCTGATCGAAGCTAGAGGCCCGTTCTAATCATAAATAACCTTATTCATCTCCCTTTACTAGTGATATCCCCATTAATGAGATACAATTGATCTCTCTCCATAAGCTCTTCTATGGTTAGCTCGTCAATAGTGACTCTTATAGCACTTTTCATTTTGGAGCCCATGTCCACCTTAATGAAAAACAATTGATCTCTCTCCATAAGCTCTTCTATGATTAGGTATTAGGTCGTCAACAGTAACTCTTCTAGCACTTTTCATATTGAAGCTTTGACTCTGTCTTTTTTCTTCCCTCATCTATGATCCAAGTTGCTAGTTTTTTTTTTTGCTATCAATCATTCTCTAATAAAACTCCCACTCAACCCTCTCCCTTCACAAGCACACACACAAACCCTAAGCCACCAAAATGGGCTTCTCACCACGTGCATTCTGACTTCCAATGCCACCAACTTTAATTATATTCAAAATGA
>NEWO01000210.1:983318-998242 GCA_003013225.1 Phalaenopsis aphrodite
CTTATTAAAATAGGAACAAAACTAAAACTTGATTAGACACCCCTATGATCAATAAATAAGGGGTTACCTCTTCAATAAAGGACCACTGAATTAACCCTCTCAAAAGTTGTGTTAAATTACACTTTCTTTGTCTTTTTCTCTCTCTATGATCCTCTCATTCATCCAACGCACTGTACAGTGGGTGTGATCTACATGAAATTCTTAGATTCAAATACTAAAAGGTGTAGAGAGCATAAAATCATGTCATCAACAAGAAGAGCAGAAGTCCACAGAGAATGAACTCACATCGAAGTAACTTTAAACATGGATTCTATATGAGAATTTGTGCAACAATAAATTTAGACTCTGAGATCAAAAGGCGAGACAAATGATAAAATTGACTTGCACAATACTCGGGGGGAGAGCACAAGCTTCTAAGGAATCAAACCCTCAAGGAGAACTCGGACCCCTAGGACACCGAATGACTAAATAGGTAGAAAGAGTTAAAGAATCCTAATACTAGAATAGTGCTAGTCTAAACCAAGGGTTAGACTACGATATTGAACAATGGAGGAATACCGACACCCAGAGAATGTTTTATCTGATTAAATTTCTGATTCTGAACCACCAGAGATGTTCAAAATTCCATCATTAGAATCCTGCAAGGGTCAAAGCAATGCGACCGACCACGTAGCATCCTTTGAGTTAGTTGTATGTCTTCTCAAAATCTATGATGCAATGAAGCATCGATTATTCTATACCACACCAAGAGATTCAGCCCTTGGGTGGTCCAATGACCTCTCGACAAGAGCTATTATCTCCTTCAATGAGTACAAGATGTTATTCAAGGCGTAGTTCGCTAGTGCTCAAAAGCCCCACAAGGACTAACAAGCTCTATGACATGTTATAAAAGGGTCAAACAAGAGCCTTGAAGTGTATGGAATTAGAAGTCCAAGATATTACAGGCCTCCATGGAGAAAGGAGTAAGGAGTGAACAAATCAAGTATTTTCTGAGTTTATGTCAACCTAATAGTCTGGCTAAGCACTTGGAGATAACAAACCACCAAATCACGGCTAAGGAGTATGTTCACTAACCCTATAAAAAACTTGAATAATAAGACCACCATTCCTAGAAAAGGGGCTCAAAAAATGTTAGGTGGAGGCCAAAGGATGGTCCCCATCTCGAACATTACGGAGTTTGATCGTCTCCTAACAATAAAGAAATTGATGGAAACTAAAGAAGAAGAAAAAGCTAGTTGAATGACTAATCGACAGTGATTGAAAAACTCTGAAACCCACTCAATTGAGGTTTCCATTTTTGTCGTTAATTGGAATTCATGCAAGACACATGGTACATCAAAAAGGTCAAACTATAAGAACCATAACCTTTTTTTCAAAATAGGAATCATAAATATCATAAGGACTACACTCATTACAGAGAGGAGCACAATCACCTTTAAAGTTTGGTCAAATAATAGATTCAAGTATTGAAAATCAAAAAGTTTGTGGCCTAAGGGATGCAAACCAAAACGTAGAGGAAGGCCCCCAATGAAGATGATTTGAATGAGCTTGTCTAAGCCAATGATGTGGTCAGATTTAGTGTGTAAAGTTTGTAAATATTTTTCAATATTACAAATTACACATGATAGATATAACAATAAATATGCAATATAATTCCAACAAAAATATCTTTTATGAAAATAATTTATCTTTAAAACTTTCTAATCTACCAAATCCTCATTAAAATCAACGCAAATATATGCATCACTCAAGTAATAAAGGGCTCTAATGGAGTCAGAGATATCAATCCCATAGGAAAGTTGGAAAAATCTATAAGTAAATTCTTAAAATTATTTTATAATTTAAAAATACAAAACAAAAAGTAAAGTGTAAAGTTTGAATATTAACTACTAAAGTGAATGTTATATAAAATGCAGTTGAAAGAACAAAGTTAACTAATTTAAAACTAAACTTTCAAAAGTAAATTTACAAAAACAGAACCAAGTTTTTGTTGATGGAAGATTCACATTTAAAAAACATCCTTCTCCTTTATAATGAGCATATGGATTGTGAAGAAATTAAAATTATTTGAAAAAATATATAAAATTATTTTGTGTCAAATAAAAGCAATCCTAATATTTACCCTCTTTCGAGTGCTATAAAGAACATTAACTAATCCAAAGTTTGGTCTCTAATTTTGTGGTTAGGCTGGGAGGATATTGGCTGCCACTCTAGAGCTCCCACTACTCCCTCCCTCGAGGGCTAATAATCTCGTATCAATTTCCAATCAACTGGACTAAATTGGGGATTTTAATTTTGTCACCTTAAAATCTCCAACTCTACATCCAATAAAGTATATTTCCCTATTTATTTGCACTCAATTCCATGGATGACGTACTCTCCCATAAAATCAAATGTGACTCTCCCCCTAATGTAGAAATCATAGCCCTTTTTAGAATATATGTTTCTCAACATGTTTTAACATTTCAATTGATGAGATAGAAAAGTAAATTAAGATCGGAGTTCAAATCATCACAAATTATTAAAATTTTAAATCACAGAAAAAAATCAATTCTTCACAAAACCATATCTCAAAGTAGGGAGAAGCATAAAGAAGACACTAAAAATTCATGAAAAGGATACGACAAAACACAGATTTCATATATAGAAACAAGTTCATAAAATAGAAGAAATAAAAGACACAACTTATCTTAAAATCCTTCCCAAGAAAATCCCTAGAAGTTCTCTTCAGGCCTTTTTCTCTTTACAACACACTCAATTCTCTTTTATAAGTGTCAAGAAGAAGAAAACTCTCACCTTCCCTCTCCTCTTACAACCTTAGAAGAAAATCCTTTCCTTGCCTTTCACGCCACCACCGTCTTGCCTTTTTGTCCCCCTTCCAACCCTGTCTCAACTCTTCTAATTTAATTATGGGATGCCTCCTCTCAAAAGAAATTATAAATTCCCTCAGAAATTTTCTCCAAAAGTCAACTCTTTTGAATTCAAAAGATGTGTCATTTGATCCAAGAGACATTTCTCTTCATAATAAAACCTTCTAAAGTGTCTAGATGCATTAAATTACTCTAAGAGGTGTTTAGCAAAAATGTCCCTTTAAAAATTCATGTAAAATTCATCTCGAATCGCCTTAATCTGCCAAAAAGTCGTCTCTGGCGCATCAAGCGCCAGTTCTCTATCAAACGGCGCATCATGCGCCAGAATTCCAAAATTTGCTGTTTTTGCTCCAAATTTCATTCTTTTTGTTCTTTTTGCTCCAAATGACTGAAAATGATATACCTACAAAAAAAACATGAAAATACCCTTCTTTAAAGTGCAATATCACGAAAAATAAGCATAAAATATGTACTTAAAATAGTATATTGTTTTGGTGTATCAACTAACAATATGCACATCACGAGGATAGTGTCAGCCATCCTAAGAGAAGATTCAATTTTCTAAGACAACCATAAGAGGCTCTAGACATGAGAACTCTATTGCATTGCTTTCACTCGGAAGCAAAAGCCTAATCCCCTTAATATCTTTACTAGCGTGAATTTACCTTGATGAGGAATCTTTACAAGGATATTGTAGTAATCATGAGGATGATTCATTAACTACTATTAGTGGAATAATTTTGTTAAGACTGAAAGTTCAAGAAATCTACTATTCAAATTGGCCTTTGATAAAATTTCTTAATCAGTTAACCACCTAGTAGCAACGATTGACCCATTGCATGATTGTTCTAGCAAACAAAAGGAAGCCCTATGAATATATTATTCTACCAACAACCTATGGTGAGGTTAACAAATAATTCTCCATCACGTAAGAATACTTTGTGGTTGATGCATCACCCGCTTACAATGCGATCTTATATCACTCATAGCTTAATGAATCCATAGCCATGGTCTCCACCTACGACCTTGCAGTAAAATTTCCATACAATGGAGAGATAGTCACAGTTCAGGGAAAATGAAGAAGTCTCATACGTACTACCAAGAGAAGGTCGATGACATGGAACAAGTGTCAATTGATATCTGGAATCAATTAGAGGAGGTTTTGAAACTAATGAAACTACATTTTAGATTATCGCGGCCCTCAGTGAACCTGGTACTTTTTTTCTAACCATTGAAAATTTTAATGCAATGTGTAAATAATTTTTTATCTAGACCCTCCAGAACCGTTAAAACATTTTGTTTGGTTGGTCATTCAAATGTCAGCATCCCAATCAATGTAAGATGTCACCGTCTCAAAATTAATTCATTCCCTCAACCAATAATTTAAAAAATGAAGATGCCAGTTGACTAGGCAGATCTAAGAAGAAGTACAAAAGCTCATGGAGGCGGGCTACATCTTGGAGATACAATACCCAACTTAGGTCTGTAGTGTGGTCAATATCTTGAAATTGAATGGTAAGTGAAGGATAGATATAAACTTTACAAAAAAAGAATGTATTTGACCGAAGGATGTCTTCCCCTTCCCCTATGAAGGATCAATGCTCTTGTGGATTCAAAAATCAATCATTTAGTACGGAGCTTTCTGGCACTTTCTCTTGTTATCATTTGATTATAATGCATCCAACTGACACATAAAATACTACATTGATCACAAGCAGATGTCTTTATGTCATTTGGGCTAAAGAATGTTTGGGCTACCTGCGAGCATTTAATGAATGTAATATTTTCAAATAAATATAGGATAAATATTGAAGTTTTTGTCGATAATATCCTAGTTAAAAGTCGGTCAGCTAAACAACATATCAATGGTCTAAAAGAAATATTTTAAATGGTTAAAAAGTATTACATGAAACTCAAGCCACTGGATTGTACATTCAATGTTTTGGCCAGCAAATTTGTCGAATACATCCTAATAACCCAAGGAAGAAAGGCCAACTAGAAGAAAGTGCAAGTGCTTATGAATATGCCTTCTCCTCAAATTGTTAAGAAAGTGCTAAAGCAACCAGTCAGTTAGCAATACTCAGTCAATTCATCTCAAAGTCAGCGATAAATGTGCAATGTTCTACAAAATACTATGAAAATATAAGACTGGTGATTTGTGGACGGAATGTGAACAAGCATTCCAAAGCATAAGAAAGTTACAAGCCTCACCATTGCTTCTACAAAGCCAATTTTTAAGGAAGAACTCTCTCTACATTTAAGAGTGGGCCTAAATCCATCACCTCTATCTTAGTCTGAGAGGAGCTAAGAAAGCAATTCCCAATCTACTACACCAGTTGGGTTCTCGGAGGCACTGAGGTCAAGTACCCTATCATGAAAAACTAACATTTTCTCTAATTTTTTTTTCTTACAAGCACTAGCCATATTTTTAACCTTATCTGATTCGGGTCATCTCTAACTAAATCCATGCTCACTCTGTTGTAACATTTTTATCAAATTCTAAAGTGATCCATGGAACTTAATAAATGCACATCACCTACAATCTCGAAACAGTGACTAAATCTCAAGCTGTAGCAGACTTTCTAACAGATTTATCTTAAAAAGGTGAACCAAGCAAGATAATTACCTTTAAAAATTGAACATGAATGTTACAGACCAGTGGAGCCTTAAGTTAAGTGAAAAAAGAAGTCAAACTAGAACTAAGTAGATCAATTGGGGAACATCTTTATTATTTGATTGTTATTGAGTTCAAATTGAGTAACAACTTGACAGAATTTTATGTGCTAATACTTGATCTATGCCAAGCTTTCGAGTTGGGTGTTTTACATCTTTTAGTAAAGTTAGATTCAAAGTTTTTGGTAAATCAAATCAAACAATAATTCAAAGTTAGAGATAAAGTAATGGTTAACTACTTGAACAAGATAAAGGAGGAAATAAGGAAGTTTGTGAACTTCAAAATCGAGCACATTAGTTAGGAAGAAAGTAATGTTGCAAACTATATAAAAAAAAACACTTGTTTTACAGATGTCACATTGAAGAGGCTTCTCTGGCTAGCCATTATGGAACTAGAGGTCATGGAGGTAGAGCCTAAATGCACAAAGAATTGGAAAGATCCCTACAACTAAAATCTAGAAACTTAAAAAATCCCTTAATGAATAATGGATATAAGGATTTTCAATTTTAAAGCCGTATATTATCTCATATTTGAAGACAAACACTTCTAAAGGTCAGGCACTTCACTACTCTTATGATGCATTAAGGAAAATAAGGAGGAAGAAATCCTTTATAAAAATGCACTCTAAAGAATGTAGGAGTCAATCCAGAGGAAAGACCAATGCACATCATCTTCAGATCGAAGACTACATTTGGTCAACCCTCATGAAAGAAGCATAGGTGTTTTCTATGAGCTATGAGTAGTGCAAAAGTATTCTCCATTATAGTACCAAGATGCCCACTTGTTCAGCTAATTGTCTGTCTCCGGCCTTTCATCATCTGTGGATTTGATATCATCGCAACGATTCTCCTTCAAAGTGCTAGCACAAATTAATTTTAGTTTTTTTAGATAGTTTTAAAAATGTACAAAATTAAAGATCCTTGCCCAAATTTCCACAAAAATTGTCCAGAACTTCATCAGGAAAGACATCATTCTCTAGTATATCTTACCTCTGCTTCTTATCACTAACAATGGAACAAAATTCATTGATTATAGGGTAAAAGATTTTTTTTTCAAAGTAAGGGAATAAACCTGAATTAAGCATTTGTACATCATCCTCGGATGAATGGACAAGTAGAGGCTGCCAACAGGATAAACTTAAATATATCAAGAAAGAAGTTCAAAGACAAAGGCAATTAGTTGGACTTACTTTTGTCTGTCCTTTGGGTAGTCAGAATGATATTATCATCAGTGATCAGAAAAACCCCTTACACACTTTCCTTTGGAATAAAAGAAATGTTGTTAGTTGAGTATAGCTACCATAGCAAGAGTGTCCTCACAACCACCTCACTCGATGATAAGAAACTTGTTAAATGGCAGGAGGGGAATGATTAAGGCATGGTTCTCGCTCTTGACCTACTAAAATATAGTCAAGCCATCACAACACTTCTATAGTAAAAAAATAAAGAGAAGGACTACTCGATGCTACAATAGGAATGTCTAAGAGAAGGCAATGACTCCTCACGACCTAGTTTTGAAGAATGGTAACCCAACAACATGAGAGCAATCAGTCAAAAAACATGATCATGCATAGACCAAAACATTCATTATTGATCACAAAATCATCCTGGAAGCCTGTTAGCTAAAAAATATACAAATAAAGACACTGAAAACATGGAGAGGAGATAGTCACAAAAAAATTATTTCTTAAACCAATCACATTATTCCAACAAGAAAAAAGGAGTTCATTATCTCCAATACTTGTGATTTATTTTTTATTTTTAGCACACTATTAATAAGAAAATTAGCTAACCAAGTGAGTGTGACCCCTTATTTGAACAACACTCGAGAAAATCAAAAGGTTGATGTCCCCAACATTGAGACAGCACTCAGGGAAGGAGTGTACCCTAAAAAGCAAACCGATAGAGGCATTATGGTGTTTGGTTGCAAAAATCCTCAGCTTTAGTATTCAATTTCTGGGCAAATAAAATTCATGAGGTTACAACCCACTTATTAGTGATAGATCTCTGTGAAGGGTTTCAAGATAATCACTTTGAGAAAGTACCAACGAAAACTCCCTTACAAGGAGTAATGCAACAAAAATAAAATTTGGGACCAGCCAAAAAACTAAAACTCAGACCCGCTTGAGTTAAGAGTTGACACCCTACAAAAATTGTTGCAACACATGCCTTCTAAAAGGTTGACAAATATATAAAATGATTGAAAATGACACCATGATGTCCGATTGTCATCCACACAATAAAAATCAACCCTCAACACTCCGACAACAAAAACTAAGACTTGAGCGGGGTGGAGAAAACATCAAAATTAACTGGAGACTGAAAAACAAGGTGACATTATAGTTTAGTAAGCAGTTAAATAAACAAAAGTTAACTTAGTTAAAATCGACTGAATGTCATATTTCATTTATAAAATTATTTAGTTACGTGTTTTTCTGAATAATAACATTTCATTTACATTAGTTCAATTACACAAAAGCAAAGAGAAAGATAAGAAAATAAATCCTAAGTTTAGGACTCTTAGGGCCAAATGTTGGATGATTCATCATCTGCCACATTATCGCCCTTGGATTCGTCTCGCTGTTCTGAAATTGAATGAGTGGTAAAGAGTATTGAACATGTCAATTTTAGAGTACTTGCGGTCAACCATTCCAACTTTAAAAAATTTGTCAACTACCTCTATAATACCACTTTCCAAATGCACAATGTGTCTATCGAAGAACTCTTTGGGCATCTTTTATGTGGTCATCTGGTCCATTACTCAACATTCTCCTTCTAGATAGCAGACACCCACTAGGATGCAATCGTAAAGACCACATCAGTATCCTCCAACCAAGCCTCTACCATGACCACCAGATTTTTTTGCCAATCTCACTTGTGCTTTAAACTCTTTTTCCTTTGATTAAACCTTCAAGGCCCTGTCTCTCAGTTTATGATATTGGGAGGAGAGGTGGTGGGTCAAGTGAGTCTAAGTAATTGATATTAGTTAAACATATTACAGAGTTCTACAGGCCATATATTATTTGAAAATTAGTTTAGCCTCTTTTATTCCATAGTTTAGAATGATATTGGAGGATCTAAAATGATCAGCAAGTACTCATCCAGTCCTGGGGCTTGGGGGAACTAATCTCTCGGGATGTTTGTTAATATAAAACTAGATTCCAAGTTGAGAAATAACTTCAGCATTTTTTCTTGCAGTGAAATCCAATAATCTTTACGTTCCTTCTACTTCTTTTTGGGAGCTAAGGGGAGAGAAGAGTTAGAATCTTAGGTTGGAGCCTTGTACTTCCTCCAGTACTATTCTTTTGCAAATGCTACCAACAAATGATCTAGAGTGGATGCCTGCTCGAGCTCCTCTTCAATTGGATTTTCTTGAGGTCTTCTGCCACCTCTTAATTTTTCAGTGCAACTTACAATTATCAAAACAGTCAGCTAGCCTCCTCGCTTTCAACAAGAGGAATGAACCCCAAGGAAGATGACCAAGAAGCTCTTTTGATCAGCGGATGCTCAGAGGATTCTTTATCATCCAAACCAAATATGCTTGGGGTTGACTCCTCTTGGAAGGGATCCTCGATGCCTCTAAATTCATCAAAAATGGTTTTTTTATCAGAATTAAGTTGACGGTGATAGTGTTTTGAAGAAAAACTTTTGTATCAGAGATAAATGAATTAACTCAAAACCTCAGACTATCTTAACTTCCTAATCGTCATCCCATTCTTCTTTGATAACTTCCCTCCTTGATGTGGAAACGTTAACATCCTTCTTTCTTTAATCCTTCCTTAAAAACCACACAGCGATTTCAGGCTTCCTTTTCTCGTCCACCTCATTAGAAGTAACCAACAATGCAGAAGTTATTGGACCAAGCTAGGTAAGGTTTAACACCTGGTTCAATGTCATGGGATCGAAATACTAGTTGACCAGTATTTCTTACACTTGACAGTCAAAGAAAGTCCTATGAACCACTACAGAACTCCTCTCTTATTTTATTAAGATCCTCCAATCTTACTTGTGGTTGTTCTCCCGTTCTTGCAGAAGCCCCAAATGAATCAAAATTCCAATCATTGATCTTATTTTCTACATAAATCAAGTGAAATTTTGGAGTCGATTCAAAGACAGCGTAGCTGTCCAGCAAAAAATTTGAAGAATCATATGAAAGAACACTTCAAGGGACTACGAGATCTCCATCCTTTGCTATTAGATGATGGAGATCAATTTTATCTGCACCCTGATTATTTTGTGGTGGCTAAGTATAGGCTAAATTTTCAAGTAGATTGGAGAACGAAGTTCCAACAAAAATTGATAGTAGAAGAAGATCAAATCTTTCTTTGATTAGTCAATCTCCCTCACCTCTGGCTCCATCACCTTGAAAATCATGTTTGTGTTATACACAAGTTTCTTTTAGTAGACTTACATCAAATGAGGTGAGTGTAGACCATTCAATGTTTGGCACCAAGATGAATAATTATGGAGAATGTTTGGAGGCCATTAGTACTTTAGAACAAAACCAGCTCAAAGGAGAGATAAGAAATTATTGAAAGGAAAAAAAGAGTGAAGTATGAGAAAGTATAAAACCATTTCCCTTCAATCATTAATATAAAGTTTCAAGGGTATTCAAAAAGCCTTGAATCCTTACCTAAATCCTTGAAAATTCACATCAAATGAGTGCAAAATTGAGAAAACAAAATCATGTAAAATTTTGAAAATTTATAAAAATTTAATTTAATTTATGATAGAAATTATTTCACAGATGGATCTTTAATCATCACGGGCAACTAAAGGCCCCAACTTACAGTGCTTTGGTACAATGCATGCTCCCCAAACTTGAAATTCTCCTTACTCTCTTCCTCTACTCAGTCTTGGATACTTGAACTGGTTTGCCTAATATTTGTCAACTCTATCCAATTAATCACAGCCTCCATCTAAAGTACCATCACATCCGCATAAAAGAGACCACTCCTTCGAGACTAATTTGGCTATCTCTCTCTGAAGGCCAACCTCCAAGAGAAGGAGACAATCATTTCATCCATCAAGAAAGCCATTGATGTTAGTGATCCACACCGATCATTGTTCTCCTTTTCAATGTCCTCAAGGCCTGACAGACAGCTAAGTGCACTTCCACCTTATGCCAGAACATAAAGTTCCTCGGGTGCCTCTAGAGCTGAGGGCTATCTAGCTTTCAATACTGATAAATCAACAATATGCACGAAGTCCTTTGAAAGATTAATGAATTTTCATGTAGATGTAAAAATAATAGATATACCAAGTTTAAGAAAAATAAGATTCTTTTCTTACCAATAATTTGCCCCACCTAATACAAGTGGAGACTTTCATCAACAGATGACTAGACAACTGCTTAACTGGACTCACCGACCGAGGGAAATGAAATTTCACCATCACATAGTTGGACATGGTCATAAAACCATCTGTATTGATTGTTATACCATCGATTGATAAAGCAAGGGAAGTTGCATCAGTGGTATGCACATCACCTTGAATCCTCATTTCATGAATTAACATCGAGTTAAATGACTTGACATCAATGAACGTGTTAATTTGGTTAAATGCATCTTGAGAGATTATTTTTGTCACATTTTTCTCTTTTATTTTCTTAGGAGTTGCGAGTAAGTCTATTTTCTTATAATTTTTATTTATGAGTAAATCTCTCTTCTAGATCATAGGAACAATATGGAGAAGAGAGGAAAAAGAAGAATAAGAATATACGATAATGAAGAAATATGAGAAAAAGTATGTGGAGAAATTTTGTAAGGTAAACTTTACATGATAGCCCAAGAAGTTACTTCCAAAATGAGATTGGTTAGAAAATGCATGGGAAACATATTCACGAAGAAGACTTATGAAAGCAAACCACAATAAGAGATTCACGTGTGTGTTCTTGTTATGGGGTCAAGAGAAAATTTCAAAGGGATGTATCCCTTTGGTTAATTACATCTTTAGGGGGTGCTCAAGAATACTCTCGTAAAAGGAAACTACTTGCATTTGTATAATGACTAGTGGGACGGTGTCACAAATGAAGATTATCTTGCAGGAGCATCCTAATGACTTTAAAGCGCAACTTGATCCATAAGGAAAGAGAGTGAATCTTTCATTATCCCCATATGGATGACTGCTTATCTGTAACTAGGGCCTCTGAAATAACCACATAGTCCATACGGTCCACATTATGCTTTCTATGCTAGACTAGGCCAAAAAGGGTAGAGGGTAAATCACTATATCCTAAATGGGTAGCAGCCTATCCTCAATCAAAGCCCACGAGATGAAATACGAAGCATCAAAGGGAGTGATATGACTCAAATGGGGTAAAAAAAAGAAGGGAAGAGTAATCATATTTGGTTAGAAAGAGTCAATTCAAGATAACACAAATTCATTATCCAAAACTATTATGACCCTAGTCTACCCGATCGTGAAGGTAGTCGATCCAACACAACCAGAGACCCTCTTGTCAGAAATTTATGAATTTTGTCATCTAAAAAAATCTTGGTAGCCCTCAGGTCAAGAGAAGGAAACTCTAATCCTATGATCCTAAATAGGTAGGAAGAGAAGATGTGGGACTTATACCTAACAAAGTGACGAGAATGCCACAGGAGCAGAAATAAACGAGAGGTTGAAGACTTATTCATAAAAGACTTACTTCCCATCTTGGTCAAGGAAGCGTATAACACCATAAACATGCTAGAAAAAACACCGAAGTATAAAATTTATGCCTGGTTAGTCGGGTTGAAGAAGTACGGAGGCTTCTCCTCGGGATATGCAATATTATGCAGTTGTCTATTCAAGTCCTATGTGTGGAGGCCCAGTTAGTTATGAATGAGTGTATAGCCATGCATGCAGCCAATATAATATCCAGCTTGAAGGCCATGCAAAAAATAAAGTGTAAATTTGGAAAAATTTTGAATACTTTAAGCCTAAATTTTAATTAGTCACAAAATTTTAATATTAAAATTTTGTATATAGTTTATAAAATTTTAGGTCTTAAAGAGCCTAAGTGGTCTGCACGATTCCTAGTAAATCTGCAAGGTAAAAAGGTTGATACCCATCTTAAGCACACAAGAATGCAATGAAAACATTAAATAAAGCCAAATACAAAATAATAAATGGTCAGTGGCAACAGGTTGGCAACATATCCCAGAAAGAGAAAAAAGGACCAGGAACAACATAAATACATACCTAGTCTTAATTCTATATATCAATAAGATATAGATGTAAGGTACCGGACGCAAGCAAGCAGCTCCTGGTCCCCATTACATGGTTCTCCCTGTATAGGGCCTTAGAGCTAGTGCCCTTTCCTTATTTATAATCCATAACTCTTCTTAGGATTATAAAAGTATATAACAAGTAAAAAAAAATTAGTCTCAACATGCATAAAAATAATTGGTATAAAGCTAACTTTATGTAATAGCATGAGCCATGCTTGGTTGGAGGAGTTGAGTAGTGTCTGCAATAAAATTTAGTGTTTAAATCAGTACATTGCACCTCTCTGTTACATATATGAGTGTATGTATTAGGCATGACTCTCTGTAAGAAAATTGACCAATTTACTACCACACATTTCAAAAGCGACAGACGTGCAACACACCAAAAGCACAAATGATGATGACTGGCTAGGGTAACCAAAGCAACAAGTAACGATAGCAAGGACATCAAAAAAACTACCTTGCATCATAGTCCTTAGCCTCTCACACAATCAAGCATAAGCATCTTAACCATCATTTATGTTCATGTAGGTGCAGGAAAAAAAGCAATTTTATATCATAATGGGGTCATCATGATTTGGCCCAATCCTAAGTTTCCAAGGATGCTAAGTCATGCCACTAAATTCAGGTTTAGTAAAAGCAAATAAGAATGAACTTAAGTATGTTCTAAGGTAGGGATGCAAATAATTTTAAAATAAGTTTGAAAATATATTGCATACACGTGTCAATCCAAATGTGATAACGTGTATTGCCTACCAAGCTATCCTCATTGGTAATACTCGCTAACACATTGTGATCGACAAAGGTTCCCTTAGCTAATGATCTAACCTCATCATAGAAATGATAAAAAAAAAACACACATGCAAATGCAAAGAAATTGAAAGCTTGCAAACATTTGCCACTAGTATACACTGTGTACATTAATGAAGAAAACACCAACAGTGTCGAATGATGCATGCAAGACATACGACACAAGTGGAGATGATTGTGTCAAGGAGATTAAAGCTCAAAGTTGAGTGTCCCATAGAGGTAGTGAACTAGAGAGTGAGTGTGTAATCAAGGAAGTGACCAAAATGGTGGGTGTGTCATGATAACAATTATCTAAAGGGTGGGTAAGTTCTAGAGGCCATGATCTAGATGGTGAGTGTGTTATGAAGGTAGTGACATGGAGGGTTTGTGTTTCATTGAGACAGTGACCTAAAGGGATGCGTTAGCCATGGAGTTACTGTCCTGGAAGGAGAGTGTGTTGTGGACCGGAGGGTGGATGTGTCGTGGAGGTAGTGACCTAGAGGGAGGATGTCGTGGAGGCAGTGAACCTAAGGGTGAGTCTGCCATGGAGGGAATGAACTGAAGGGTGGGTGTCTTTTGGAGGCAGTGTCCCAGAGAAGGGTGTGTTGCATGAGCACTAGTGTCTTGAGGCACCTTGGGTGAGTGTCTCCTTAAGGCAGTGCCCCAGAGTGCAGTTGTGCCTTAGAGAAAGTGACCCAAAGGGTAGGTTTGCCATGGTGGCAATGACCTAGAGGAAATCCTACTAAAGTCTGATGTAGTGTCATAAGAAGATAAGTTGAAGTAACCCTCACTGAGGGAAATTACACACCAAATAGGCTTGATGGGCAAGCCGCCCTCGAATAGGACACTTGGGTGTCCAAAATGTGTGTGTGGAAAATAACTCAAGAAAATTCAGACATGCAAGTCATGATCATGTAATATGTCATGCAAAGCAAATAGATGTGGGGATATGCAAGTGAGCATGAGCACTAGTGACTTGAGGCACCTTGATGCTTAAATGTCATGGAGCAAGTTTACCGAGAAATATACCTTTGGGAGGCACAAACGTTTCCTAAGGGCCTATGAGTGCATATGCTCATAAATGCACAACAGGGTGCAAGTGTAAATTTCCTAATGCAGGAAATGTGAACCAAACATGTGATGATGCAACATCTAACAAAAATGGTTGATCAAACTAATCAAGTTGACGGGACTGATCAGACAAGCTGTTGAAAGATATCAATCGATCTAATCTGACAAGTACGGTTGATCGAACAAGTTGATAAAAGATTGTTATTTGAGCCAATCGGGCTGGTGGGACTGAGCGAGCGAGTTGATGTAACATATCGATCAATCTAATTGAGTTGGTACTGCCAATCGGAAGCCAATGCAACATATTGAT
>NEWO01000210.1:1011364-1027533 GCA_003013225.1 Phalaenopsis aphrodite
AGTGGACCTTTCAAAATTTTCTTAGAATTTTCTAATCAATATGCTAATTTTCATGTTTATTTTAAGGAGATAATGTGCAAGCTTTTGAAAAATATGGCTCTCTGTATAGGAACCTTCTCTAACTTTGGAAAAATTCAAATGTTGTTTCCCTTGAGAGAGGCTGAATTATGTCAAAATTTCAAGCCAAGGTGATGTATCAATATGCATGGGGAATCAAATGATCCCAAATAGTGTTTAATTAATTAAAAACATTTTAAGCATCAAATGAACTTGAAATTTATTCCACATTATTCTCCTCTGTTCACTAGGCAAGAGGTATTTTTATTTTACTTTTGTGTTTCTTCTACACAAAGTTATGGATTTTCTAAGTTAGGGATATTTAAATAAATAGGAAAAACCCTATTTTTCTATTTAAACCATGCGTGCCACCTCAAACTACGATGACTCTGAAGGCATGCGTGGCGCGCTCTGGTTGGAAGCAGCCGTCCACGTAGCTACTGACTCGGCCCGCTGTTTATGTCCCGAAGCGTCGTCCGACTCGATCTCCTCCATACATTTGATACATGCTTGATCAAACGACTCCTTATCATCGTCCCCGATAGAATGATCCCGTGAACGTCCACACTAAAACCCTAAGATCTCGGCCTAGACTCAATCAAATCACTTCGGGTTTGATTTTATGGACTTGTCAAAGTGAGACAAACACATCCATATGGTAATCATGCAATTAAATTAAGTTTAATTAAATGGAGAATCGAAATAGGCTCGGGATGAGGTGAGGTTTTATACCTTTGCCCTGAGAAGTGAATCTTCAATCAGAGGGTCTTGGCATGTTCGTTATGATCCAAAGAGGCTAGAGATGGAGTCGCTGGTCTTGGTGTAAGGCCTAGGTATGAATTCGATCACGACTGGATTTGGGTGTTGGTTTAGAGCTATGGTAGAGGCTCTGTGGAAGGGGGATTTTATGGGGCTTTGACTTCTTTCACTAATGTGAAGGTGTGGATAGAGTTAATTTAAGTTTGGGTGGACTCTGGAGGTGTATTGGGTTTTGTCCTAGTTTCCAGCAAGGTTCCAAGCTCAAAATTAAGCTCCAATAATGGGAATTTGTGAGAAAAAATGGTTGGAATGCACTGAAGAGATCTTAGGGAAGCTCTGTGTGAGGCTTGGAGAGGTCCCACTAAGGATGTTTTAGCAATTAGTGTTAACGGCCATGGATGTGGCCTTTTATAAAAATGGGATTATGGTGGCTGTCATGGCCAATTAGGAGGTGTAATGTGGTGCTTAGGTGGAGGGTAGAGGAGCTCTACAGTTTAATTTGGATGAGCTGGCCTCTAGGTTTGATTTGGGTGAAGCTCCTTGGGGGTTGCTCCCAGTTTTAACTTTTTTCGGCCATTCGGTTGGCCGGCCTGCTAAGGGGGAGGTGGCTAGGAGCTCAGGAAACTCAGGGGAATATGTCACAGCAATTTAGTGCAATAATACCTAATTTTGGCAAGGATATCTTAAGAACATGCTTTTTTGGAAATAATCTCCGTTGATTTGGGGGACCTTTGGTCCATGGCTTGATTTAGGTGGTTTCATGGTGTTTGGACTGGTCACTAAGTCCAACTAATGGCTGTGATGAAGTTAATTTGCTGAGTGCATGGATCCAAGTAGGTCCAAATGACAAAAATTTGGGTTTGGGCTAGGTTAGCCATTTTAATTGGCCCAAATAAATGTTTCATTTAGTTTAGATGATCACAATGAACAACTTTGGTGAAGAATGGAAATGGTTTTGAGTTCAATTGAAGGGTCAATTTGTGGAAACTTTGATTTTTAGTCAATTTGGTCATGTTGGGCTAGGCTTGGGTCTAGCTTGGGTTAGCCTTGGGCTAAGTCCAAATTGATTGTTGTGAATGGTCAATAGGGACCTCGTGAAGAGTTTTAAACATGAATTGGATGCCAATTTTGGGGTTAAGGCAATCAATTGGGTGAAATTTGGGGACAGCCAATTTGGCTAAATTTGGGAATTTTGGATTTAGGCCAACATCAAATGGATTTGAGACTTCACCAAGGCCAATTGATGGTTGATTTTGATGTATAGAAATTTTATAAAGATTTTGAAACATTAATTGAGACAAATTGACTAGGCTATGGGTTCAATTTGGTGAGATTAGTTCATATAATCAAAATTGGGGTTTTGACCCAAATCAAAATTAGGCTCAAATCATGGACAAATTGAGCTTGGATTTGGTTTAGTTTTGTGACATCAAAAGTTATCTTGAGTTTAGGATTTGAATTGGGGTCAATTAAGATCAAATTGATGAACATTTGAGTTGAATTTAGGGAAATTTGGGTCTTTAAAGGTAAATTTTGGGATTTCTGTTAAAGATGGTCAGATTGGCCAAATTGGGTCATGTGATAGTTGAAAGAAATGAAATTGGGAATATTTGGGATTTTCTGAGAATTATGGAATTTTTGGGATTTTGGGCCCAAGAGGGGTATTTTGGTAATTTGGGGTGTTTTAGGGATAAATGACCAAGATGGGTATTTTGGGAGAGTTGAGGTACCAATCATCATCAACAAGCCATGAACCAATGGAAACCCCATTTTGAGTCCTCTACATAGTGGTCTTAGCCAAACCATAGCCCTAGAGCTGGTAGGTTTAGGGTACCATCTACATGAGTATCCCAAAAAAATCAAGGGATCTTAGCTATAAATTTGAGTTTAGGGTTCTGAGTGAATGTGAGTGTAGATGAGAGTAGTGAGTGCCTTAGCTCCAGAACAACACCCAAGGTTAACCCTAAGGTCCAACAGTCGTAAGGGTGACTCATCTTGAGTTTCCCCAATATTGACCCCACCTACTAAGTATTTAGAGGTTGAGACCAACATATGGAACTTCAACTTGAGTAGAGAAGAGTGTGGAAATTCTAGTGGTGAGGGTGCCTTTTCTAGTTTTCTAAGAATAGTCAATAGGAAAGTCCTATGGCTAGACCTTAGGCTACTAAAGAGGAAAAACTAAATCTCAACAAAAAGTGAGGTCAATAGGGAATCAATGTGTAAGTGCTGACCCTAGGGTGGGATTTGAAATTTAGGTATTAATTTTAGAGGAGGGTTGGCAGTTAGGGACTGTCCAAAAAAGGAAAGGAATTGAAATTTTAGGACTGATTCCAGAATTAGGATTGAAAGTTAAGAATCAATCATAAAAGAGTGTCAGAGGTTAGGGAACAACTTTAAAAGTTGTGAATCAAAAATTAGGAACTGATTTGAAAATGAGAATTGAAAGGTAGGGATCAATCTCAGAAGAGAGCTTCAGAAGGTAGGGTCTGACCTCAAAAGGAGTGAATCAGAAGTTAGGGACTGATTCAAAAATGAGAATTGAAAGGTAAGGATCAATCTAAAAAAGAGAGCATCAGAAGGTAAGGACCGACCTCAAAAGTAGTGAATCTGAAGTTAAGGACTAATTTGAAAATGAGAATTGGAAGTTAATGATCAATCTCAAAAAGAAAGCATCGGAAGGTAAGGACCGACCTCAAAAGAGTGAATCAGAAATTAGGGACTGATTCAAAAAATGAGAATTGCAAGGTAAGGATCAATCTCAAAAAGAGAGCGTCAGAAGGTAAGGATCGACCTCGAAAGTAGTGAATCAAAAATTAGGGAATGATTCAAAAATGAGAATTGAAAGCTAAGGATCAATCTCAAAAAGAGAGTGTCGGAAGCTAAGAACCGACCTAAAAAGTATTGAATCAGAAGTTAAGGACTAATTCGAAAATGAGAATTGAAAGTTATTGATCAATCTACAAAAAATGAGCATCAGAAGGTAAGGAGACCGACCTCGAAAGTAGTAAATCAGAAATTTGGGATCGATTCAAAAGTGAGAATTGAAAGGTAAGGATCAACCTTAAAAAGAGAGTGTCATATGGTAAGGACCGACCTCAAAAGTAATGAATCAAAAATTAGGGACTGATTTGAAAATGAGAATTGAAAGGTAAGGATCAATCTCAAAAAGAGAGCGTCGGAAGGTAATGACCGACCTCGAAAGGAGTGAATCAAAAGTTAGGGACTGATTCAAAAATGAGAATTGAAAGATAAGGATCAATCTCAAAAAGAGAGCGTCGGAAGGTAAGGACCGACCTCAAAAGTAGTGAATCAGAGTTAAGGACTAATTCGAAAAGGAGAATTGAAAGTTAATGATCAATCTCAAAAAGAGAGTGTCGGAAGGTAGGGACTGACCTCAACAGGGTGAATCAAATGTTAAGGACTGATTCGAAAATGAGAATTCTACTGAGCTTGTAGTGTTTACTTCAAAGATGTGTGTTATGTGAAAAGTTGACATTGTTGAAGAAGATTTGTGAAGTTTTGGAGGTTTTGTGTGGAATGTGAGACTCCGTGGGAGTGTGAAGAGAATTAGTGCAGACCAAGGTAGTTATGATGCATAAGCAAAGAGTAAGAAACTCCGAAATCAAGAGAATCCATCAAGTGATTTATTTTCTTTTCTTGTTGTTTTTATCACATTTAATTTTTCAAAATATGTTTTCAAAATTTGATTTTAGTTGGTTGATTTTTCAGAAAGAGAGTTGTTTTTTTAGTTTGTTTATTGGTTTTTTTTTTATTTTATTAAAAAAATTTTGTTTGTCATTTTGTTTTTTGTTCGTTGTAATTTCGAACCAACGTGTGGTTCGTGGCTTCTATCCAGCACACAAAAGGCAATTGACAAAAAGACACATTTATGAAAGAAACCTCATTAATCTGTTCCAACAAAATATTACACATCAAGTGTAGGCCAACGGCTCAAAAGGTACAATATGCAAAATACATCAAAGTAAATCCAAAATATCTCATGCCAAGTATATATTATAGGCTGAGCATCTCTGGTACATGTAACATTGTTGTAATGTAGTAAAGTAGAAAGGAATCCTCTGACTATCTATTCCTGCTATGACGAGCTCCTGATCGAGCTGACCTTCTAAGCCATGCTTCAAGACAAGAGTTCCTTTTGCATGTGCTTAGAGGTGTAACCCTTTCATAGCTCGTAAGGTAGTAGTTCCTCTAGTTCTGGATCCGGCTGAAATCTGTTCGACATTTTGCTGTCGTCCATCCGTTGGACTGTTACGGACACCCTGCGGTGTCGCACTCCTGGAAGGCAATGCTTGACAATGTCTGCACCGTTGCCTTCAATAACAAGCACTGAGCCGACTGGTAGGGTAATCTCCGTAGAGCCTCTAAACTCACCATGGCCAAAGATGTCAATTTCTTTCTCAAATAAGATGTTGCTTTTACTCATGAATGTGACCATACAAAAAGGTCCACGAAGTCATGGTGGTCTATATGTGGAGGAATGCAATCATCCTCATTGTAATTGTTGATAATACAACTATTTGGAATGATGGTTGCGGGAAGAATACTCCATCTGACCAATTTTTTTTATCATCCATTTTATCATTTGCGGTCTGAGGATCCCTGTCTGTCATTTGTGAAGTTGTAGCAGCAGCCACACTGGATAGTGATCCTCCCTTTTCCTTGCATCCATTTCTTCGGCTCAGAATAGGTCTTTTCCATAAGTAAACCTGCTCGACCTCTGTCCCTTAGGTCAAAAATGCAGTCAAGAATACTTTGTTTGTCAATCTCTAAGAAGACTCTGGTATACAGTTCTAATCCCTCCAGTATGATCATGAATTTTCCCTGTACTTCTCCATAGAACTCGAAGTCTCTTTTATTTACTTTGCTCAATTTATAATATTCCACAGTACTGGGAGTCGGCAGTTGTCGAGGGTATTCCCTCATTTGAACATCAGTGGGAACCCAAGCTGGTGCTGTCTCTGGCTCTAACGGAATGTATGATTCTGCATTTAACAGGACGTTTGGCTTTGTACCCTTTAAAACATAGGGCTTGACATCCATTAGGACATATGACTCTGCCTCTATTAGGTAAATAGGGGTATGAGATCCATCATCATTAGATGCATATTCCTCTAATGTGCTGTAGTGTTATAGATGTACGACGTTGCAGTCCAGGCACTCCACAAATGCCCCCATAGCTGATGCTCGTGGAGATATTTTGGCATTGCAGGTAGGGCAACCCTTACACAGAACATCTGAAGCTGATAGTATCTTTGGCTTTATAACAAACTCGGGCTCCTCATCCGTAGTGGGCTAGCTAGAGGAGGTCTCTTTCATGCCTGAATCATAAATGTGTCCCTTAGGAATAGGAGCAAGCAAGTTGTCTACCTCATTCTGACATCTCTTCTCTTCTCGTAAGAAAGCTCTTTATTTATGTTGGCTAACATTTTTTTGCTGTGTTGTTCGCAGTGGAGCAAACAATATCCTTTCATTATCAACAACAACTAGGCCCCCAATCAGCGTAGCAATCATAGATGATAAGCGGCTTGGCCCCTCCATCGGGTCCTGTTGTACCATCACACTCTTTCCTTTCAGTGACGCACTGTCTTTGGTGGCCACTCTTAGTAGTGAAGGCAGCCCTTCCTTTTCCCATTGACTGACGAAATTCATTAAAGTCCCCTCGTAATCCATGCCAACTTGGTTAAAATCCATGTCAAAATCTATATTGCTACCTTGCGGCACCATTTCCTCATTTAGTGCGAGGTTCCAGCCATCTTTAAAGGCGAAGAATAACCTCTAACTTGACATTTCTATGCAGACGACAAGAAAGAATGTCAGTGGGCTTAAAATTAGCGTGAACAAGAACAAAAAAAAGTATTTATTAAAGAAGATTTTAGTTTACTTTGGTGAAGAGATTGTTTATTTATGTGTGAATTTTGTTTAAATTAGTAGCATATGAAGTTTGAAAAGAGAAAATTGAGGTGGGAAATTTTTAAAAAACCCTTTTTTATTATTATGTTGAGGTTAATTTTGTTACAAAACTTTGGACCCCGTCACAGGCTTTTGGCCACATATATAACCCGAAAACAATCAAAATTTCATAATTTCAAATCAAGCTAAGGCAAGCAATATCAAGTTGCATAGTATGTCTTCAGGTATCGTCCTTTGATTAATAACATGGGTCTTTCACCCCGAAAGTCCACTAACTGGTAAGCTCCTCCTACATATACCTTTTCAATGACAAATGGTCCCTCCCAAGTTGGCTCAAATTTTCCACCTATCCTGCAAAGTGCAAGAATAGACCTTTTGAGCACAAGGATGAGGTCACCAACTTGAATGTCCTTGGGTGAACCAATTTGTCAAGAGCTTGTACCAACTTTGCCTGTAAAGTTCTAGATGTTATTGTGCTTCAAGTTATTTTCCTTCCAGACTCTCTATGTCCTCGAGCCCGAGCTTTGTACTTTCTTCTGTTTTAAGTTGGTTGGCAACAACAACTCTGAGAGACGACATCTGAATTTCAAACACTAGCAAGACCTCATACCCGTACACGAGCATGTAGGGTGTCCACTGAGTGGGAGTCCTGAACGTTGTTCGGTATGCCCACGAAGCTTCTAGAAATTTTTTGTGCCAATCTCTTTTGTTTTCGTCCAGTGTTTTCCTTAAAACATGTACTAGTATCTTGTTGAAGGCTTCAACCAATTCGTTCACTTTAGGATAGTAAATTATGGAGTATCTCCAATCTATCTAGTGTCTTTTGACGAAATTATTGATTTTGGTGCTTTTGAAAGTTCTCCCATTATCAAAATTATTCTTCACAGTACTCTGAAATGGTAGACAACTTGGTTCTTGAATAATTGAAGGACGTGTTGTGTTGTAACCTCTTGTAACAGCACTATCTCTGCCAATTTGGAGAAATAGTCTATAGCGGCAAGTATGAACATGTGTTCTTTGAAAGATGGAGGGTCTATCAGACTTATTATGTTTGTGCCCCAACACTCAAAATTCCATGAAGCAACGATTGGGTGTAGCGCATTTGGAGGTTGGTGGAAGACCACCCCATGCACTTGACACTGTTGACATCTTCTGGTTGTATCCATGCAGTCGGACATCATTGCTGGCCAATAATATCCTAGTTTCTTGATCTTCATTTTCATTTTTGGTCCTGACTCGTGAGCGCCACACAATCTGGCATGTACTTATTTAACAATTTTTGTGCCTCGGCTTTGCTTAGGCATCACAACCACATATGGTCGAATGATCTTCTGTAGAGGACATCACCAACTAGGACATATGACATAGCCCTTTTTGTAATGTGATGTGCCTCAAACTTTTCTTCTGGCAGTTTTCCAGTATGAAAATATTATATTAACGGCTTGCTCCAATCTTCATTGATATCCGCAACTGCAATCGTTGTTTCTTCTTTTATGAGCTTGTGTAGAATTTTGAGGTCGATTCAAGACAGAACTTTTCTTCATTGTACTGTGACTTCAATGGAATCCTCTGAGGGACACGCCAGTTCTTTAGTGAGTTTTGCTAGAGCATCGGGATGGGCATTATCTCCCGTAGCAATCCGGTAGAAAGTCATGTAGGGGATTTGCTCCAGTAGCTTCATCGCGTATTGGTAAAATTCTACTAGCCTTCGTTTCAGAATTTTATATTGTACGATGACTTACTGGATGACGAGTTGAGAGTCACGTAGATGGCAATATTTGTTGTATCCATTGAGATTGCCAACTCCAATCCAGTGATTAAGGCTTCATACCTTACTTCATTGTTGGTGCACGGTTCTGTCAGCTAGCAGGAGAACCTTAACATACCCTTATCTGGCGTGATAAAGATGACACCAATCCCTGCTTTAGCTGATATGACTATGTCTGATCCTTTGTCTTTGCTGGCTGATGAAACACCATCAAAGTAGATCTCCCATCGTTGCGCACTGGAGAATTCCGTTTGTAGTATTTGCTCATCTGGTAACTCATCGTTAAGAGGGGAACCAACTGGCAGTAGATGTGTAGCGAGAAAGTCTGCTAGAAACTGTCTCTTGATAGCACAGAGGGGAACAAAATTTACATTGAATTGGAATAAGATAATCGACCATCTTACGAGATATTTGGAGAGTGTTGATTGGGTCATCAAATATTGCAATGGATTAAACTTTGAAATTAGGGTAATTTTATGAGAGAGCATGTAATGTCTAAGCTTTTGGACGGTAAAAATTAACACCAGACAATGCTTCTCAATAGGTGGATACCTACTTCCGTCAGGATCAGACGACGACTCAAGTAGTACAGTGCATTTTCTTTACCCTCATCATTGACTTGGGCTAAGAGGGCTCTAACAGAGTCATCTAGGGCCGCGGTATAAAGTATCTAAGGTTTCCCTAGAATAGGGGCTACTAGAACAGGAGGTGTCATTAAATATTGTCTAACGTCCTCAAAGGCCCGCTGGAATTTCTCTTTCCAAATGAATTTGACGTACTTTTTAATTAAATCTGAGAAGGGCTGACACCTACTTGAGAGATTAGAAATAAAGCATCTCAGATATGTCAACTTCATCTGAAAGGAACATAGTTGTTTTAAGTTTTAGGAGGAGGCATTTCCAAGATAGCTTTAACTTGATCTGGGTTGATCTCGATTCTCGATGACAGACAACAAATCCTAGAAACTTCCCAGAGGTAATGCCTAAGGCGCACTTTAAGGAATTCATTTTAAGGTCATATCGTCATAACCGTTCGAACACGATCCTAAAATTGAACAAATGATCTATTTTTCATTTGCTTTTGATGACTGAATCATCCACGTAACATTCCACTTGATTGTGAATGAGGTCATCAAAAATCTTTCGTCATTGCACGTTGATATGTTGCTCCAACTTTCTTTAACCCAAACAGCATCACTGTGTAGCAGAAAATTTCGTCGTTGTTCTGAAGGCTGTAAGTGTTGTATCCTCAGGAGCCATCTTGATTTGGTTATATCCCGATGGTTCGTCCATGAAGGAGAAGATTTCATGTGTAGAAGCGATATCCACCATCATTTCTGGTATTGGTAGTGGAAACTCGTCTTTTGGACATGCTTTGTTTAGATCTTCGAAGTCAACACAGACACGAATTTGTCCATCTTTCTTCTTGACAGGGAAAATATTAGCTAACCATGTAGGGTACTGTTCCTTTCGCATGAAGTTAGCATCTATTAGTTTCTTCACCTCGACAATCACTTGCTGCTTTATTTTGAGGGGCATTCTTCTTGGATCTTGTTTTACTGGGGTCATATTTGTATCTACCCCGAGTTTATGAACTACAACCTCTGCTAACAATCCTGACATTTCTTCATAACTTCATGCAAAGAAATCTTTAAATTTTGACATTAACTTTATTAATTCAATGGATTCTTCCTCACTGAGTAGAGAACTTATAAAGGTTGGTTGAGGCTGTTGTTCATTTACGAGGTTGATTTCTTTCAACTCATCAACTATGGACTTGATTTACTCTTCAAATTCCAGTGGAGCGTTCTTTATTATCTGATCGGTAGAGTCATCCTCCACATCGAGACAATCCTCTTCCAATACTAGTAACAACCATACAAAATTCTGAATTATCAACTAGTCCGACTATACCAAATCCGAGACCCTCTCTCGAGTTGGGAGTTTGATTTTTAACATTCCATAATTTTTCAAAAAGTTGTAGTTTATCTTTTGGCATTTGTTTCAAAAAATGTCCTTGTTGAAATAGCTTTTGTACGTAAGGCGAAAAGTAGCTAAAAGGCAATTCCATTAATTCATTAGAATTCTCATCTAAATGTACATTATTTTCAAGATTGGTAGAAGTAGAAGCACGAGAAAATTTGATCAGCTTTGAACCAACACTACAAACTTCCTTGACCTCTAAACTCACGACCTTTTAAGGGAGAATCAGAGTAAGGGTCATGGTGTTCACATAGTGGTTTATCCGATCATACATCGTCTCATATTCGCTTTTCTCTGCATCTTCTAAGGATATCTTGTACTGAGTATTCCTCTGTTTTGTCATCATTATTTTGTCTTCAAAACATCTTCATCACTGATGTTGATGGTTGGCCTAGTCCATTCAATGATTAAGGTGGTTCTTGCTCGTTCACGTCCCTGGCCTCGACCTCGAGTGCACGAACTAAAAGAACCTTCACCAACATGTTGTAAGAGAATAGTGGAAGATCAGTGAAGTGGAGTTGAATGGCCATGCCATTGTACTTCTTCTGAATCTTTACTTTTGTTTGTTGCAATTTCACGAGAGAAAAGAATTTTCTTCGGAGGCGCATAATAGGCAGCATCTTCATGAATGTAAACTTCATGAACTGAAAACGGTTGTAGATCTCCTTTGATGCAATGTTCTTGTCCTTCTTTGTAGTACTTGATGCACTAGTGCAGAGATGAAGGAACCATTTTGTGTTCATGAATCCATGATCGACCAAGTAGAGCATTGAAAGAGTTCTCGGCGTCGATGATATGAAAGTTAGCAGTTGTGGCTAGTTTTCCAACCTTCATAAATAATGTAATCGATCCAATGGCTCTTTCTCCCCTTTGGTTAAATCCTCTTAGCATCATTTTATCAGCTGTAAACTCTTGAGCTTCAATGTTCAAATAAGCCAATGTTTGTATACTCATCAAGTTGAGTGATGCTCCAGAATTTACTAAAACTCTAGACAACACAAATCTGCCGATGTTAACGAAGTTGTAGAGTGGTCGGTTGTGGTCAGCGGTACTGAGCAGCAAATCTTCATAGGTGAAGTTACCCCAGGCTATTCTTTCAGTGAGGAAACTTCATCTGAGGATGTGCTGGCCAACTGAGGTAAGCAAATTTCTGGGTCGAGCAATGCTGTAACCAGAGACTCTCTCATCTCTTTTGACAGGATTAGAGCATCGTACATGCTTAGTTGGGCCGGTAATTTCCTAAGATGAGTTAGCATGTTGTAATCAACTTTATGTGGTCCTACGATTTTCTCTTGGTTATGTGTTTCTTCCACTTCAAGTTACTATTTGTTTTCCTTTATCCATTGGAGCTGTTCTCGTGTTAACACTTTCTCGCTCCTTAAGTTTATTTTTGTAATTTCTTCTTCTTGAGGTACCTTTGTTGAATTTTCTGGTATTTCTTTTTTGTTGGAAAGATCTAAGTTGATGGCAAGCGGTGTGTCATGGTGCTCGAGGATTGGCTCCTCACTTATGGTGTTGTCGTAGCTGGTATCGTTGATGTCTTCTTCAGTCTTGTTAGCGAGTTCATTAAACTTAATTGCGATTTGAGGATCATTTCTGGAAATGAGATTGAAGTTAGATTGGTCATAATCAATTACGTCAAAACTAGAAATAGTTAAAAAGTAGCTGAAATCATGATCATTTTATTCATAAGTCTCCGGAGGGGCAAAGAGATAATCATACATAGTTAGGGGTTCGAGGATTTTCTTCCCCAAATCCGAGACAACCAATTTAGTATAGACAACCCCTATCCTACCCCCCGTGCTATCAATCTTTGAGTTAGTGTTCTTCTTCTTCTTTTTCTTTTATGATGACAGTTCTTGTGGTGAAATCTTCATCTCTGGTTTGGCGTACTGAAGACTCTGAACGGAAGTTTATTTTGACATGTTCTGGATTTGGTTCAATATTTTCACGGACGATTTGCTTCAAATCGGACTCCATCCATCTTTTCTAGTGTATGTGGAAGATTGTTTCGATGAATTCTAGATTTGATTTAGGACCCTCTTGAGCTCGTCCAAAGTTGTACTCCATCCCTCTTCTCAGGTATATAGATTAGTTAAAGAGATTGGTTCAACCGAAATCATATTTATAGAACATTTTTCAGGTCCTCTTAAATATTCTTTTGGGATCCTTATATTCCCTTCTTTAATGTTCTTCTTGAGCCAATCCTTAATGATGAAACATTCTTCTATAGTGTGTCTCAGCAATCGGTGATACATGCAATGATTTGGTTCGTCTTTCTTGTCAACTTCTTTAGGCTTCTTTGGCTCTGGTAGTCTGAACTCAAGCTCCTTCATCAGCTTATGAACATTTTGGATATGGATTTATCTTTGAATGAATACACCATTTTATGTCATTCTTCTAGAGATAATCTCTTATTCTGAGATGAACCTACTTGGGGCGGTCGCTGGTTTGACTGGTTATTCTGTTTCTGAGCCTGCTGCGATGAAAGTTGACAAGGATTTTCTACATATATTTTTATTGGTTGTTTTCTTTTTTTGACAGTCGCTACTTTTCTTAACTTTTTTTCAAATACTTTGGTTGCCTTGGACTTCTCGTGTGAATCCATTTGTTTGATTTCTTCTTGAAGACTGCTAACTTTAATGAGTAGCTTTTTAAAGGATTTGATGGTGAGTCCCTTGAGCATGAAAGCTACTGGCCCATGAATGCTTTTGAGTAAAATCTCAATCGCATGATGTTCTTATAGCTGAGGTTCACATATCTTGCTAAGGTTTTTGCACCTCAAAATGTAGTCCACCAAAGTCTTGTTGGGCTTTTGCTTTTCCATCATGAGCTCTTCTATAGAGACATGGTGATGTGCTCTAGAAAATCTCCTCACAAATAATTTTTCCAGCTCGGCAAATGCTTTAACTGATTCATTGGGCAAATCAGCATACCAATCAAAGGCGATTCCTGACAGGCTACTGATGAACTGTTGGAAGAGTAAAGCCTCGCTATTCCTTATGTTGCCACAATTGGCTTGGAAATGTGCTATATATTGTCTACGATTTCCAGTCCCGTCAAGTATCTTAAAGTTTGGGGCAATGAAACCTTTGGGACAGGGTATGACATCGAATTCTTTTGGGTAAGGTCTACCCTTTAGAATCAATGCACCACCCTTGGATTGGGTTAAGGCTTCCCAAACCTATTCGACCATTTACTTAAATTCCTTCTCTCGCATGGTACTCAATGGTGAATCCTTCTTTGGTTGCTCATCTCTATTTGCCGAGGCAACTTCCCTTCTTTCATCTTAAATGTGTATTATCTCATGTTGGTTGACATCTGAAAATGCTAGTTGCAGTGCTTGAGATTGCCCTTGAATGTTGGCCATGGAGGTCGCGGCTGCGGCCATCTCTTCTATCCTTTTCTCCAGTTGATTGACTGTTTATCCTTTATGGTGATAGCCTTGCGAAACTCATCTACGACGTTCTCTTCGACGAGAGGTTGATCCTCGAACGCAGATGTAGTGGCTTTGATTTTGATGACATGGACGTCCATGAAATCTTCTTCAAGGTAGTCATTATAGTCAAAATCCTCATCGTTGTTGTCGATGGAAACTCCGCATTCTTAAGCTAACTTGAAAATTTTGGCTCTGAGCTTTCAACTTTTTGTTCAATCATTGATTCTTTGATTGTTTTAAGATCTGAAGGACCCTGCTGGACCTCTTCCTCTTGTTCTTTCATTTCACTGGCAATCGCTTCGACGATGTCAGATACTTTGGACCCTAGCTTCATTCCATGATCTTGTTCTGTGGGCTTACTAGACTGTATTGGTACAACGACCTTGGGTATCCATACCTTTTTCTTTGACAATGATGTCTCAGGAAAGAGTGTCCTAATAGCAACATTGCTATGTTGAGCAAGAGTATGTTCCCCATAGTGCACACCAGCTACAGTATCGGGTAATCTCTTCATTTTTTCCTTTGGAATTTTATGGATGTCCTTATAGTAGGTGATCAGTAGGATTCTTGGAACCAGTCTTGACTTGGCTGGTCGACGACCTGCGGTCCTAGTGATGGCATGCTTGGTGTTGACTACGGTGGTATCAACTCTGCTCCCCAAACGAAGCCAGATAAGAATACGAGTAGGAAAGACCTCAGTTAACTTTTGAGATTGTTTGGCATACCTGACGTCCTTTAAAATTTCTTTCATCATGAAAGGGGATATTGCATGTCCCACTCGTTTAAGTAGTTCACTCACTGGCGGCTAGCCTCTGAAAAACTGAATTGACTCGGGTGATAGGAGTATGTTTCTTTCTCTCCACACCCTGTAGATGCAGTGATGGTAATGTAGCGGTGATTTTCTGGAGACTTTTGTACCTGTTGGTATCCATCATAAGATGGAATCTACTTCCCTGTAAAAGTGGATATACTTCCAGAAATCCTGACTCATCCTGATGAGGCTTTTCCTCAACAAGTATTTCCTCAGGAGTTTGGGCTTTAGTGTCCCTCCAAACTCTCCTGCTACAGTTTCTCCTTTGGGTTCGATTTAATGGTGTAATCTTTGAACCCGACCTGATTTTGAACACTGATGGTAGGATAGTTAATCCCTCGATCAGATCTTCAATGATCATTACTTCTTTCCCCTTAGCAGCAGCGGGGACAATAGGCTTCGTCGGTGCCTTAGTGGCAACAGTAGTCTTGGCTTTCTTGTAGGAAGGGAAGTCTTAAAGACAGTTTAGGTTGAACTCAGCAGACGGCTCCTGAATTTCTGGAGCGGTGACATTCATCATGACAAACGGAGCCTTCCCGATGATAACCACGAGGTCATCAAATAAATTTAATTGTGGGAGCAACGTTGCAGGCCTCATGGCTTATCGGCAAGTTGCAGTAAAATGTCAGCATTGGGTAGGCCATTGCAGCAACTTTAAAATAGAAAGTTTTGGGGTTAACTACATGGACAAAACCTTGTAATCTTCAGTGAAAGAACTGAAAATTTACAGAGGTTGGTCTATAGACCGGGCAAATTTCAGTTTGTGGGGATTTTAATCTTTAGTTCAACAACCACCTGATTTGACCTCATAACTGGACACCCTAGAAAACTTAAACTCGTCATGATAAGGAGTTTTGAGCTAGCATGGTGGGCAGCCCGACCATCTTCGACAACAAAACTTGTGTTCCCGAGCTAAACCATTCCTTCCTTAGAATTAAACAACCAGTGCATGCTTCCCTCTCACCACCACGTAAAAAGTTTCGAGCTCATTTAAACTTATTATGTTGCTTAATAATACATCCTATAAATATCTTTAATGCTCAATGAAAAATGATGTTTCAATTATCCCTAAGATTAGGGTAATTTATCATTTGTGTTTTAATTTGTAAATTATGTGGGTGAAGACCCTTAAAGAGGCAAGTTAGTGCTACAAAAAATAATTAGCCAACTTTAATTTGGGCTTATAGTGTTTTAAAGATGTTCAATTTTAATTATGTCCACTTTTCCAATCCTTATTTAACCAAAATTGGTTTAACTTAGGTCACTACTATGCCCTTAAGGTTTTGGTGGACGTCTTAGTCATTTTTGGAAGTGATTGAATTTTAAATGATGATGATTCATTTTTTAAAGTCATTTGAACATCAAATAAGGGTACTAAATTAGTTAGTTATTAACACCCAAAACTATACCCCTAAGTCTAGG
>NEWO01000210.1:1028999-1045271 GCA_003013225.1 Phalaenopsis aphrodite
AAAATAGTATTTAATTAATTAAAAATAAAACATACATCAAATGGGCCTCAAATTATTTCCACAGAGTTTTCCTCTGTTCACTGAGCAAGAGGGTATTTTTATTTTATTTTTTTGATTTTTCTACACCAAGATATGAATTTTTGAAGTAGGGAGCATTTTCTGAATTATTTAAATCCCTATTTATCTATTTGAATGTGCGGCGCTAACTAGATCATATGCGGCTCCAAAAACACGCGTGGCACTCTTTGGTTAGATGCCACCATCCACGTAGCCACTGACTCGACCTGCACTTTATGAACTGAAGCGTTGCTCATCTTTATCTCGTCCGTTGATGGGATAAACGCGCGATGAGATGCCTCTCCGTCATCGTCCAATGGTCTAGCTTGGTCACTAGAGCCCAACTAATGGCTGTGGAGTCATTAATTTGGTGATTTTGGGGTTGTTAGGCTAATTTTTGTGCATGGGTCCAATGTGAGTTCAAATGGCCAAAACTTGGGTTTAGATTAGGCTATCCATGTCAATTGACCCAATTAATTGATGAATTTGATGTATATGATGTAATGAACATTTTTTGTGAAGAATTGAAAGGATTTAAGTTCAATTGGAGGGTCAATTTGGAGGATTTTTTGAATTTGGTCAATTTGTGCATGTTGGGCTAGACTTGGGTCTATATTGGGCTAGCCTTGAGCTAAGTCCGAATTGATTGTTGAAGATGGTCAATAGAGACTTTATAAGTAGTTTTCAACATAAATTGGGTGCCAAGTTTGGGTTTAAGGCAATCAATTTGGTGAAATTTGGAGGGATAGCCAATTTGGGGCTTTTGGACCAAAGTCAAAATTAAAAGAAATTGAGGCTTCACCAAGGCCAATTCAAGGTAAATTTTGATGTTTAGGAGTGTTATGAAGAGTTTTCAACAAGAATTGTCGCAAATTGAGTGGGCTATGAGTTTAATTGGGTGAGATTAGGTCATGTGGCCAAAATTGGGGCTTTTGATTTGGATCAAAATTGGGCTCAAAGAATGGGTCAATTTAACTTGGATTTAGTTTAGATTGGTCATATTAAAGGTGAACTTGAGTTTAGGTTGCTGAAAATGGAGACCAATTTGATGGGCATTTAAGGTGGATTTGGGGAGATTTGGCCCCTTAAAGGCAATTTGGGGGTTTTGGTTAAAGATGGTCAAATTGGCCAAATTGGGTTATGTGGTTGTTGAGAAAAGTGAAATTGGGAATATTTAGAGTATTTTTGAGATTTTTTGGGATTTTTTGGAGTTTTTTGGAGTTTTGGGCTAAGGAGAGACATTTTAGTAATTTGACAATTTTTTGTGATTTTGGGTAATTTGGGTGTTTTCAAAAGGTTTGAAATAACTTTAAATAAATTTGGGTATTTTGGGTAAATTTGGAAATTTTGGCCAAATTTAGGGTCCTAAGAGTACTTTGGTAATTTGGGCTTTAGGGACAAAAGACTAAGATAGTCATTTTGGTAGAGTTGGGGTGCCAACCACCATAAAGAAGCCATGGACTAATGGAAACCCCATTTGGGTCCTCTATATACTGGTCTTAGCCAAACCCTAGCCTAGGGCCAATGGGTTTAGAGGGCCATCTACATGAGTATCCCAAAAGATTAAGGGATCAAGGTCAAGAAAAGTTGGGTTTCTATTTATGAGTGATTGTGAGTGAGGTTATTGCTGGTGAGTTCCTTAGAGCTAGAAGAACACCTAGGGTCAACCCTAAGGTTCAACAGTCCTATGGGAACTCTCTTTGAACTCCCTCATATTGACCCTACCTACTAAGTGCTAAAGGTTAGGACCACTATGTTGAACTTCAAGTTGAGTAAAGAGGAGTTTAGAATTTTTAATGGTGAGGGTTCCTTTTCTAGTTTTCTAGGAATAGTCAACAGAAAGTCCATGGCTAGACCTTAGGCTACTAAAGAGGAAAAGTAAACCTCAACCAAAAGTGAGGTCAACATAGGTATGCTAATTCTAGGCATTTGGAGCTTAAAGGAAGCAATTAGGAAGGAATTTGGAGGCATAAGACGACTCATTGTAAGAGTTGAACTAGTGCCTAAGCGTCTGGTTTGGTGCCTAAGAGTCTAATTTGGAGCCTAAGTGCCTAATTTGGGGGCTAAGAGCCAACACCCATATCTGAACTTGCGCCTAAGTGCCTAATTAAGTGCCTATGCACCTGAATCTAAAGAAGGCGGTGCCTAAGCGCCATATTCTGACCCCTAGGTGCCAAAAATTGTTATTCCTCTAAATGAATTAAGTTTGGATTGATTTTTGAAAGTATGCTAAACAAAACTCTTAGAAATTCAACCCTACATTATAAAATAGAGATTTTAGGCCAGAAATGAAGGGGGACAATAAGGTGTAAGGTTGAGAAAGGCTTAAGGAAGATTTTTCTAAGAGTTATAAGAGGAAAGGGAGAGTGAGGAATTCTTCTTCATTACAACTGTAACAGAGAAATGAGTGATATTGTAAAGAGGGAAAGTGATTCAATGGAATTCAAAGGATTCGCTTGGGGAGGAGACTGAGAAAAGTCATTTTATTTTTCAGTTGTAGTGTAAACTTATTTTTTTATATATAAATCCATATTTCATGTATCGTCCTCATGAATTATGAGTAGTTTGTTTTGTCCTTCTCTCTACAATGAGATATAGTTATGTAAAGAATCTAAATTGATTGAAAATTTTTTAAATTCTTAATTATGATGATTCAAACTTTGAACTTCATTTACTTATCGATATGGCTAATTGATTAGTTAAAATTTGTTGTGAAAACATACGATCCAAGAGGACTATGCTTTCTACAACTAAGTAAGAATCACATTTGATTTCATGGACGAGACAGTAGCCCATGGGGTTGAGTGCAAAAAAATAGGGAAATATACTTTGTTGGGAGTAGAATTAGAAATTTTAGGGTGATAGACTAAAATCCCCAATTCGGTCCAGTTGTTTGGAAAATAAAGTGAGGTGTTAGCCATCGGGCGAGGTGAACGTGGGAACTCTAAGGTGAGAGCTTCTTATCTTCCTATCCTAACCACAGATTTAGGGACTAAAATTTTGATTATCCAATGTTCTTTGTCGCTTTTAAATATAATAAAGAGTATAATTGCTCCTATTTCGCACAATACAATTTAGTTACAATTTGGATACTTCACTGGCTATGACCTCATTATAGAGTGGAATGATAATTTTTAGCTTAGTTACATTAGATTTAACATTAAAGTTTAAATATTAGTGTATTAAACATTGTTCCTTAGCTATTTAATACAATCCTCAACCTGCTTTCATACTTTAGTTTCTTATAATTTTGATATTGTGTCTTTGTGTTAGTATTATAAGAATTTCCATCCCCCTGTGGGATTAATACTTAGTAATCCATTAGAACCCTTTATTACTTGTGCGATACGTATACTTGCATTTACAACCAAGTGACTATTTAACCTTGAAAAAATATATAGTAATTAACTAATAGTGGTAGCTTTTAAAGATTTCAAAGAAAAATTGATTATACCAAAGAAAATTTTTATTGTGATTGTCTTACATGTTCCTACTCTGTTTGTCACTTATGTTAATGTGTTAAAAAACATTACTAGTATAAAAATAACCTGCATTACGTTTTTGGTGTCGTTGCTAGGGAGATAACGAAAAATTACTTTCTAAGTTAAAAGATTTTATTAAAACAATAAGACTTGTTTTCTTCGACCAAAATATATATAAGTTCTTGTGTGAGACTTTATTAGTAGAATTATTATTTGTTTTTTGTATATGCGTACTTTAGGATCTATAGGGTATTCTGAATTAGAAAGAACTATAAGAAAATTTTGTAAACAACAAAAAAAACTTTACAATTTGACCATAAAGGCAAACAACTTAAATAATCAATGTATTAAAAATGAACATTAACAAAGACCTTTCGGAGACTATGCTAATCCTACAACAGATGAAATACACCTGACTATACAAACTTCTGGTGTAGCTACTACGTCATTTAAACTTAAAACTACAATTTTACAAAGGATACAAAATAATTAGTTTGAGGGAACAGTATCTGAAGATCCTCATTTACATCTTATTAGTTTTCTAGAATTGTGTGCTACATTTAAATATGATGGTGTGTGAGATGATGTCGCCAGACTTATACTTTTTCCTTCTTCATTGAGGAATAAAGCTAAGTTGTGGTTAATTTCATTAGCACTTGGATATATTAAAACTGTGGAGACTTATCTCATAAATTTTTGGCTAAATATTTTCCACCTTCAAAAACTGCTAAGCTGAGAAATGATAACACATCTTTTGTCAGTTTGAAGGGGAGTCAATATACAAAGCTTAGGAATGATTTAAAGATCTCTTTATGAAGTGTCGATACCATGATTTATGCGATTGGTTAAAAATTCAAACATTTTATAATGGTTTAGTGGGATCTCTTAGATATATCATTGACACTGCTGCTGGTGGTTCATTAATGTCAAAACCATTCGATGAAATATATACTTTAATTGAGGAGATGGCTACTAACAACTTTCAATGACCCTCTAAAAAGTTAAATCCTAAGAGAGTAGACAATGTTCATGATTTTGATGCAATTTCTAGATTGGATTCTCAAATTGCTATAATAACAAAGAAATTAGATCAATTTTTAACGAATTTATCTCAAGCATCTCTTGTGATTGATAAAAATTCATTGGGACAAATGATAGATTCTCAATCATATGAGACTTTGAATGCAATAAATAATCAACCCAATAACCAACACTCTAAGTATTACAATCCTGGCTAGAAAGATCGCCCTAATTGAAGTTGGAATACTAATAATCCCAATTTTGCAAATCTGCAATGGGGAAACAATCAAGTGAACCATTTGGGAAATTTAAATAATTAGGGAAATACTAATTATCAACCTTATTATCCTACTGGTTTAATAGCAAGAAACAACTTAAGGAAAAGAGATTTTCCTTAAAAGAAGTAGTTTTTGAAATGGGTAATCAATTAAAAAGTTTAGGAACTATAATGAAAAAAATGGAGAATCAATTGGGAAAAATTGCTACCGCAGTTAGCAATATGCTTCAAGGAACTCATCCGAGTAATGTCGAGATTAATCCTAAAGATCATAACAAAGATCAAATTAAGGCTATTCAACTAAGAAGTGGAAAGGAGGTGGAGACAAAAAATCAAAAAGAGATTCAAGTTGAGAAAGACGGGTGGAAATTTGACAAGCTGAGAAAGAAATTTCTCAAATATAGAGTACCATATTACACAAATGAAGATTATAGTAGAAAAACCACCACGTCTATTTTCTCAAATATTGAGACAACAAAAGTGGGATAAAAAATTTCAAAATTCCATGAAATATTTAAGAAATTAACCATAAACATTCCATTTGCTGCAGCCTTAGAACATATTCCAAGTTATGTAAATTTTATGAAGGAAATACTTGATAAAAAAGGAAGTTTGAAGATAATAAGACTGTTGCATCTAGTGAGGAGTGTAGTGCTATAATTTAAAATAAGCTTCTTAAAAAACAAGAAGATCCAGGTAGCTACACTATTCCATGTGTTATAGAAGAGAGATTTTATGGAAAAGCTTTATGTGATTTGGGAGCTAGTATTAACCTTACACCGCTATCTATTTTCAAAAGTTTAGGTTTTGGAGAGATTTCCCTAGCTACGATAACCCTTCATTTAGTTTATCATTTGATCACCTATCCTAAAGTGGTTTTAGAAAATTTATTAGTAAGGGTTGAATTTACATCCCCGGTGGATTTCATTGTGTTAGATATAGAGGAAGATAAAGAAATTTCAATTATTTTAGGGAGACATTTTCTTGTCACTGGAATAGTTATGATAAATGTACCAAAAGGTGACTTAACCATGAGAGTTAATGACCGAGAAATTACGTTTAATATAATGAAAACAAGGAAATACCCAGCAAAAGGAAGAGATGATGAGTACTTCAGAATGGAAATTAGTGATCATTTAAGTAAAGACTATTTCTCAGATAATTTTGAAGAGAAAATTGGAGAAGAATATTTGAAGCTTAATGATGAGGAACAAAAGAAAGAAAAATCAATTGAAGAAACTAGTGAAGATTTAGATTATGTTCAGGAAAGATTTGAGCTGATTTACACTATGGAAAATAATAAGAATCTTGTTCCTTCAATAGGAAAACCTCCTGAACTTGAGATGAAGTTTTTTAAGAAATTTATCTACATTACCTGTTATAGTATCCTCAAATTTAACTGAGTTCCAAGAACAAAAATTATTGGAAACTTTAAGAAAGTATAAGAAGGCCTTTGGATGGACATTAACTGATATTAAAGGAATTAGTCCATCAATTTGCATGCACATAATTTTATTAGAAGAACATCAAGAACCAAAAGCTGACCCTCAAAGAAGGTTAAATCTGATGAAAGAAGTAATTAAGAAAGAAATTTTAAAATGGTTCGATGCAAAAATCTTTTATTCTATTACAGACAGTGTTTGGTTTAGTCAAATTCATTGTGTTCCTAAGAAAAGCGGTGTACTTGTGGCTGTAAATGAGAAAAACGAATTGATACCAACAAGACAAGTCACTGGGTGGCAATTTTATATTTATTAGAAAATTAAATTCAACAACTAGGAAAGATCATTTTCCTCTACCTTTTCTAGACAAAATTTTGGATAGGCTAGTTGGGCACAGATATGTCTACTTTTTTTATGGATATACAGGGCATCACCAAATTTATATTGCTTCTCGGGATCAAGAAAAGACAACTCACTAGTCCTTATAGTACTTTTAATTTTAAATAAATGTCTTATGGTTCATGTAATGCATATGCAATATTTCAAGGATGTATGATTTCTATTTTCTGCATTTTAATTGAAAAATGGATAGAAGTTTTTATGGATGAGCTTTCAGTGTTCCGAACTTCATTTGAATTATTTTTGAATCATTTAAGAAAAATAATAGAATGATGTGAAGAGACAAATTTGGTATTAAATTATGAGAAATTTCAATTTATGGTTGAAGGAGGAATTGTGCTTGGGCATAATATTTTTGAAAATGGTACGGAAGTAGATTCAACAAAAATTCAAGTTATAGCTAAACTACCTCATCCTACACAGTGAGAGGGGTTAGAAGTTTTTTAGGACTTGCTGGGTTTTACAGGTGATACATTAAAATTATTCAAAAATCATTAAGCCTCTATGTAAAATTTTATTAAAAGACAGATAATTTGATTTTAACCAAGAGTGCATAAATACTTTCTAATTAGTAAAAGAAAAATTGATCACTACCCTTATAGTAGTTTCACCTGATTGGGAAAAATCATTTGAGCTAATGTGTGATGCTAGTGATTATGAAATTAGAGCATTTTTAGGGCAAAGATATAACAATATTTCTAAAATTATATATTGCACTAGTAAAACTCTTAATGATGCTCAAATTAAACTATACCACTATATAAAAAGAGTTATTAGCAGTTGTATATGCCTTTGGTAATTTTAAGTCATATCTAGTTGGAGCTAAATGTATTGTGCACACTAATCATTCTGGTATAACATATTTGATGCAAAAGAAGGAAGCAAAACTAAGATTAATTAGATGAATCCTTCTAATGCAAGAGTTTAACTTTATTGTAGTAGATAGGAAGGGACTGATAATGAAATAGATGATCATTTATCTAGGCTGGAGCGGAAAGAATTTTACAATCTTGAAAGAGAAATTAACAAAAAATTTCGTGACAAAAAATTATTTACTGTTAATGAAAAGAAAATGTCATGCTACGTAGACATAACTTTATTGTTAGTGATCTTTTACCATATGGAATGGCAACACAACTACAAAAAATTTTATTCATGATGTAAAGTTTAACTTTTAGGATGATCCATATTTATACAAACAATATAAAGATCAAGTTATTCAGAGATGTGGACCTTATAAAGAAACCCAACAAATTATTCAAAGATGTCATGATTTTGAATTTGGAGGACATTTTGGAAATGATAGAACTGCACCCAAAATATTACAATATGGATTTTTTTGGCCTACTCTATTTAGGGATATTAATACTTATATTAAAAACATGTGATCGATGTCATTGAGTAGGAAATATTTCAGAAATGAACGAAATGCCTCTAAATTTTAAATTGGAAGTTGAATTTTTTTATGTATGAGGATTGGATTTTATGGGTCCATTTGTACGAGCTTCCAAAAACTTATATATATTAATTGCAGTAGACTATGTTTCAAAGTGGATTGAAGCAGTTATTTTGCCTCACTGTGATGCTTGGAGTGTTTCAAAATTTTTATTGAAAAATATATTTACTAGATATGGAATGCCTAGAGTAATCATTATGGATGATGGATCTCATTTTAGGAATAAAAGAATTGAGAAACTAGTTGAAAAATATGATATTAATCATCAGATCTCCACTGCTTATCATCCCTAGACCGACGTTCTAGCAGAGTTATCTAATTGTGAAATTAAAAGAATTTTGAAAAAAAAACTATAAATCCTAACATATTGGATTGGTCTGTTAGATTAGATATCACATTATGATCTTACGGGACAACATACAAAACTCCTATAAGAATGTCCCCATATAGACTTACTTTTAGAAACACTTATCACTTACCAGTGAAATTGAAGCTTATTGGGCTATTAAGGAGTTTAATTTTAATTTAAAATATTCTAGTGAGAAAAGAATATTACAATTGAATGAGCTTGATGAGATTGGAAATTAATCTTTTGAAAATGTTAAAATTTATAACGAAAAATTAAAAAATTGGCATGAATGGAAGATAATAAAAAAAGAATTTGAATATAGAAAAGAATATCTATTATATAATACAAGATTCAAAATATTTCCATGAAAAATTAAGTCCAAATGGATGGGGCCGTATACTATGATAAAATTTTACCGATATAGAGTAGTGGACATTGAAGATCCAAAAACTAAAAAAATATTTAAGGTAAATGGATGCAGGTTGAAACCATACTTTGATAGTCAGAGATATATTCTTAAAGAGGTTTTAATGTTGAGTCACCTAGAGTAGAAATTGAAAATGTTGGGTTGAAAATGTTAAACCAAGTGCTTTGTGGGAGGCAACCCATAGTTATCTTTGTAGTTATTTTAGTTTTTTTTTGTGTTAAATTGGCTCTTTCAATAAATAATTTGTGTTTTAGAGTCTTAAGTGTTAATAAAATACATAAAACACTTTAATTACTGAATTTTATAGAAGGAATGAGTTCTATTTGAACATTAGGCGAGGCATTGCAGAATTGTGCACTGGTGCCTAGGTACCAAAACTGGCGCATAAGTGCAAATTTATAAAGCGCACGTCGCCTAGGCGCTGTCGTTAGAATAAACTCTCAGAAGCTTCTTATTAATAGTATTTGGACAATCTTTTCTCTATATAACTCTTTGAACTTGTCATTTAAAGTTAATTTAAGTCTGTAGAGAGGAAGATGATCCACTATTCTTGTTCTGATAGCTTACAACTCTAAGGGGAAATCCAAATATGGGGTCTTCAACCTAAAGAGGTTCATCAGTTTTGATGCACTGAGATTGTATGATAGAAATCTTGTGAAGAAGAAATTGATCAAGGAAAGAGTTTTTATAAATCCAGGTTTCAATACTCCTGGTAGTCATGTGGAAGAGATAATCGTGGAAAGGCAATGAGAAGTACTATGCTACACAATTGTTGTCATAGTCATTCCCGTCATGAAAGAATTTTATGTTAATCTTCATGAGATTTACCAGGGAGTTGTCTATGTTCAAGGAAGAATGGTTCCTCTTACTCCTCCAAAAATCAATGAATAGTTCATGATAGAGAATGTTCCAATTTGTCACTTTGCCAAATTCTCTCCTACAAGAGACAATTTAAATGAAGTAATTAAATTTCTGAAGGATGAAGATGGAACTTAAGAAACAAAAGATGATTGTGATGTATGTTTTCCTTCTTCATCATGAAATTCTACCTCAAAGCCTTGGCATTATTTCATATCAACAAAATTACTTCCTACTACGAAACTCAATAAAGTGAAGAAGGAGAGTGTTATCCTGAATTATTGTATTCAAACTGGAATATCAATGGATGTGGGGGTTTTAATGGTATGATCTATTCTTAGTTTGATACTAATTGGATCTTCTCATGGACTAATGCATCCTTCTACTATATTCTTGCTTTGCAGCCAAGCACAAGTTCCTACAAAATTTGGGAAAAGTTACTTGTTCCTTGAAAACCTGTGGACCCAAATTTAAACTTTGAAGGCATGGATAATGAAGAAGTGGATGATAAAAAGGTTTCTATGGATCAATCATCTTAGAATTCAGCACCAATTTTACAACCCCAACTTCAGGATAATTTAGGTATAATGTTAAAGAAGTTTAAGAAGATGGAGAAAGAGATGACTAATATTATCAACATGATTAACAACATTTTTGGTCAATGTGACCATCTGGACTGAAGAATCAAAAAACAATTTGATCATACTGCACTTTTTGAAGAGGCAATGATACCGATGTATAAGAAAAATGTTTGGATCAAGGATGAATTAACAGATGAGTTTTGATAACTTGAATGTGCACCACCAATCCGTTAAGGATCTTAGAGAGGAAGAAAGTGAGGAGAATGAAGGTGTGTGGTAGCTTTAAAGTACTAAATTTTGATCTAAAAGAGCTTTTCTGTTGTGTGTGTGTGATGAAGTTTATTAATTGATTTCATGATTGCTTATGTTTAGGTATTTTATTTTTAGTTTTCAGCTCCAAGTTGTTGGTGTGATTTTTTATACTGACTTATATGTCGAGATTTCAAATTGTAAGTCTGTAATTGTTTGAATTAATATATACAAGTGAACGTAGTGTTATTTGTGAGAAATTGAAAGTTTAAAGTGCAAAATTAGGCTAATTAAAGTTTGGAGTGCATTAGTGTTCAACGTATTTATTAAAATTTAGAAAATAAAAAAAATTTTAGCATTGGAACCTAAGCACCGAATCTGGAGCCTAGTCATTGGATTTGGTCTAAAATCACAAAATGGAACCTCTTTCCAACATTGTTTCACCTGTTTAGTCTTCTTCACTAGGCACACTTAGCAGCACCCTAGGGCTTTCCTACATCCATTTTTTAGGCAATTTCGTGGCTTGAAAAACTTGGATTTAATCTTCTCCCAATAGAGCTTCACTTTGACCTAGAAGTTTTTTATTTTCACCATGGATTTCTTTTACATTTGGGAAGTAACAAAAAATTTAAAAAATTGGAGAAATATAGTGAAGAATCCATAATGAGAAGTTTCTTAGTATTGATTGTTATTTTAGGAGTTCATAAAACTTTATTGTTAATTTATTTGGATTTGTAGAATTTTTAAGAAGTTTTTATGGCTCCTAATATGAAGCGGCAAAAGGAAAGGTTAATTTTGATTCGACGAGGTTTGATAGTCTTAAAGCCCAATATTGATATAATAGTGAGCTTAACATACAAAGGGTGAAATAAGTACGAGCTTTCTTTATGTCTAGGGTTGCAATAGAAAATTTGATTGTGATGATGCGGCATTGGGAAAGTTTATGTTATTTTACTACAGTTGGTATTGTTTTGATTGTATGAGAATCGTATGCAAACCTCCATGAAGCCTATAATGATCAAGTATTCGTTCGTGCAAAAATCATAGAGTTTATTTCTAAAAGAATTAATGCTCTTTACCAGTTACAGGATTTGGTTGATCATGAAAACGCTTTTATTTTGGATGAGATTATTGTATTTTTTATTGATGGAAGGGGTGTTTGAAAAGAAAAGAATAACCACAAGGTAAACTTCTCTACCTTTATTTTGAATGCACACTCCAAAGCAAGACACTATTTAATTTTTGTAAGATTTCTTCTATCAAATCATTTTAGTGAGGTTACTAAAGAGAGAGCCACAATGTGTTATTGTTTTCAACAAGGAAAACATATAAATATTGGCTCTCTTATTCACTAAAATATCCTCTTTTCTTTAAGAAGGGAAAGTACTAGACGTTTAGGGTCTCCTGCTTTGATCTTTACTCTCTATGAGCAATCTGATGTTAGATATAAGAGATACGAAGAACTTTGCAACCCCTTAAACCCATAAGTAGGCTAAATATGCAAACTAATGAATTAGATGTTGCATTAAGAACTAGAGGTGGAACCTTTGATATTCTTTCTACCTCAGCTTCTAGACCGTCTACTTCTACCTATAAACCTTCTACATCTGGTACTAGTTCATTGGATTAAGTAATGGAGCAACTATGTATAAAACAAAGAGATATTGTGACATTGCAGAAGCAGGTAAAAATCATAGAAGGTCACCTGGACCATAATAATGAGTATACCAAGAGGCGAGAAGAGTATGATATTGCTTATCATGAGACAATGGTAAAATTCATGAGGGGTGATCACACAGTGCAAAATTCCTATATGCCCCAGCTTTACGCCTTATAAGAATGGAGATATTGAGGAGGATATAGATATTGAAGAGGAAGAAGAAGAAGATGATAGTGATGAGGAGGACTAGTTAGTTTGATATTTTTATGGTTGGAGTTTAGTTTTATTTTTTGACTGTGATGTTTACTTGTATGTGGTTTCATTTTATGTTTAGTTATTATTCTAAAACTTATGATCTGTAATATTATGATATTTGTTTTTGTTGTTTTGATATTTAATGTCTATGTTTAGAACTCTTATTTTACTTAGAAAATATTTTGGTTATAACATGTTTTAATAACTTTATATACTGTTATATATTTTTTGTAGTACCTGCATAAAATCATGTTCAAAACCTTGTACAAAAGGTCAGTTTTATTAATTGTATTTATTATTTTCTTTCTTCCTACATTTTTGCACTATATGTTTTACCTATTAAAAATTTAAGTTTAGGGGAAGGAAAAATTTTCTTAGAAGAGACTAAACTTTATTTTTCCTCAATAAATGGTATTTTAAAAACTATTTTGACATGACTTTTGGTATCATAGGTTAACTTTAAGATAATGATTTTATTAATTTTTTAAATATGATTATATACTTAAGTAAAAGTCATTAATAATAAAGGGATTTTCTAAAAGTTAAGATATTAAGTGATGCTCACTACCTTAAGTCATATTTTTTACATAATGAAAGAGTTACTTGAGGTAAAGTAATAGTTAAGTTTGGGGGATTTTGACATGCCTAAGAATATTCAACTTTTACATATACATTTGATGCCCATATTTAATGATATTGCACTTTAAAGAAAGCTATTTTCATGTTTTTGTTGTGGGTATGCTAAGTCTAGGCATTTTTGAGTTTAAAGGAAGCAAATAGAAAGGAATTTGGAGGCAAAAAATAGCTCATTGTAAGAGTTGAACTAGCACATAAGCATCTGATTTGACATGTAAGCGCCAGAACCCAGAAGTAAACTGGCACCAAAGTGCCTGATTCGGCGTGTAAGCACCAGAATCTAGAGAAGGTGGTGTTTAAGTGTAGAATTCTAGCACCTAGGCTCTATAAACTGTTATTCCACTAAATGCATTTAATTTGGATGGACTTTTGAAAGGATATCAAAGGAAACTCTTGGAAATTCAGCCCTACATTATAAAATAGAAATTTTAGGCTAGAACTGAAGGGGTGTGAAGAGGAGTAAGGTTGAGAGAGCGTTAGGGAAGCTTCTCTCTAAATTTTGTAAGAGAAGAGGGAAAGTGAGAGATATCCTCTTCATTACATTTCTAAGAGTGAATTGAGTGATATTATAAGGCGAGAAAGTGATTCAAAGGACTTTAAAGGGTTTGCCTGGGGAGGAGATTGAGATAAGCTGTTTTATTTTCAATTGTTGTGTAAAGTTGTTTATATATATATATATATATATATATATATATATATATATATATATATATATATATATATACACACACACACACATACACACACACACATACACACACACACACACATTAAGAGAAGCACAAAAAAGATTCTTGAAAGGTGTTTTAATAATTTTTTGTGGGTGGGTAATCACTCAGGTAAGCGGTGGTGCTCTTGGAAGGAGGTTTGTAAACCTGTTGATGCCAGTGGTTTGGGTTTCAAACAACTCCATCACACTGTTGATACTAATTTATTTAAGCACTTGCTCAACTTGCGGAGAGCTAACTCTTTATGGGCTATTTAAGTACATGAGAAGTATTGTAAGCACTATCACCCGACTTCTGTTAGGTGGAGGAAAGGTGATTCCAGGTTATGGAAGAGGCTCCTTCAAGTGACAGAATGGGCCAATGATTTCATTTTTTGGGATTTGGGGTGAGGAAATTTATCCTTTTGGCATGATTCCTGGTCCCATGTGGAGTTTTCTCCTGGGGTGGATGTCAATAATGATCTTATTATTTCTGACACTTGGATGAATGATTCCTGGAACTTCCCTATCCTTACTCAGCTGGTGGGGGCTGATGTTGCTAACTATATTTCTACTATTCCTTTTGATCTTCATAAGTCTGACACCCCCATGTTGAAGATGAATTCTAATGGTTCTATTTCAAAAACTATCTATCATTCAACTCGTCATTTTCAGACTACTCCGTGGGGGAATCGTATTTTGAATCGTGCCCTTACTCCTTCTATGTCTTTTTGGCTTGGAGGATCTTTCAACATGTACTCCCTTGCGATGATATTCTTAAGGTCAAGGGTCTAAGGTTAGCCTCCCGTTGTGTGATGTCTTATGTTGATGAGGAAACTATGGTGCATTTATTTTTCACTTTCCCTTTCACTTGACAAATCTGAAAGATGACGGGTCGTTGGTTTAGTCCCACACTGTATCTTGCTACAAACTTAACTTCCACCACCTATTTATGTAGCCCGGATGGAAGGCGTAATCATTTTTTTCAGATCTATCCTTACATTATTTTTTGGTTTCGTTGGATAGCTCAAAAAGATATAAAGCATGATAATGGCAAGGCTCTTTGCTCTAATATTTTCATCAATATTATAACTTTTAATTTTAGAATTTTTAAGTTTAGTGGTATAAAGGATGTTTTTTTACTCTGGTATTACTTATTTTGACTCTCTTGTACACCGTTCTCCGGGGAGGATGACTCTGTCGCATCTACCATTATTAGTGAGATGGCATCCGCCTCCTATTGGGTGGGTGAAAATTAAAACGGATGGGAGTTGGAAACCTGTTAATGCTGGTTTTGGTGGAGTTGTGAGAAATGATAAGGATAACTATATTCTGTTTTTCTCTTCTCCTTTCTCTGTAGCTTCGCCTTTGGAAGCTGAAGCTCATGTGATTTTGATGGTTGTTACTATTGCAGCGTCTTTGAATTGGTATAATCTTGAGATTGAGACTAATTCCAAGCTACTCTTTGATATCATAAATTTTAGTAAGCAGGTGAATTGGGATATTTCTTACAATATAAATTGTATTGAACGTTTCTCCTCTACTATCTCTATTACCTGGAAGTTTATTCATCAAAAAGGTAGTAAGTTGACTAATTAGGCTACCCAGCTTAGGGCCACGACCTCTAATGTTATAGTTGGTATGGCTATGCCCTCCCCTCTTAAAGTCCTGATGAATGGTGACCCTTGGGATGCCCCTTATGTTTGGAATGTTGATGGTTGATATTGCTTGCCTTGCAGTTTTCCTCTTTTATTTACTAAGCTTAACAATCTCCACTCTGGTTTAGTTTTTCAGTTTGGAGTTTTTGAACCATTCTATATCTGTAGATGTTAGGGAGATTTATTTTCTATTTCATGCTCTTGTTCTTTCGACTCATTACCCCTTGCGACATCTTGAGTTATGGGCTTTTAAAGAAGCTTTCCATCATTCATATTTTAGCTACATGGTTTGTGTTTGGAGTTTCAAATAGGTTGGGGTAGGTCCCCAATTGCTTAGCTATTTTGTTATTTACATCGGCCTGAAGCTCTACCATTTTATGGCTCATCGATTTATCACTTTGATGCTCTTTTGGCTTGGAGTTTATCCTTTGTTGTGCAGGTATCTTCCGAAGATTTTCCATATACTATTCCACATCGCTGCAGGGAGCTCTATAGTCAAAGATCCTATCCTCTTGGTTGTTGGTTTCTTTTTTGCTACACTTAGTGACTTTTGGGTATACTTCTTTTGTATTGGGTATATTTTTTATGCTGGAATTAGTGTGTTGTTTTTGGTATTTTTTTTTGCATCGAGTTGTCTTGTGGATGAGGAACCCACATATTTTGAGCGAGTATTGTAATATTTTTAAGGTTTTTGGTAGCGGGTAATCCTCTCCTTATTTTCTTATAACACTTTTTGTCGATTAACATGTAAAGAGTCATA
>NEWO01000211.1:9639-32125 GCA_003013225.1 Phalaenopsis aphrodite
CATGCCATTCCTACGAGTCACTGCCTTCATAGCATACTCTTTGTCACTACTTATATGATCTGATTTTCCTGCATTAGCATTTGCATTTGCATATTTGCATGGATAGTGAGCCAGGTTCGTTAGGAGAGTGACCCTGTGTTGGTTGCGATGCCTTAACGAGCATTGCTTGCTGGGTCGATCCCAGTGACCAATACGAGTTAAGTCATCGGGATTAACACGAGTATGACTATGCTAAATATATAATAGATCTAACTTGTGTCACCGTTCTTCGTGACACCCTTTAGATCCTTCAGATCTCTAGGATGGGGCCAGTAAAATGACCCCGTCAAAGTCATACCATACCTAGACTTACCCCGCACTTAGATACTAGGTTGATGCACTGTTCGTTAGATGGTGTGCTAGGCTAGGATTTAGGGGGTGCTAGGTAGTCTTTTTGATGCTTGGCTATTGTTCTTTGCTGGATTGGTTGCCCTAGCCAGATATATTTCTTTTGCATTGGGTTTGTGGTGTAACTGCATGCTGCATATGTGTGGTAGTATGTTAAGGCGTTCTTTTACAAGGAGCCATGCCTATTTATATGAATAAATACAGGTACCGCCGTTATGGGGGGAGCAAGTAATGATTTCTGACCCTTTTACTTGCAGGTGCTATTAGCTCCCCCACTTTTAAGGCATGGCTCATGATACGTTATTTTCATGTGAGATTTCCCGTTGACACTTGTTTTTATGCAGGATTGAGTCTTTTTCTTTTCTCTATGTACTTTTTAGAGTCTAGGAGAGTCCTGTAACAGAAATAAGATACGGTAACGGGTTCCGAGACATTAGCACGGGAACCACGTGAAGGGGACAGGGAGCAGATGTTCGTGCCTTGTATCTTAATTCTGCATTTTATATTGACGTATAGAATTAGGACCGGGCATGTATATGCGGAGTCCGACCGCCCTTTTTCTTTTCTGGGATATATTGCCGACCCAGCGGCACCGACCTGTTTATTATTTTAACTTGCCTTGTTTTATCTTTTGCATCATGTTACATGTCTGCACTTGCATGTATTTTCTTTGTTTCTTTCTGTGTTTTATCTGGGATTTCATGATACAATATAAACTCATTAAGGACCCTGAAATTGTAATTTTCTACAAAATCCTGAATAAAATATTCAAGATAATAAAAATTTAGGATTAAAATATTTAGGATTTAAAAATTACAACATTTACTTTATTGCATATATTAATATGGCCTCCACAATACTTAGGATCATTCTAGATAACTGTATTCATATTTGTATGTCCCGAGGAGGAGTCCCCGTACTTTTCCAACCTGACTGGCCCAACATACCTTCATTTATGTGGTTGTCTAGTGCGCTTAGGGTGTTAGAAGGCTCCCCGACCCAGACGGGGTGTAAGTCCTTTTGTTTGGAGCGTTTCCAGCTTTGAAGCTGAACCTCCACTTTCTCTTTCTTTCCCGAGGCATCTTTACTATTTCAGCAGGTATAAATCCCACCTCTTAGAGCTCCCGCTTGCAGTCATTGGATAGAGTTTCTTTCCTTTGACCTTAGGGCTACCGAGGTTCCCGTGGATGATGCAATTCACAGATTGCTGACCAGGGATTTCAAGACGTGCTGGGTTGACTACCTTTACGACCAGTAGACTTAGGGTCCTAATAGCTGTGTATGACGGGTCCGTGGTACCCTGACCCAATTACCTCTACCTTTTAGGATCACTCTACCTTCCTTTTTGTTGAGCCCCTTTGATCCCTATCGCTCCTTGACTTCGTCGATATCACCTTGACGTCCCGATGCCGATGAACTGCCGTCCATTTGGGATACTATGATTTGTCCTCTGCCCTTACGTTACAGATGTGCTATGACGTATTGGGATACCCCTGTTGAAGTGATTTATGGTTATTTCATAGGTTTCGTGAGTTGAGAAGCCGCTACCCATTTGGCATGGGAGATTCACTTTCCGTCCGATGGTGCAGCGTGAGCTTCAAAGCATCGAAACTATTCCAAACAAAATAATCACCTTTTGATAACCTATACCCCATGTTCATAATGATAAAGCGGAACTCCTTCCATCGAGAGTCTTCTTGGGTGTCCCCCGAGATGTAATTAACCAGTAGGAATACGTTCCTCTGGGAGTCTTTTGACCCCAGAACAAAAAATGTTCTTTTTGGTTCTCTGGTTACTGGTAGTTCATATAGAGATTTTACTCGTGGATGTTATTTTTTTTTCCGAGGTACTTCAATCTGATTTTGTTTGGATGTATACTCTCGACCCTTGACACGAGGATTATCCCTATATAAGTCTTCCATCTCTTTTCTTCTTTTTTTTGATTTGTTTGCCTATTTGTTGTAGTATGTTAGTTCACTATTTGATTCCTCTCCTCTTTGAGTCATTCATTTGGTTCGAGAGGGAGATTTACTCGAATAGGGAAATTATACGGCGACATACAAAAAGGCAAGTTGGAGACTCCGAGATCTAAAAGAACCAAAAGAGAAAAAACAAAGGATGCAAAAGCAAGATTGATAAGATGGATTCTTCTTATGTAAGAATTTAAAATTGAAATAGTAGATAAGAAGAGAGCTGAGAATCAAAATGTTGATCATTTGTCCAGGCTTGAGTTAAAAAAACCATTCTATTTTGAAAAAGAATTACAAAACATGTTTGAGAAGAAAAATTGTTCAATATTAATGAGTTGTGTGTTCCATGGTATGTCGACATTGTGAACTTCATTGTTAGTGATATTATACCATATGGAATGACATACCAATAGAAGAGGAAATTTATATCTAAAGCTAAGACTTATTTTTTGGGATGACCCATTTTTATGTAAACAAGGAAATGATCTTTTTATTTAAAGATGTATGCCTTTAGAAGAAACTTATGAAATTATCAAAAAATGTCATAATTTTGATTTTAGGGGACATTTTAGTGTTGATAAAATAGCATTGAAAATTTTACAATCTAGATTTTATTGGCCTACAATTTTTAGAGATGTTAATGCTTATATCAAAACTTGTGATCAATGTCAACGAGTAGACAATATTTCTAGGAGGAATGAGATGCCCCTCAATTGTGTGTTAGAAGTTGAGATATTTGATATTTGGGGATTAGATTTCATGGGATTATTTATACCATATTTCATAAATTTATATATATTGCTAGTAGTAGATTATGTATCTAAATGGATGGAAACCGTTGCTTTACCTCGATGTGATACTCAAAGTGTTGCAAAGTTCTTAAGAACAAATATATTTTTTAGATTTGGGATGTTAAGAGTAATCATGACTTATGGGGGAAGTCATTTCAGAAATACAATAATAGATAAATTATTAAAGAAATATCATATTAACCACAAAATTGTTATTGTTTATCATCCTCTCATAAGTAATTTGGTTGAATTATCCAATCGTGAAATTAAATGAATATTAGAAAAAAATTGCAAATCCAACTAAAATGGATTGATCAGTTAAACTTAGCAATGCTTTGTGGGCTTATAGGACTACATAAAGAACTCCTATAGGAATGTCCCCATACAAACTAATATTTGGGAAAGCATGTCACTTACTAGTTGAACTTGAGCATAAAGCATATTGGGTGATTAAGGAATTTAATTATAATTTGAAAAATGTTGGAGAGAAAAGATTAGTGCAATTAAATGAGCTTGAAGAGATAAGGAATGAATCTTATGAAAGTGCTAAGATTTACAAAGAAAAGATGAAGATGTGGCATGATCGAATGATTCTTACTAAAACTTTCAACCAGGGCAACAAGTTTTGCTTTATAATGCAAGGTCAAAATTTTTCTCAGGCAAACTTAAGTCCATGTGGATGGGACCATTTGTTGTGATGAAAGTTTATCTTTATGGAGTTGTGGATATTAAAGATCCTAAAACTGATAAAATATTCAAAGTAAATGGTCATAGGCTGAAATCATACTTTTTAGGTGACTAACTTAAATTAAATAATTTTCTAATGTTGGGTCAACTAGAATAAGCACTGGTTACGTCGGGCTGACGATGTTAAACCAAGAGCTCTGTGGGAGGCATCCCATAGTTATATGTGTGTTTATTTTTATTGTTATGTTGTTGTGTGTGAATTAGGAAATTCTGCTAGTATTTTGACCATATAATGAGTTAGTGATTATTCTAAGACCATAAAAGATGACTTAGACATGTTAGAACGAATGTTTGGACGTTAGGTTGACCAGTGCTAAATTGAGCATTGATGCTTCAAAGCCAATATCCGACGCTTAAGCACGATAGTTAAAAAACATGTGCAGATTTGGTTTCTAGAAGTTCTAACCACAAATTGGTTGGCTGTAACGTGTAAGAGTACTTTTAAGACGTGGCTATGAGTTATGGGAGAGGTTAGAGCCTATAAATAGAGGGGTATGTGTATAAATCTCACCACACCTTCATTTAACCATTAAATTCTAAGTGAAAAAGAGAGAATTTTGAAAATTTCTTCTTGGGAGAATGATTTGAAGAAGAATGAGGAAGTAATGAGAAAGAAGTTTATTATTCAGAGTGCACAAGAGATGTATAATGGTTTCCTAGCCATTAGTATCAAAGGAATAAAAGAGAAAATCATGATTATTGAGGCTAACGTGGCTTCAATTGAAGCGAAAGTGATGGAAGTTAACTCACATCTGCATCATTTGAGATGGAAACTAAAGATGTAGTTTTGTCATACCAATTTTATAGAAGAAGTAGGCAAGGCAATGTATCTGAAGAATAGGTGGATTGAAGAAGATTCAACCAGAGGTATTGATCATCATCCGTTCTTTCATATATACAAACGACTAACGATATGCCAGAATGTGTTCCATCAACTAGAGAGTGGAATTAAGTTTGTGATTTTTTGTTTATGATTTTAGTAATTGTATATGTTAAGCGTGTTTAATGTTATGAAAGTTTAGTTTTGTGTTAGGAATTTTCTCATCCGAGACTACTTGGATCGAGAATTTATGTATTCAAAAGTTTTTGTAATCATTTGTGAATTAATATAAGTGTTTTTTTGTGTGAAATTTTATGTTATTTAGTGTTGAATCAAATTAGCCAAGATTGGTGAAACTTAAGTAAGAGGAGAGATAAGAGCAAGAAAGTAGTATACACAGTGTTTTGAGACCATAGAGGGTTGGTTGACTTAGGCTAGGGTGCATTTCACTTAAATGAAAAAAAAATCAAAATTTGTGCACTGGTGCCTAACTGCCGAAACTCGTGCTTGAGCGCTGCCTAAACAGATAGAGTAGCGCCTAAGCATTGAACCCTTCATGCTTACGTGTCGGTTCACGAAAACTGGTTTGCAAATGATTTTAAGTGAATTTTTGGTCTGAAAAACTCCATTTTTTTCTCCTTCGCTCACCTTATTCCTCGATTTTTCTATATTTCTAAGCTAGGGCATCACCTATTTTGAAGATTTCTTGGTGGATTTAAGCCGAAATGGTTAGATTTGATCTTCTTGAGGTTAGAGCTTTATTTCTATGCAAAAACTTTTTTTTTCACCATGTATTTTGAGCACATTCATGAGCTACCCGAAAATCACTATTCATGGTGAAAATTTTGGAAAAATTGATGGAAAATGCATAGATCTGTTAGTTTAAGCTTTTAGAGGTTGAGTTTAGTGATTTGGAGTTGATTGTGGAATTTATTTTGAATTTTATACAAATTTTTAAAAAATGGCACTGAGAATGAAGAGAAGCAAGGGGAAATCTTTGTTCAATTCGAGTAAATTCGTTACTTCAAGAGCTGAGGATAGGTATAACGATGCACTGCATACAAGAAAACTAATTCCTTAGCGATGTTTTAAAAGTCCAGGAGTAGCTGGTGAAGAGTTGATTGTTAGCCACCATTGGTAGCAATTCTGTTATTTATCTTCTGTCGTCGTGATTTCTATTGTGCCAGAGTTCAATGCTAATCTCTCTGAGGCTAATGAAGAAGGAGTCATAGTGAGGGGGAAAACAATGTCATTTTTTCCTAAGATAATTAATCATTTTTATCATTTGCCTCCTAGTACTTTGTGTTTTTATGCAAACTATAGTCATACTGAGGAGGAGCTAGATGAGATTATATCATCTTTAACTGCTGGGAGAGGAGTATGGAATATTACAAATAAAAGAAGAGTAAATTTTTCTGCCTCAAAGTTGGATGCTAATGCAAAGGCCTGGCATTATTTTATTTCTGCTCATCTGCTGCCTCCAAATCATTTGAGTGAAGTGACTCTAGAGAGAGAAACTTTGAACTACTTTATTCAACATTCCAAGACTATTGATATTGGAAGATTGATTTGTGGAGTTATTACCAGTTCTTCCATCACTGCTACTATCACAGGTTTGGGATTTGCATCCTTGAACTTTTCATTGTGTGAGCGGGCTAGTGTTAGATACAACACGTGGGAGGAAATCTTATAGCCATTGAAGCCTATTACCAGTGCGAATGTGAAGACTTATTCACATCATTCTTTTTTTGGTTGGAAGGGTGGATTCTTCAGTAGTTCTGCTGCCTCTACTTCACATGCTTCTACATCACGGGGTCAGACTTTTGGTTCTGATACTCAGTCACAGCTTATGGAAAGAATAGTGAATAATGTTATTTATACCAATGAAAAAATGGCGAACTTAGAGCATTTTGTAGATCATATGGATGGGTATATGAGAAGAAGAAGTGATTATGAGGATGAATATAATACAACTATGAAGCATCTCAATAGAGGTAACCGAGATGTAGTATTTCCTCAGTACCCTAGATATCCACCATACAAGCCTTCAACTACTTGGCGTAGTGATGAGGAAGATGATGCTTAGTTGGATTTGTAGTCTTGTTTTCTATTTTAAGTTGTTTTCTGTTTATGTGTTACTATGAACTGTGGATGGTGCAGGTATTCTATACTTTTTTTGTTGAGTTCAGTTGAGAGTATTGAAAATGCTAGTTTTTTGTTATGTTGTGTTTTGTTTAGTACAACTTCTGTGATGTATTTGTATTTGAGTGTTGTTAGAATGTTTTAGTGGTAGTAATTATGTTAATTATGTTGTTTTATGTATTTAGTTAGTGTTTGTTAAACTTAGAAAGGTTTGGAATTTAGCTAACTTGTTATTTTAAACTGCATATTTGAAAATTTCAATTTACTACCAGTTATTTTTCTTTATGTTGCAGTCATGTTTGTTTGCTAGTATGTTTATTTGCTCTTCAGTGATACTCCGCTGCATATAAGTCTTATGAATATTTTAAATAATTAAAAAATTTGATCAAATTAAATTTTTACTCCTGTTGCTAATTTTTGTACTTGCATATTTAGGATATGGAAAATCCTGCAAGCATGTTGTAGTTAGTTTTCATTTATACTTATTTATATATGATGCTAAATGTTTTATTTATGTTAAAAANTTTTCACCATGTATTTTGAGCACATTCATGAGCTACCCGAAAATCACTATTCATGGTGAAAATTTTGGAAAAATTGATGGAAAATGCATAGATCTATTAGTTTAAGCTTTTAAAGGTTGAGTTTAGTGATTTGGAGTTGTCTGTGGAATTTATTTTGAATTTTATACAAATTTTTAAAAAATGGCACTGAGAATGAAAAGAAGCAAGGGGAAATCTTTGTTCGATTCAAGTAAATTCGTTAGTTCAAGAGCTGAGAACAGGTATAACGATGCACTGCATACAAGAAAACTGATTCATGAGCGATGTTTTAAAAGTCCAGGAGTAGCTGGTAAAGCACCATTGGTAGCGATTCTGTTATTTATCTGCTGTCGTCGTGATTTCTATTATGCCAGAGTTCAATGCTAATCTCTCGGAGGTTGATGAAGAACGAGTCATAGTGAGGGGGAAAACAATGTCATTTTCTTCTGAGATAATAAATCAGTTTTATCATTTGTCTCATAGTACTTTGTGTTTTTATGCAAACTATAGTCCTACTGAGGAGGACCTAGATGAGATTATATCATCTTTAACTGCTGGGAGAGGAGTATGGAATATTACAAATAAAAAAAGAGTAAATTTTTCTGCCTTGAAGTTGGATGCTAATGCAAAGGCATGACATTATTTTATTTCCACTCGTCTGCTGCCTCCAAATCATTTGAGTGAAGTGACTCTAGAGAGAGAAACTTTGAACTACTTTATTCAGCATTCCAAGACTATTGATATTGGAAGATTGATTTGTGGAGTTATTATCAGTTCTTCCATCGCTGCTACTATCATAGGTTTGGGATTTGCATCCTTGATCTTTTCATTGTGTGAGCAGGCTAGTGTTAGATACAACACATGGGAGGAAATCTTACAGCCATTGAAGCCTATTACCAGTGCGAATGTGAAGACTTATTCACATCATTCTATTTTTGGTTGGAAGGGTGGATTCTCCAGTTGCTCTGCTGCCTCTACTTCACATGCTTCTACATCACGGGGTCAGACTTTTGGTTCTGATACTCAGTCACAGCTTATGGAAAGAATAATGAATAATGTTATTTATACCAATGAAAAAATGGTTAACTTAGAGCATTTTGTAGATCATATGGATGGGTATATGAGAAGAAGAAGTGATTATGAGGATGAATATAATACAACTATGAAGCATCTCAATAGAGGTAACCAAGATGTAGTATTTCCTCAGTACCCTAGATATCCACCATACAAGCCTACAACTACTTCGCGTAGTGATGAGGAAGATGATGCTTAGTTGGATTTGTAGTCTTGTTTTCTATTTTATGCTGTTTTCTTTTTATGTGTTACTATGAACTGTGGATGGTGCAGGTATTTTATACTTTTTTTTGTTGAGTTCAGTTGAGAGTATTGAAAATGCTAGTTTTTGTTATGTTGTGTTTTGTTTAGTACACCTTCTGTGATGTATTTCTATTTGAGTGTTGTTAGAATGTTTTAGTGGTAGTAATTATCTTAATTATGTTGTTTTATGTATTTAGTTAGTGTTTGTTGAACTTAAAAAGGTTTAGAATTTAGCTAACTTGTTATTTTAAACTGCATATTTAAAATTTTCAATTTACTACCAATTATTTTTCTTTATGTTGCAGTCATGTTTGTTTGCTAGTATGTTAATTTGCTCTTCAGTGATACTCCACTGCATATAAGTCTTATGAATATTTTAAATAATCAAAAAATTTGATCAAATTAAATTTTTACTCCTGTTGTTAATTTTTGTACTTGCATATTTAGCATATGGAAAATCCTGCAAGCATGTTATAGTTAGTTTTCATTTATACTTATTTATATATGATGCTAAATGTTTTATTTCTGTTAAAATTTTAAGTTTGGGGAGGGGGGTGAAAAATTTTAAAGAAACTTAAAAATTTATTTGTTCTAAAATGTATTTCAAATAAATTTGATTTTGATTTAAAAAATGATTATGTATATAAATTTATATTAAATAAGTAAAATTTTTATTTTAGAAATGAGTAAGAGTATTTAGTTAAAATTTAAAGTAATGTAGAAAAATTTAAAGCTAAAAATTTTGTGTGAAAAATGCTAAATATAGTGTAACTATCTTTAGTAAGAAAAATTGTATTTTTGAAAAATTTAGAAATTTAGGCCTTTTATTTTCATAACTTAAATTTCTTTTATTAAAATTAATTTTCAAAACTATTATTATGCTTTTTAAGTAAAATAAAATTATCAACTCTTTGTTTTAGGAAAGGAAGAGTGGAATTCAAAACCATTAAAGGCCTATCCAGATATAATAATCCTTGCCTAAAAAAGAAAAAGAAAAAGATAAAGAAAAAGAAAAAGAAAAAGAAAAGATAAGAGAGGAGAAGCTCGAGGATTAGTGCCTAATCAAAAAGTGGTTTCACTTTTGATTTTTTTAAGTATAAGACTTGAGAAACTCTTAAGCTTAAGGATATAATATAGTAAATAAAATTATGCTTAAAATTTTTTTTAGGTGGAGATAATAGAATGCTTAAATTCTATATTTGGAAAATCTACAATATTTCTAAATTAGATATGAACTCATATTTTCATATTTCTTAACATTAAAAATTTCTAAACTTAAGGTTGGTCTCATTTATTAATATATATTTCTTTAAAATTGGACTATTATATTTCTAAATCATAATTTTGGCAACTCTTAAAGAAACTTATATACATAATCTACTTACATTAGTTTTTAAAGATTGAAAAGTCACTTGAGGACAAATAACATCTTATGTTTTGGGGATTTTGATATAACTAAAATATATAATATTTTTATTCACATATTTATACCTATTTTTTGAGATATTGCGCTTTAATGAAAGATATTTGTGTATTTTTCTTATAGGTACAATCAAATTGATGAATATGCTAAAATGAGTGAAAAAGGGTCAAATTTGGAGTAAAAACGAAGAAATGTGCAAAACTGAAATAGGGCGCCTAAGCGCCCAGGATTGGCGCCTAAGAGCCAGATGATCCACACCTAAGCACTAAGTACCTCACACTTAAGTGCCAAAGTTAGTTACTTGAAGAAATATTTGATTGGAGCGGAATTTTGAAGAGGTTTTTGAAGCAACCCTTGATAAATACATGTGAAATAGCCCATACACATGAAAATTCATTCAATTGACTTATGAGGAGGCAACTTCTAGAAGATTCATTAAATGGAGACACATTTTGAAGGGACATCAAGGTACCTTTTGGATTTTTATTAAAGAATACTTGGATCATCAAAGCCAACCCCCAGAGGCCATGGAGGCCAGCAACCATCCACCAATGTTTACGACCGCCACCACCGCCGTTGCCGTCGGCCACCTTTATTTTATTTTATTTTATTTTTAATATTAGTTTGTATTGTGAGAGAAGGAAAAGAATTCAAATGAACTTCAAGGCATTTGGTGGAGATAATTTGAGATAAGTGTTTATCTTTGTGTCTACACTTGATTTTAATTTAGATTACTTATTTGTGAGCAAGATTTCTAATTTTAAACTCATGTGTGGTTGTGTTTTCTTCATGAATTCTGAGTAATTTTCTTTATCTTTTCCCTTAAAATGATAAGTGATTAAATGTTTGAAGGAAGTTGTGTGAAGTATTAGCCTTCAATGTTGGAAGAAGTTGTGATGATTCAAGACCTTGCACTTCATTTACTTATTGATTTGGCCCATTAAGATCTTAAAACTTGTTGTGAGAACATGCAAGATCTAACATAGCATTGTCTCAGTCAACAAATGGTTAGAATCACTTATTGATTTCATGAAAGTGAATGTAGTTCATGGGGTTGAATGAAAATAAATTGGGAAATATATCTTCAAGAGTGTAGAATTAGAGGACTTTAGAGTGACAGTCTAAATCCCCCAATTTAATTTATAGTCTTAGGTTTTGATATGAGATGTTAGCTCTGAGGTGGAGGGAGAAGAAGGAACTCTAGAGCAAGAGCTAGTATTTTCCCTGTCTAGCCAGTCCTCAAGGCTATTAAAACTATAGATTAGCCAATGTTCTTTATAAAATCTCTAGTAAGGGTAAAGAATATTAATGCTCCTATTTGGCACAACACATTTAACATACTTCCATAATAGAATTTCTATATTTACCACTGATTCATGATGAGAAAAAAGATATTTTACCTATATTGCCTTCATCTTGCAAGTATTTTAATTAAGTTAATTAGTTGCTCACTTTATTTTCAATTATCAAAAATCACAAAAAGAATCAAACTTTCATTTTTATTATAGCATCTTATGTTTGAGTAAAAATATATATTGCAAACCATTTTGTTATCTAAATCTAATCCTCCCTATGGGTTAGATATTTGGGACATAGTTAGAAAGTTTTATACTTGATAACGATAAGTATACCTGCGTAGTTTCCTATATTAAAATATTATAACTGTATTCTTATTTGCTTCATAGTAAAAAAATTACCTAGCCTTTGCTTTGGATCAAGTTTTTGGCGTAGTTGCAAATTAAGAATAACTATTAAGGAAATTAATCATATAATCGCATACATCCATTTTACATCTATCTATACCGAAGAATCAACACAAGTTTTTGGCGCCATTGCCAATTAAGAATAATTATTAAGAAAATTAATCATATAATCACATACATCGTATTTTACATCTATCTATATAGAATGTCAAGATAAGATACCATAACCTAAAATTTTATGAACATTCTAGATATTTAAAGATTTTCTTAATGGCTATCAAATGAGAAATTTTGGAGTTTGCTTGAAATCTAGCACATAGATCCATTGAAAACATGATATCTATCCTATTAGTTGTTAATCTAATTAAGAAAATATCATTTAATTTTAAAGCTTAGATTCCATTCGCTAACCACTTGCATTTTTATCTAGTTTATCCATTAAGCTCATGTATGTGAGAATATACATATCCTTTCAAATCAAATCTTAATATTATGTACTTTGGAGATAATAAAATTTCAAATCAAATCTAATTAAGAAAATATCTCCCACCATACACATCTTAAACTTCTTGCTCATATTATTCAAAAGTTAGCGAAAGTGAATTTTGAATGGCTCTAAAAAGAAAGTTATCCTTATATATTTGTGTCACTATTAAATAACTCTAATATTATTTTTATCATATGTTATGATGCAAATTTTAACTTTGCAAGAACTTAACCTTTAATTAATAATTTATGGAGTGTTTTTAATCTATAAAGTAATTTCTTTAATTTGTACACATGAACAAATTATAGAAGGCCAGCAACCGCTAGAATTTATTTTTCATAAACATCATTCTCTGCAATTTTAATCAAATAAGAACCTTTTTTATCCATTAATATAATTTAAATAATTTTCCATAATTAAATGAGAATAATAATCTCATAGCATTTATCATATCTTTTATTCCTTTTATAAGACATATGATTCTTCAATGTCTATTCATCAATATGGTTATAACTTTATGTTACTAGTATGGTCTTGTTTCTAACTAAGTTTTATAAGTCATTTAATTTCTTCTTATATATCTACTTAGTTTTTTTCACATGTCGATCATTGGGTGTAGGCTCTAGCTCCTAAACATCAATTTTGATGAATTAATTAAAATATTCTTGTATTGTTAACAGCTAAATTGTTTTCATTAATGCTTTATCTATCCATGTTAGATCTATATATGGTAAAAATATAAAATGATCAATCTTCTATATTATTTCACTTTTAGTTTTAATTCAATATGATGGATCCTCCATAATGAATTTGTTTGGGTGGCTAGAGGTATACCTAATGTAGTTGGATCTTCTTTATAGCTTTTTCTATTTTAAAATATTAATTATAATGTATTCATTTCTTAATCATTTTATTATTTTATTCCAAGAAGTGTAATTTTACACTTATCAAGGTTACATGTATTAAATCTTAAATAAGCAATCTCTATTTACTAAAAAATTTTGTATAGTCTACTCAAATTTAAGTAGTCATTGAAAGAAACTACATTAGATCTAATATCATCTTTTATTTTGCCTTCATTAGATCTAATATCATCTTTTATTTTGCATGATTTTATATTCGTTAATATAATGAAAGCACATCCAAACTTATGAAAGTATGACATATTATGCTTCTACCTTATTATAAGTTCATAGGGCGTCTTCTTAATTACTAGTCAAATGTTAACCATGTTCATTACAAAAATTATTATGCTTATTACTTTAGCATAAAAATAATTTGGTAATTAATCTCTACCAAGAAGTGTTATGTGCATATTTAATAAGTTATTATTTATTCTCTTTCAACTACAATATTTTATGGAAGCATCATATGTTCAATAAAACTATTTTTAATTTGAATCGATTTTTGCTAGTTAAAAAAGCTAGACATGTGGATTTAAAATAATTATAAATTATAAAATACTCATATTTAATCTTCTATAAACTTGCGGGAACAAAGCGTCTAAGTAAATTCATGTGAAGTGGTTCTAATAGTTTAGAGGTGTGCACCGGTCTTGTAGACCTAGAAGACGTATGAGATTGTTTTGCCAAATTGAAAGTTAACTTAAAAATAGTCCTTAAATTTATTTGGCTTGGTCAACCCTCGATAAATTCATACATATGTAATTTTATTGCAGTATGCATGCTTTTGTGGCAAATTGTATATGAAAATGGCATGGATCACATAGAATACTCCTAAACACTTCAAGCTATCAACAAATAATTTAGTAGTTTATAATTATTGATGACTAGTATATCTATGAATATTGAATATACTTTAGCATTCAAAGTGATTGAATATTTAAATTAAAAAAAACATCATACTTATTATAAAAAAATTATTAATGTTGATTAGATATGATGTAATACATCAATAAGTAAAAGCTTTATGATGAATAGGAGCCATAGCCAACGACACCAACTCAAAATTATTTTTTCTAGTATTGCATGCTAGTGACAAGTATTTTCTTTGACTTAAAAAGTGATAGCATTCTTGCATATTAGCTTAGTCCATCAATTCAAAAATTCAAATTTTTTTGGTCCAATTAGTCAAATGAATAAAGTCGTTAACCTGTGTATGAAATAAAAAATATTTTTGCATTTTTATGCCAAAAATCCATAGAAAATTTGTTGTTTACGTGTGGTTCAACCTTTATAATTTTAAGCTATATAACATATTTCATGACACAATTTTCACCTAACATGTATTCATGCATAAGGTCTAAAATGCACTATTCACTTAACTATCAAGTATGTCCCAAATTGTGTGACAAAGCCAATTCATTAGATTTTGTAATTATTCAACTTTACAATTAATATTCAATTCTCTCTAAATAAATTTTCACATATGTAAGTGGGTGCCCGTAAGGGCAAGCTCAAGTAATTTAGGATCTCATGCCCACAACTAAAGTTGGGCTTGTAGTTTTTAGAGGTGTCTATTAATTAATAATGTCTTTCATTTCTAAACCTCATTAAAACAGCTTAAATATCAAGCCTAGCTCACTACTAAGCCCTTAAATCCTATCTTGGGTAGATTTATAATAATCAAAATGCTGAATGAAATGAAATTAAATCCTCATTAAAATCATGCCTATTATCTAATCACCAACTAGGGACTTGAAATAAGTTAATCATTAGCTTCTTTTCTTAAGCTCACTACCTTAGTATCTTCCAATTGAATTATACTCCAAGTCATAACATTTATAAAATTTAAAATTTATCCTTTTTCATGAAAAGGTATCAAGTTGGTTCCTACTTCATTATGTTTCAAACATCCAAATGTGTTCATCATGATCAAAATTACACATTTCCCCTTTGATTTAGCCTAAAGTTTAATTAAGGCATCAAATTCTCAAAATTATCATTTTGCCCCAGTGGTTCTCCACTTCACAACTCATTAAATACAACTCAAATGACTTTAAAATTTGTATGGTACCCCCGTTGGTCGCCAAACTGGAAATTGTCGGTTACCGAAATGGATATCCCAACACCAGGTTTAATTTAATTTATATATATAATTTAGGAAAAAATAGTATTTTAAAATTTGAAAATATAAGACAAGACGAAACTCATATCCTCAGTAGTTTAAATAAATGAGCCTAATACCGCAAATAATGCATCTATCTTGAAAGATAAATATACTACTTACTAGTAAATGCTCGATTAAATAAACTAAAGAATTTATGATATCCATTTAATTTTGCAAAAAAACCATTTTTTTATGTTGACCGAAAAGTTCTCCTATTTAATGGGAAAAATTAAATAGGGTTTATATTAAGCTGGTTCTTGAATGTTTCCTATAAAGGAAATCCCTTATAGTTAATTACATCTTAAATAACTGAAGTCACTTAAGAAAAATCTCAATAAAAAAGGGGATAATTTCTTCAATAATTTTAAAGGGTATGACTTTTCAAAAGATCAGAGAAAGAGGTGTGAAATGTGAATGACTCAAATTTGGAACATTTATTTTGAAATCCAAAGGAAGAAGAACTAGGTGATGTCATAGATCCTGAGGAGAGCCTCAGTGACTTCCCAAGCTATTCTATGGTTTGGCTTCAACTTCAAGAAGAAATTATGTGTTTTATCCTACCAATTTTATTGATTAGGGCTTACATTTGTGTGAGACAATCACACAAATAGCCTGAAAGATGTGAGGATTTAGGTCATGACAAATGACAGCCTCGGAATCCTAAAACAAGTTAGGGCTTAAATTGTATAGCAAAGCCATACAAAGGCCTAATGAAAAAAGTTGAGAATTTATGTTGCACTTGGAGGACAACCTTGAAGTCATATGGCTTGCTATTTAATTCTAAGGAAGCATGTGCTATTGTAGATCCTCATGTTGTTATAGATTTTTTTTGTTGAAGGCTGCCCATGAAGCTAGCTCCAGGCTCCTCAGTGAAGTGGTTGTGCTAAAGTCTAAGGTTTAAGAGTTTAAATGACAGGTTGAATTTCAGTCATGGGGGAGTTAAAGTTGATTAGAGTGACATCCGTTAGGATCTCACAGTTCCCTTATTCTAGCATCACTATTTTCTTCAGACTCACTTAGTCCAAATGAATTTACTAAACTCAAATCAATGAGTTCCATACTTTGATTTAAGCAGTGGGAACTCTTGTTAGCAACCGTTGGTTACCTCATCCAAGGGATTCTTGATCATCCAATAGAGTAGTTTTAATTTAATTGTAATTTTTGTTTTTGTTTTTTTTTTTTGTGATTAAGTTTTGAGTTGTTTTATATTTTGACTATTGTGGCAGTGAATTTTATCTTGTTTTCATTTCTTAATTTTAGTTTTAGTTTCAGTTTTTCGACTATCCTAAAAGTTTCAGTTTTGACATGCAAGGTTACCTTGTTGTTTAACATGCAAGTCTACAAGCAGGAAACAGGAGATACAGAAATACAATTAAAAGTAAATTGTCGTGCAATAACTTAAAAGCATACCTGTTGATTCTTCTCATTCCTCCACTTGAAATGTTAGCTTTTGCAACATGTATATAATGTTGCACTAAATTTAAATTGGAGTAGATAAAGGTGTATTTAACAGACCTCAAACTTATGACTTATTGAGTTTCAAAAGATCTTAGTGGATGATTTTAGAACAAAATACACAAGTTCAATTTGTCCTTTAAAACATTTAAGAGATTTCAAAGAGATTGGGAAATGACCCTAAACTGCTTTAAAGATTTCTTGAAACATTTGAGTCATTTTGAACTTATCATATTGTTCTATTAATCATCTCAGGTCAAATTAAATTTACCCTACTACTCGGCGAATCTTGATATTTTAATCATATTGAGGACATGGTACTCGATTAATCAGTTGATTATTCACTTAAAAGTTATATGGGTGAATGCTCCTAAGGCAAGTTCAGGTTAATAAAGATTTTGTACCCACCATTAAAGTTAGGCTTGTAGTGCTTAGAAGTGTTTATCATCAATCATGTTATCCTTCTGAATCCCATTAAATGAATTCAAATATCAAGCCTAGATCACTACTAAGCCCTTAAAAATCTTATTGACCTCTTTTTTGGTTGAGGTCTAGTTTTTCTCCACTTTAGTAGCCTAGAGTCTATCCATAGGACTTTCTTGTTTACTATTCCTAGTGGACTAGAAGGAACCCTAACCATTAGAAATTCTAAACTCTTCTTTACTCAACTTGAAGTTCCATATATTGGTCCTAACCTCTAGCACTTAGTAGGTGGGGTCAGTATAGGGGGGCCTAAGGGAGAGTCTCCCATAGGATGGCCAGACCTTAAGACTAACCCTAGTGGGTTTGGTTTTGGTTGAGGTGGCTTGCACACACTAAACTTTTTTACATACCCCAAACCTTAAAACCCCTTGATTTTGTCAAATGATTCTTTTTGGAAAGCTCATATGAATGAACCTATACCCCTAGTGTTTGGCTAAGAGGGTTAGAACCAGCATATTGAGCATCCAAAATGAGTCCTCACATGGCTCTTATTAGTTTGGCATGGCTTCATGACTTACTTACCCATTCTAGCCAAAAATCACCAAATTACCAAAATAACCCTATAACCCTAATATTTGTCAAAAATTACAAAACTACCCAAAATACCCAAATTTGTCCAAAAGTCATTTCAAATCACCCATCACTACCTCAATTGATCAAAATTCACCAAAATCACAAAATTACCAAAATGCCCCCACATGACCCAAAAATTTCAAAAATTCCCAAAAATCCCAAAAATCCCAAAATCATCCCAAATATTCCCAATTTAAATTTTTATCCATCACATAGACCCAATTTGATCAATTTTATCCAATTTGACAAAATGCCCCAAATTTACCCTTAAGGGCCTAATTTCCCCAAATTAGCCCCAATCTTGGCCCAATTTACTCCAATCTTGCCCAATTTCAATTCCAAACCAAAATTCAGTATCTCCAATCCCAATCTAAACAAAATTCAAGCCCAATTTAACCCAATTGCAAGCCTAATTTCACATAAATTAAAAAGTCTCAACTTTGACCATATGACTAAATCCACCAAATTTGCCTTTCATTTCAATTCAAAATCACTTGAAATTCTTCCAAATCCTTCATGAAATATTCCTACATCAAAATTTTAGCCCAAATTCAATCTCAATTCTTAAAGCCCAAGCCCACCATTTTTAATTCAAAAAGCCCAAATTCAATTAAAAGCACACATAACAATTTCTCCTCATCATCCATTCAATCCAAATCATTCTCTAAGTTTTAAATTCATGATTAAATCATTCCATATTAGGTCTCATGAAAAATACTACCAAAATATCCCATAAATCCAAAATCCCTTCTCATGAAAATTAGCCCAGCCATATGTAAGCCATGAAGCCACTTCCAAGCCATAAGTGAGCCATGAGAGCCTTGCCACCTCATCAAGCTATTAATGGCAAGAGGCCAAGCCACTTTAAAGCTTCCTTAAGAAAATTTTAACCCTTTTAATGACTCACTTAAGCCCATGCTTGGCCAAAATCCCTTGGATGGGGACCTCTCCACACCACTTTAGTTGAGCCACCTGATTCTCCTCAACACTCAAACCTTCCTTGGTGGGTGAACCCAACCCCAAAGCATGTCTTAACCAAAATTGACCCAAAATAGCACTTCCCCCATTCATCTTTAATCCAACACCTTTAACATGGCAAACCCCAATTGACTTCATCAGAACCAAGCCCTGACCTCCCTAAGTCAGATGGTCACCCCTCCCTGGCCGGTCGACAACCTTGGTTGCCGGAAAAGTCAAGCCCAAATGCTCCACCTAGGCTAAAACTCAAAATTAAACCCATCCAAGCTGCTTCATTCCAATTGGATTGTTTCAAAATTTTTCCCTCCACATAAGCAACTTAGGGCACCCACCAATTGGCCTGGATGGCCTCTCATGCCCCCTCTATTTAAACCCACCCTCCATGGCCAAGAAGGGAGGGCTTGAAATTCCTTAGGGAGCCTCTGCCAAATTGATCCCTAAACTTCTTCAAGACTCACTAAGTTCAATCCAACAATCCTCAAGCCCTCAAACCCACTGCCTGAGTTCAATTATGGAGCTCAAACTCAAGCCTCAACCAGGACACCCTTCAAAACTCCAACAAACTCAAATTAATTGCACCCACACCATCCCCACAGTGAGAGAAGAAGATCACCCTCAAAAGCCCTATCATCAGAGCACCCTAAGGTGGACTTTGATCAAACTCCTAAATTGTCCTTGTTTGATTTCATACCCAGGCATTTCACCATAGCTTGAGGCTTCATCTAGGAGCTCTTTGGACTCAAGGCAAGCCTTTGGAAGCACCCAATCAAGGCCACACCTCTTGGGCAAAGGTATTGAACTCTCCCCTTAAATCAAGCTTAATTTAATTCTCCATGCTTATAGACTAAATTTAAGGCTTGATCAACCATATAGATATGTTCTCCTAGTCAAGACGAGTCTATAAGAACAAACTAAACTTAATTTGGTTTAGTATCGAGAGTGATATTAGGGTTTAAAGTTGGACGGTTCTCGGGCTAGGAACTTGGGGACGATGAAAGGATGTTGTCCATTTTTGCATGTATCAGATGAATGGTCGCGATGGAGCCAGACAAGGGAAAGGAGTGAAATAGTAGGACACATGGCAGCTGAGTCAGAACGCGACGCCAAACCAGAAGATGCCGCGTGGAGCTTTGGAGTTGCCTAGGATGAGGTGGTGCCGCGTCACTTAAGTTGGAAAATAATGAATTTCTCATTTTTTTAAATAGCAAGAACTTCAAAAATGCATATCTTGGTGTATAAAAATAAAAAAAATAAAATAAAAATACTTTCTTACTCAGCGAACAAAGAAGAACAATGTGGAAATGGTTTCATATTTTTTTTATGTATGTAGAATTTTTTATTAATTAAATGGTGTTTTTCATATTTGGATTCTCCATTTGCATAGACATTTCACCATGGCATGGTACCATGGGGCTTTTGATGTCTCTGTTGTTAGGTATCTCCCTTAATTTTTTCAAGGTCAGGGGGCATCTCTAACTAGAGATATCTAATTTTCAAAATAATGGTCCTTGTTTTGGTATAAAAAATTATAATAATTAAAATACTCATTATAAAAATATAATACATGTTTTAAGAGGTTCATTGTGGTCAAAAGGCCCTAGGAAAAATATAAACTTGGTTTGATTTATTAAAAATAATATTAATTGTCACCAACCGTAAAAAATAAAATAAAATTAATTTTGAGTAATTATAAATGTAAATGCCATAAAAAATATTCTCCACTATGATTTAATGTTAGAGAAGCTTCCCATAAAAATTTCAAGTCAATTGGAGTTAATTTGACCACTCAAGTGAATTAATCAAGTGAAATCACATTTTTGGCATTAAAATAATTATAATGATTAAAATAAAACTCAAAAAATCACCAAATTGGTTTTGGGAGCTTTTTATGACCCGAGGAACCTATGAAAAAATAAAATTGGAATTAAAATAAGCACTTCATTTTGAGCTATTTTTAAGCATTTAAATAATAAAAAATNTTATATTGTTGAATGCTCCTAAGGCAAGTTTGGGTTAATAAAGATTTTGTACCCACCACTAAAGTTAGGCTTGTAGTGCTTATAAGTGTTTATCATCAATCATGTTATCCTTCTGAATCCCATTAAATGAATTCAAATATCGAGCCTAGATCACTACCAAGCCCTTAAAAATCTTATTAACCCCTTTTTTGGTTGAGGTCTAGTTTTTCTCCACTTTAGTAGCCTAGAGTCTAGCCATAGGACTTTCTTGTTTACTATTCCTAGTGGACTAGAAGGAACCCTCACCATTAGAAATTCTAAACTCTTCTTTACTCAACTTGAAGTTTCATATATTGGTCTTAACCTCTAGTACTTAGTAGGTGGGGTCAGTATGGGGGGACCTCAGGGAGAGTCTCCCATAGGATGGTTAGACCTTAAGACTAACCCTAGTGGGTTTGGTTTTGGTTGAAGTGGCTTGCACACACTAAACTTTTTTACATACCCCAAACCTTAAAACCCCTTGATTTTGTCAAATGATTCCTTTTGGAAAGCTCATATGAATGAACCTATACCCCTAGTCTTTGGCTAAGAGGGTTAGAACCAGCATATTGAGCATCCGAAATGAGTCCTCACATGGCACTTATTAGTTTGGCATGGCTTCATGACTTACTTACCCATTCTAGCCCAAAATCACCAAATTACCAAAATAACCCTATAACCCTAATATTTGTCAAAAATTACAAAACTACCCAAAATACCCAAATTTGTCCAAAAGTCATTTCAAATCACCCATCACTACCTCAATTGACCAAAATTCACCAAAATTACAAAATTACCAAAATGCCCCACATTACCCAAAAATTTCAAAAATTCCCAAAAATCCCAAAATCATCCAAAATATTCTCAATTTCAATTTTTAACCATCACATAGACCCAATTTGATCAATTTTATCCAATTTGACAAAAAGCCCAAAATTTACCCTTAAGCGCCTAATTTCCCCAAATTAGCCCCAATCTTGGCCCAATTTACTCCAATCTTGCCCAATTTCAATTCCAAACCAAAATTCAGTATCCCCAATCCCAATCTAAAAAAAAAATTCAAGCCCAATTTGACCCAATTGCAAGCTTAATTTCACATAAATTAAAAAGTCTCAATTTTGACCATATGACTAAATCCACCAAATTGGCCTTTCATTTCAATTCAAAATCACTTGAAATTCTTCCAAATCCTTCATGAAATATTCCTAAATCAAATTCAAAATTCAGTTGATCCAAATTTTAGCCCAAATTCAATCTCAATTCTTAAAGCCCAAGCCCACCATTTTTAATTCAAAAAGCCCAAATTCAATTAAAAGCACACATAACAATTTCTCCTCATCATCCATTCAATCCAAATCATTCTCTAAGTTTTAAATTCATGATTAAATCATTCCATATTATGCCTCATGACAAATACTACCAAAATATCCCATAAATCCAAAATCCATTCTCATGAAAATTAGCCAAGCCACATGTAAGCCATGAAGCCACTTCCAAGCCATAAGTGAGCCATGAGAGCCTTGCCACCTCATCAAGCTATTAATGGCAAGAGGCCAAGCCACTTTAAAGCTTCCTTAAGAAAATTTTAACCCTTTTAATGAC